>JAHLGO010000309.1:8094973-8131714 GCA_020615895.1 Ceriops decandra
GATTAAGCTTTCAAAATCCTCATTCATCCACTATGTTCTTGACCATCTCATTGAACCACCGATTCCTCGAAAAAGCTCATGTGAATACTTGTTTAGTAGTTGGATTAGTACTTCATTTGCCATCATTAGTAGTTTGATTAATCATAATTGCATTGACATTAATTTTGACTAAATTTGTTTACAGTAAATTAAAAAAAAAAAACAACGAATACTATGTATTTGATACAAAACTCACTTTTTTTAAGATTAACGGGATCTTATGACAGGTTACCTAGTGGGTTCTGTTTATATGCCTAAATGAACACAATATGTTGGCTCTTCTTACATGTACATTTGTCATTAACTGAAAAATCAATCTTCCCCAAACAAAAGAAATTCGACATTTCGTACAACTCAAAAAGCAGATCAAAACCTTCCTTGGGTTGGTCATATGACTTGGACTTATGTCCTCGGCTTCATGAGTTGTTCTTCAAGTTCAAATCCTTGTTCATCCGTTTACAGATAAAGATTAGTGATTATCCTTGGTGTATCTAGAATTGTTTTACAATATATTGGAGCACCCTTTTTGTCATGGATATCCATGATTAAGCTTTGAAAATCCTCATTCATCCACTATGTTCTTGACCATTTCATTGAACCACCAATTCCTCGTAATAGCTCATGTGAATACTTTCTTTGTTGTACTTAATTACTGCTTTGTTTGCCATCATTAGTAGTCTGATTAATCATAATTGCATTGACATTAATTTTGTCTAAATTTCTTCATGGTAAATTTGAAAAAAACCAATGAATACTATGCATTTGATACAAAACCCACACTTCTAAAGATCAAAGGGATCTCATGATTGGTTACCTAGTGGGTTCTGTTTATATGCCTAAATGAACAAAATATGTTGACTCTTCTTATATGTACATTTGCCATTAAGTGAAAATCAATCTTCCCAAAACAAAAGAAATTCGACATTTTGTACAACCCAGAAAGCAGATCAAGACCTTGCTTGGGTTGGTCATATGACTTGGACTTATCTCCTGGGCTTCATGAGTTGTTCTTTAAGTTCAAAGCTTTGTTCATCTTTTTACACATAAAGATAAGTGATCATCCTTGGTGTAGCATTGGAAATGTGTAGAATTGTCTTAGAATCTTGTAGAGGACCCTTTTTGTCATGGATATCCATGATTAAGCTTTGAAAATCCTCATTCATCCACTATGTTCTTGACCATCTCATTGGACCACCAATTCCTCGTAGAAGGTCACGCGAATACTTGCGTTGTTGTACTTGATTAGTGCTTTGTTTGCCATCATTAGTAGTTTGATTAATCATAATTGCATTGACATTAATTTTGTCTAAATTGTTTCAAGGTAAACTCGAAAAAAAACCAACAAATAATATGGATTTGATACAAAACTCACACTTCTTAAGATCAAAGTGATCTTATGACAGGATACCTAGTGGGTTCTGTTTATAAGCCTAAATGAACATAATATGTTGACTCTTCTAACTTGTTCATTTGACATTAATTGAAAATCAATCTTCCCAAAACAAAAGAAATTAGACATTTTGTACAACTCAGAAAGCAGATCAAGGCCTTCCTTCGGTTGGTCATACGACTTGGACTTATGTCCTGGGCTTCATGAGTTGTTCTTCAAGTTCAAAACCTTGTTTATCTTTTTATACATAAAGATAAGTGATTATCCTTGGTGTAGCATTGGAAACATCTAGAATTGTCTTAGAATATTCTAGAGCACCCTTTTTATCATGGATGTCCACGATTAAGCTTTGAAATTCCTTATTCAACCACTTTGTCTTTGACCATCTCATTAAAACACCGATTCTTCGTAAAAGCTCACGTGAATACTTGCTTTATTGTACTTGATTAGTGCTTTGTTTGCCAACATTAGTACTTTGATTAATCATAATTGCATTGACATTAATTTTGTCTAAATTTCTTCAAGGTAAACTAAAAAAAAATCAATGGGATCAAATGGGTTTGATACAAAACTCACACTTTTAAAGATCAATGGGATCTTATGACAGGTTACCTAGTCAGTTCTATTTATAAGCCTAAATGAACACAACATGTTGACTTTTCTTAGATGTACATTTGGCATTGACTGAAAATCAATCTTCCCAAAACCAAAGATTGCTTGACTCAAGCAAGCCATGACGACTACCCCAGTTCTTCCCTTACCAGACTTTAGTAAGGTATTTATTATTGAATCTGATGCTTCTGGAATTGGAATTGGTGTAGTATTAATGTAGGAAGGTCACCCTATTCTCTTTACCAGTAAGGCATTATCACCAAAACATCTCAATATGTCTATCTATGATAAGGAGATGTTAACTATTGTTCATGCAATCTCGAAATGGCATCCGTATCTTATTGGGAGGCATTTTGAAATTCGGATTGACCATAAAAGTTTGAAATATTTATTGAAGTAGTGAATATCTTCTATGGAACAACAAAAATGGATTTCAAAATTGTTGGGCTATGATTATGAGATCATTTATAAAAAAAGGAGAGAGAATTTAGTAGCCAATGCATTATCTTGTATTCCAGAGCAAGCAGAAGTGGTGACACTCTCTATCACTACTTGCACTACAATTGTGCAAATTAAAAGGGAGTGGTCAGAGGATCGTGAAACTCGAGAGATCAATGAGAAGTTACAGAGAGATCCTAATTCAGTTGCTCATTACACTTTGGATTCTCAAGATTTACATTATAAAGGGATATTGGTACTTATTCCTCATTCTTCCTATAAGGAAACAATCATGCAAGAATATCATGCATCCTTAACTACTAACCACTCGAGATTTCTTTGGACCTACAAGTGTATTGGTAAGGAATTTTATTGGAAAGGTATGAAGAAGGAAATCAGAAGGTTTGTAGCTGAATGTGATGTATGCCAACGTCATAAGAATGAATCTGCGGCATCGCCAGGACTTCTTCAACATTTACCTATCCCGAAAGAAGTCTGGTCAGACATCTCTATGGATTTTATTGAGGGACTCCCACTGTCCCAAGGTAAATCCACTATTTTTGTTGTTGTCAATCGCTTGACCAAATATGCTCATTTTTGTACAGTTAGTCACCCTTATACTACTGCTAGTATTGCTTGGGTTTTTGTTGATAATATTGTAAGGCTCCATGGTGTTCCTAAATCAATTGTTAGTGACTTATATCTTTACCAATAATTTTTGGAAGGAACTATTCCGCTTGCAAGGGATGCAGCTAAATATGAGTACTGCTTATCACCCACAGACAGATGGACAAACTGCAGTAGTCAATCGATTCTTGGAAAACTACCTTCATTGCTTTGCAAGTGACAAGCCAAAGAATTGGGTAAAACGGCTTCCTTAGGCTGAATGGTGGTATAATACCACTTACCATTCTTCTACAAAGATGTCCCCATTTCAAGCAGTTTATGGGCAAGTTCCACCTACTCTTACAGAGATAGGTTGCTCCAACTCCTAAAAGACAACCTTATTGCAGCCCAAGCCCATATGAAACAACAAGTGGATATCGTGAGAAGCTGAAACAACAAGTGGTTAAAAATCGTTCCACAATGTAATCACAGCATAAAGAAGCTGAAAATATCATGTGTGATAATAAAAAGGAATCTGAAAATGATAAATCAAAGGCTATTCAACATAAGGAAGATGTTGATCCACAGATTACAAATGATGAAGAAGAAGAATCAAGGGATTCTCAAACTTATAGAAAAGTCAAAGCTGAAGTTAAGGCTAAAAATATTACTGGTAGCAAAGAGGATTCTGTACAAACTAAGAGAAGACTAAAAGGTGGTGAACAAACTTCATTGATATCTGAGGTTAAACCCAAGTTAGTGGAAAAAGCATTAAAGCACAAGGAATAGGTCTGTACTATAAATGAAGAGCTTAATCAAATTGAAAAGAACAACACTTGGTGTTTAGTTCCTAGACCTAAAGGGAAAAACATTTTTGAAACCAAGTGGGTGTTTAGAAATAAGCTCAATGAAAATGGTAAGGTTGTAAGAAACAAGGCAAGACTTGTCTGCAAAGGCTACTCATAAGCAAAAGATGTTGATTTTGAAGAGACCTTTGCTCATGTGGCTAGACTTAAAGCGGTTAAAATATTCATGACCATTGTTGCTCAAAGAAATTACAAAGTTTATCAAATGGATGTGAAGCCTACATTTCTAAATGTAAAACTTAAAGAAGAGATATTTATTGAACAACCTGGTGGTTTTATACTTGATCATGATGGTTCAAGTGTGTGCAAATTGAAAAGGACTCTATACAACTTAAAGCAAGCTCCAAGAGCATGGTATTCTAAGGTAGATACATGCCTCAAAGTATGAAATTCAAAAAAGGAAATGTGGACTACAACTTGTACATAAAGGAAGATAAACAAGGCCAATTAATTGTTGTAATTTTTGTTGATGAGATAAATTTTGCTACTGAAAAAGAGGCCTTTTCCATTGTTTTTGTCGATCATATAAAGAAGAAGTTTGAGTTGTCTATATAGGTGAAATGAAATTCTTCTTAAAGTTATAAGTTTTGTAAAGCAAGACTAGAATTTTCCTCTCCCAAGAAAAATATGCTTGTGAGCTATTAAAAGGGTTTAGGATGGAGAACTCTAAAGAAGTTAGCACTCTCATCACTATTGGAACAAAGTTAAACAAAGATAAAAAAGGCAAAATGGTTTATCATAAAGAATATAGAAAGTTGATTGGAAGTTTACTGTATTTGATAGCATCAAGGCTTGATCTTATTTTTACTATAACACTTTGTGCTAGATTTCAAAGTGAGCCTAAAGATTCTCACCTCGTGGTTGCTAAAAGAATTTTAAAATATATTAAGGGCACAACACATTATGAGCTGCTTTATGATAGAAGTGGATAGCTTAATTTATATGGGTATATAGATGCTAATTAGGTTGGAAATTGTGATGATAGAAGGTCAACGTCAAGTGGTGCATTTTATTTGGGCAGTGGATGTGTCTCAAGGCACAACAAGAAGTAAAATTTATTGACTTTAAGCACTACAAAGGCTAAATATGTGGTTGCTACTCATGCTTGTATTCAAATGCTATAGATGAAACAATAGCTTGAAGATCTGAAGGTGGATGTGCATCTGCCAATACTAATTGGTTATGACAACTAAAGTGTCATCAATTTATCAAAGAATCCTGTCTAACACTCCATATCTAAACATATTGAAATCAAGTGCCAGCCACTTCATTAAAGAAAAAGTGGAGAAAATTGAAGTAAATTGGAGTATATACCTATCATTGAGCAAGTTGTAGATATATTCACCAAACATCTATCATGAGAGATGTTCCAAAAGTTAAGGTTGAATTTATGTGTTCAGCCACTCCTTAAAAGCTGAGGTATACCTCTAACCCCCCTTTCCTTCCTTCTTTTATTATTCTTTGGATTTGTTGTCAAAGGGGAAGATCTTTTGCATAAATCCAAAGAGAGTATGCACTAATCAAAAGGGGGAGTAGCTTGATCAATCCAAAGGGGAAAATCAAATAAAGGAGGATAAATTGTTAAGGGGGAGTTAAAAATTGGGGTTGTGTTTGATTGGTATCATGCTCATAAGCAAAAAGGGAGATGCATGTTTCAGGGGGAGCTGTGAATGTCGAAAGCTACTGCTTGTGCTTATTGCTGATTTTTGGATTTAATGTGTTACCAACAAATCCAAAAGGGGAGATTGTTAAGCCCATCTTTGATGGCTAATGTTGGATTTATTGTCAACAACATCTCACATATTTGTCCTTATTAATTTGATGTTAATAGTGCCTTTGAGATGTGTTTGTTGCATTTACAAAGTATTGGCAACACCAACCAATGAGCAGCCTATTAAGGTAGAAGCCAAGGAAATTGCTCAAGATTTGGCAATGTAGGTTGTGAACTGCCTATAGGTGCAATTTGTATCTGTCAAGGATATTCTTGAAACATTGTGAACAAGGAAAAGGAGCTTGAGATGTAGAGAGATCATTTGTTAAAACAGTTCATGATAGGTCAACCCTAAATTCAATGAGTCATTATTGATTGTTAATCCTAACTTTTAGGAGTCAATGCTAACTGTTGACCTTAAATTATAGGAATCAATGTTGATTGTCGATTGTAAGACAACCCTCAAAAATCAATATTCACCATTAATTGTAGGGAAACCATAAACTCAAGGTATTTAAATGATATATTTTGTAGAATATAAGAGGGGCTCGACAAAGGAAGAAAACGTGTGTTCTGCAAAACATAAGAGAGGACTTGACAGACAAGAAAAAATGAGTGTTGTAGAACACCAAGAGAGTGTGTTGCAAAAAAAAAAAAGAGGGCATAATAGAGGAAGAAAGAGTGAGCTATAGAAATGTAATAGAGAAATAGATTGCAACAGTAGAAAGCAGCCACCAAAAGGAAAAAGAGAAAACGGGAGAGAGCAGCCACCAAAAGAAAAAAAAAAAAGAGAACTACAGAGAATAGCCACCAAAAAGAAAAGGTAAGGGCATGGTAGTGAGGAGAAACTCAACAAGTTGCAATGTCAACAAGAAAGAGAAAGCCTCTAACAGTAAAAAAGAAGGAGAGATTACAAGGTAGAAGGAGACAGTAATGACAACAAGAAAGAGAAAGCCTCCAATAGCAAAAGAGAAAGAGCGAGTGCATGGTAGAAGGACGCATCGACAACAAAAAGAAGGAAGCAGCAGCTATAGAAAGAAGAAGGCAATATCAGCAGAAAGAAAAGGAAAGAACCTATAGAGGAGAGACTGGCAAAGCTTAAAGAGAGAAACTGGCAGTAGGAAGCAAAAGATCCATTTTTCTGTAATGACAACCTATGCACATTGAGTGATCTTTTGCAAGGAAGTTTTTGTCATAAATTTTTTATGTACTTCTTGAAAAAAGGTGGAAGACCCTTGGAATGATCGGGAGATAAACCTTTCAAATGATTGGGAGATCATTATAGGCAGTTAAGGAGTACATATTGCATCTTAGTATCCAAAAAAGCATATCTTGGTGTTGCAAGCTAATAGTGACATTGAGATAAAAAATGAGTCTAATGATTATTTAATGCCACCATTAGATGACATAAGTAAAGGAGAGGAGTACCTAGGATAAAGAAGTATTAAGTGCACAAGCCAAGGAAGATGATGAGGTATGTAGCATGATCATTGATGTTAGTACTGTACTATTTTAGCTGAAAAGCCAAGTCTTGTAAGCTTCAATGGTTGAATGAATGTGGGGAGGTCAAGGTGAATAAGTAGATATTAGTATCATTTTCTATTTTGAGATATACTACTAAGGTCTTATGTCATGTTGTAACTATGAATACTGGGAATATTTTGTTAAAAAGACCATGGTGATATGATTGACATGTACCTATTACTCTTTTATAATAAATGGTAAACCTGTTATTATTATACCTCTATCACCTTAATAAGTATATGAAGATCAATTAAGGAATCAAAAAAAAAAAAAAGAGTGAATGAAAAAAAATTAAGGTCAAGAGGAGAAAAAAAGGAAAAGAAAAGAGAGAAAGGAAATGAAACTAAGAGAAACGAAAGAAAAAGGAAAAAGAGAAAAAATAAGAATCTATATGTAAAAAAGAATGATATTAAGAGAGCTTTTTATTTGAAATATCCTATAATTGTACTTTTGTACAAAGAGACTTATTTTAATACTGATGACTTCAACTCTTCTTTACCTAATGTTGTTGTTTCACTTTTGTAGGAATTTCAAGATGTTTTTCTCAAAGAAGCAAGTAGTTTGTCACCTTAGTGCAACAATTCCAAACTAATTGGCTTATAAAAGTAATCCTAAGGAGACAAAGAAACTTCAAAGCCAAGTTTAGGAGTTTATGGCAAAGGGATATGTGAGAGAGAGCTTGAGTCCATGTGCAATTATAGTATTACTTGTACTTAAGAAGGATAATGTTGTTGTTTCTTTTAATAAAAATTTGATCATGTTTTTCTTGAAGAACCAAGTGGTTTGTTTCCTTTAAAGGGAATAGAATGTCAGATTGAATTCATACTTAGAACAACAATTCCAAACCGATCAACCTATATAAGTAATCTTAAGGAGATAAAGGACCTTCAAAGGCAAGTTTAGGAGTTTATGGGAAAGGGATATTTGAGGGAGAGCTTAAGTCCATGTGTAGTTCTAGTATTGCTTGTGCCTAAGAAGGATGAGACTTAGAGGATATGCATTGGTAGTTGTTGAGCCCATCTTTGATGGCTAATATTGGATTTATTGTCAACAGCATCTCACATTGTTGTTCGTGTTGATTTGATGTTTTAAATGTCATTGAGATGCATAAAAGTCATTGGGCAAAACCAGTGATAGTAGTTCAACCCTGAAGTTAATGAGTCAATATTGACCATAGACCCTAAATTTTAAGGATCAAAGTTGACCCTTGACCATTGATGCTAAATTTTAAGAAGTTAATGTTAACCATTGAACTTAAATTTTAAGAATCAAATCTAGCTGTTAATTGTAAGGTAACCTTTGGGAATTAATACTGGCCATTGATGAGTGCAACCCTAATCTTAAGGCTCTATAAATAACCCCATGCACCTTGCAAGACAAGTGTGTGCGCTGCAAAATTTTAAGAGAGAAAGACATACTTATAGGCAACCACAAGGAGAGGTAAACAACAAAAAGAAAAGTAGCCGCCCAAGAAAGAGTGACCAACCAAGGCAAAAAAGGCAGCCAACCAAGAAGGGTACAACAGCAGCTAAGTAAGAGAGTTGCAGCCAAGGAGAGGTGCAGCCGACTAAGAAAGGTGCAGCTAGCCAACATAGTTGCAACCAAGGAAAGGTGCAGTTGGCCAAGAGAGGTTTAGTACCAAGGAAAGTGCAGCAACTGACCAAGGAGATTGTAGTAGCAATCGGCCAAGGAGATTGCGGCAACAACCGGCCAAAGAAGAGGTGATAGTAACCACCAAAGAAGGAGGCAGCCATACCAGCTGAAAGAAGAGGTGCAGTAGCCAACAGCCATACCAAACTAGCAAAGGAGATATGTAATAGCCACACCAAGGAGAGAAAAATGTGCAGCAGCCACACCAAGGAGAGTAAAACGTGCAATAGCCACACCAAACCAGAGGAGAAGGTGTGCAGCAGCCACACCAAACTAAAGGAGAGAACTTGCAGTAGCCATATCAAACCAAAGGAGAGGGCATGCAACAACAACACCAAACTAGAAAAAAAGATATACAATAGCTATACCAAAGAAAGAAAAAGGCAGTAGCTGGCCAAACCAAAGGAAGGAGTTACAACAACCACCCAAGAAATCCTGCAATTGTAGTAAGAAAACTAGCAACCTAGAGCAAGCAATACTAGCAGCACATCTTGCACAACACTAGCAGCAAACCACAACACCAGCAGATAACCAAGTATTATAGATTGCAACAGCAGCAATAAGCTTTAGCAGTAAGAGTAGGCAAACTAGCAACAATTGCAAATTGTAACAGTAGTAGGTGTAGGTAGTAATACCAACAAGTGCAGGCAACAATACTAGCAATCACAACCAGAAATTGCCACTTGTAAACATAACTTGCAGAAAGCACAACTAGCCATGTGTCCTAGCAGTAGGGCAGGATACACAACTAGTAATAAGAGGAGAAAAAGTGCCCCAGTAGCAAGTCCAATAATTTACAATAGCAGAGGAGAAAACATGTCCTGATAGCAAGTCCAATAACTTGTAGCGGTAGAGGAAAAAACCTATCAAGATAGTAGGTGAGGCAACCTGCCAAGGCAACAAGTAAGGTAACACCAATAGTAGGGAAAGAAACCTGCCAAGGTAGCAAGTGAGGTAGCACCGACAAGAAGGAAGAGAACCTACCAAGGTAGTAGGGGAGGCAGCACTAGCAACATTTAGAGAGAACCTACAACGAAGATAACCTATAGTAGAGAGAAGCTACAAAGTAGAGACTGGAAAAGCTTGAGCAAAGACCAATAGTGAGGAAGGAGAAGATTTGTTTTTTGTAATAATTGCTTATGCACATTGAGTGATCCTCATCAAGAATGTGTTAGTTATTAAACTCTCAATAAACTTGATGAAAAGGGTGGGATACCCTTGTAGTGATCAGGAGATCAATCCGGTGAGTGATCGGGAAATCATCTCATCTAGTGATCAAGACATCAAACCATTGAGTAATCGAGAGATCATCATAAATGGTTAAAGAGTGATTTCCACATTATAACTGTATCCTTTGATAAAAAGAGTGAATTGTGTGATTTAGGAGTAATCCTATCACACCATGGATGTAGCTCACACATTATGGGTGAATCATGTAAAAATTGTTGTGTGTTCTTAGGTGCGTGCATTTAATTGATATTTGTACAAATGCTTCACATAAAGAAGAAAAATAAAAATTGGATCATTGGCTCCAACAAGTCACAGAGGTTAAATCAAGAATGATTTATAAAAAGTGAGTATCTCATACTAATTCACCCCCCTCTTAGTGTAAGTCCTAAAAAGGTCCTCATCAATGGCCAAATGGTCAATAGAATCATTGAAAGTACCACCATCCCATGCCTAAATTGGATGACATGTTAGATGAACTATTGGATTATGATAAGAGAGGGAGATGAATGGAAAATAACTTTCAAAACTAAGTACAATTTGTATGAATGGCTTGTTATTGCCATTTGGTCTCATTAATGCATCAAGTACTTTATGAGATTGATGAATCATGTTAAGCATATATGTATTGGTAAATTTGTGATTGTGCGTTTTGATTATATTTTGGTCAATAAAAAGAACATATATGAGCATTTTGATAATTTACATTTTGTTCTATGTCTTTTATGTTCTTAAAAATCACACGCTAACCTCAATAAATATTCCATTATCATATCATATTTTGTGGCTCTATTATGAGTGCTTGAGCTATTGAGGTTGATAAGAAAAAGGTCAAGGCAATCCATGATTGGCCAACACCATAGTTAATTAGTAATGTGCTTAGTTTTCATTATCTACCTAGTTTCTATAGCAACATTTCTACACCACTAATTATGGTTAAGGACTTTAGCACCATCATTACACCACTAATTGACATTATTAAAAAGAATATGGGTTTTAAGTAGGGTAGTGATTAAGATAGGGTTTTTAATTTGATCATGAAAAATTAAATTCAATACCTTTACTTGTTTTGTCTAATTTTACTAAAACTCTAGAGATTGAGTGTGATGCTTTAGGTACTAGCATTAGAGCTATTTTGATATGGGAAAGGCAACCAATTACCTTCTTAGGGGAAAAGCTAAGTGAACTGGTGCTTAATTATTTCACTTATGATAAGGAAATATATATATTCGTACTATCCTTAGAGATAAGGTAGCATTACCTTTGGTTTAAATGGTTTATGATCCATATTGACTATGAATCCTTGAGGCACTTAAAGCGAAAAGGGAAGTCAAAAGACATGCCAAATGGGTTGAATTCATTGAGGACTTTCCCTATGTTATTAAATATAAGTAAGGTAAGGAGAATGTCATAGTTAACGCATTATCTCTCAGTTATGCCCTTATCCTTAAACTTAGTGCAAAATTGTTAGGATTTGAACATATTAATGATTCATATGTGTTGTTCCCACAGCCTTGTATGGGTTGTAATTATTGTCAACCAAATTTAAGTGTGCAAGCAAAAGTGGCTCAAATATCAGGAATTGTAGGATAAGACTAGAATGTCAAATAACCTCGTAAAGTGATCTCCTTAGAGTGAACTTGTAGAGGGAGTTTAGCATTGCTTAAGTGTTAATGTGACAATGTGACAGGGTTATATACGGATAATAAGTTCATAAGAAGTTAAATCTACAAGTCTATGAGCTTGTCCTAAGACTAAGTCTAGGAGCGATTTCAAAGGAGCAGAATAATTCCGGGGTTACGGACAAACAGGGAGTCTGGAAGAAGGGAAGGTTACAGAATTTTAACTTAGCATTTTTGGAAGATAAGCAATTACGGGGGGGAGTTTCTTTTGTACATTTTTAACTGTTCATAAACAATCTTGGTCGTTCATTTCATTTAAAGGATGACAATAGAAAGAAAAGAGGAAGAAAAATAAATTAAGGAGGATAATGTTGAATCTTGAATGGAACAATAGTATAAAACCATACGGAGGAGCAAGAAAGGAAGTCCGCCACAACTAAAGTAAACCCTACTAGGGTTTCCATAAAGGGCAGTATATAAACCAAGATTTATCTCATTTGAAAGGGGGCGTGTAAGACAACCTAGTAAAGGCATTCTGTGAAGCTTAGAGAGAACTCAACAAATTTTCAGATTTCTTTAAGAGAGGTTAGAGAGTGTTTTGGTGATCTTCCAAGTAGCAGTGAAGTAGCCTATTCAAATCAAACAGAGGGAAAACAAGTTAGAAGAAGGGTAGACACAGTAGGTGATACTCTTTGTATTGTGATTGCTGTGTATTTGTAATAATGAAAGGAGTAGATGATTGAGACATCCATTGTAACTATATCGTAATCATAGGGAACACCACATTGGTATTCTCAACTATAGTGGATTGTCTACATAAAGGAAGAATCCCTACCACTATGGAGTATGTCACATTGGCCAAACCATATAAATCTCATGTCCTTGCTTTGAATTTACATTTTGTTTTTTGAATTGAGTTGTAAACAAAGTTAAAGAATCATCAAACCCATAACCTAAAAGAAGACCTAATCAAGAACAACCAATCCATTTAATAGGCAAGGTATCTGAAAGGTAACTTTGGGAACTATTATGATTAGTAGGTAACAATAGATCTACCTTAGTTGAATCTGTGAAAGAGTTCATTTTTGAGAAGAGTTTGAAGTTGTTCACCCACTTGCATATTAACCAAAGCTAAAGTATTAAAGAAGTAGAGTACTTTGGCTTAAATTATCAGAGTTTAGCAAGGGTGTGAAACTGATTCACCCCTTCTCAGCATCACAGACTAGTAGATCCTAGGGTGAAGCTGGGAACTTCAAATGGTATAAGAGCTTAGGTTCACCAATTTAAAGCTTAACAGCTTGTGTACTAGTTTAAAGGGTTTTAGAAGTTTTAACCTATTCAGAAATGGATGCCAGTACCAGCACCAGTGCAACTTACAGCAAGAAGGTTCCCATTTTCAATGGAATCAACTACCATATATGGAGAGCGAGAATGCAGGTGGTATTTGCAACATGGGCATGGACGTGGTGAAATTTATATAGGAGGGTTTTGTGCCTCCAAAAGAAGATAAAGATCCAACCCTAAAGGAATTAAGGTAGTTTGAGATCAATAGGAAGACCTCAAATGTCATCATTTTAGCATTAACAGATGCTGAATATGCTAAAGTTATGGATTACAAATCTACTAAGAAGATATAGGATACATTGAAAAAGGTCTATAAAGGTGATGGTAGAATGAAGGAGGCCAAGCTTCAAGTTTTCAAGGAGAGATATGAATCTCTCAGAATGCAAAAAAATGAGATAGTCCAAGAGTTCTTCACAGGGTTATTGATGCTGTAAATGACCTTAGAAGTCATAGGAAGAACAAGAAGGACTCATCTATTGTGAAGAAAATTCTGAGAATTCTGCCTGAGAGGTTTGCCTCAAAGGTGGCAGCCATAAAGGAGAGTAGAGATCTCAATTCTATGTCACTGCATGATCTCTAATGCAATCTCATTACATATGAGATGAGAATAAAGTCAAATGAAATCTCCTTAACATCAAAGCCATCAAAGGAGGCTACTTTCAAAGCTATAAAATACGTGAAGATAAAAGAAGAGGAAGAATTATCCAATGAGGATGATGATAATGATAAGGAAGAAAGTGAAGATGAAGTGTTGGCTTACTTCACAAGGAAATTCAAAAAGGGGTCTAAGAAGGGAAAAGGATAGTTGTCCTTGAGATGTTATCGTTATGGGTAGACTGGACACTTTGCTTCTCTATGCAAAGTGGAACTTGGTGATGAAGATGAGGATGGTGTTGATGAGAAAAATTCAAAATGGAGAAAACTATCATCCAAATCAATGAAGTCTAGCAAGAAGATTGCCAACCCACAGAAGAAGAAGAAAGGCTCATTCAAGAGTTACGTGAGCCAAGTAAAAGAAGTTGATGAGGAGGAAGATGCAAACTCATCAGATGAGCATGCCTTTTATGACATCGATTCAATGTGGTAGTTCAACCTTTGAAGAGGAAGAGGAGGTTGATGAAGAAGAACTAGATCTTGAAGTTGAGTTAGAAGTAGCTTCAAAGGAGATAATTAGAAGGGGCAGAACCAAAAGAAGGTTAGAGGCCTATATAAAATAAGTTGAAACAAATATTGAGGAAGCAGAAAGTCAAAAAGATGAAATAAGGGCTGAATATATTGACTTGCAGAGAAGATTTAAAGAACAAATCAAAATATGTGAAGACCTTACAATGGAGCTTGCCTTAAAGATTTCAATAATTGAAGAAATGGAGATAGAGTTGCTAAGACTCCAACAACAACTCAAAAAAAGTGAAGAGAACTTGTAGAAGCTTGAAGTGGTAGGAGAAACAAGCTCTGCAAAAGAAAAGAAGAATGAAGAGAAAGTGCAACAATCTGAGGCTCTATTGCCTAAAGAGAATGTGACTTTGCCACAGAAGTTGAAAAAGAAGGCTGTGACTTAGGAGAAGATAGCTGAAGAAAAGAAGACAGTTATCAAACCAAAGCCAGGGCCAAAAATAATGTATGTGGTTAAAGAGCAGCATCCCATGGCTGAATAGAAGTAGAAGAAGGTAGCTAAAATGAAAGTCACATAAGCAAAGAAGCCAGTAACCTTGCCTACAGAGCAAGTAATGAACAAAAGAAAACAAGTTGTGGTTAGACCTATGAAGAGGCAGTTTCAAGGTTATTACTTTTATTATGAAGTTTGGGGTCATAAGGCAAGTAAATGCTAGTGGAGAAGGCCAGTATATGTCTCTAACTTGAGAAGATCAGATGTTGCATATAGGGGGAGATAATACAAAATTCAGAGGAGAACACCTGTTATGAGTTCTTGCACATACTGTAAAAAGCAAGGACACACTGACAAGGATTGTTGGTGGAAGCCCAAACTAGTGGTTTCAAAGAACAAGTTTGCTATATTAGTAGACTTCGAACAATGTGAAAGGTGGTAGGATGGTCATAATGCCAAGAGATGCATGACATTTCACCCTGAGCAAGAAAATGTACTCAATGGCACAGTGAAAACAATTGGTACAGTCAAAGCTGAGAAAAAAACAAAGCTATCTTCAAGCTAATTCAATAGAAGGAATATAAAGCTGAAAAAGAGGTGTCTAATATAGTTGAAATTACACTAAAGGCTAACTACAAGGATAAGCAATGGATCCTTGATAGTGGATGCACTTCACACATGATAGGAGACAAGATAAATTATCAAAGTTGAAGAAGTCAAGAGAAGATAGAGTCAAGTTTGGCAATGATGATTCACTCAACATCAGTGGTCAGAGGTCAATAAATATTGGAAAAGGAAAGTTGAAAGATATTCTGCACATTGATGGACTTGGATGTAATCTAGCATCTGTGAGCCAACTATGCAATGAAGACCGTGAAGTGATATGCATAAAAATAGGTTGCCAAGTAAAGAGTAATGAAAGCAATACTGTTGTAGTCAAGAAGAGAACAGCTGAAAATTTATATGTGATTAATGAAGATAAGGCAAACAACTATTTATTTACAAAAGAAGAAGAAAATCAACTCTAGCATAAGAGGTTGGGACACTTAACACAGAAGAACATGAGGAAGTTAATCACTACTCTTGCAATTAGAGACATTCCAAACCTCAAGAGAGAGAGAGAGAGAGAGAGTATGTCTGCTCAGCATGCTTTAAAGGAAAACATATAAGAAAGCATTATAAGACCAAAGAGTTTAATTCTAAAGCAGTACTTGACATTGTACATACTGATTTGTGTGGACCAAAGAGAACAAAAGGGTTGAATGGTGAGAGGTACTTCATCTTGTTTGTTGATGATTATTCCCAAAGGACCTACATCATGTACCTCAAACACAAGTCAGAAGTTTTGAAATGCTTCAAGAGATACTAAAGATTGGCTGAAAATGAGAGTGGAAAGAAGATCAAAATAATGAGGTCAGATTAAGGCATTGAATTCACAAATGAAGCTTTTGAAGATTACCTTAAGAAGTATGGAATTCACCATTAAATGGCAACAGTAAGAACACCTTAGTAGAACAAGGTGGTAGAGATGACAAATAAAGCTGTGGTTGAAATGGCAAAAACTCTACTACTGGAATCCAATCTTCACACAAGATTTTAGACAGAAGCAACATTTACAGCTGTGCACTTTATGGGATACTCAACAAAGACAAAAGGTTACAGAGTTTTCCTACATAAACTAGGAAAAATGGTCACTTCCAGTGATGTGAGAATAGATGAAAATTGGAAAACAATGCAAAATGGAGAAGGTGAGGTTAGTTAAGAAGATGACTTCAAGATAGATGAAGAATCAGTCCAGCATGAAGAAAAGGGGAAAAAAGTAAGTTCAGACTTAGAGAAAAGTGAGTCTAAAAAGAGATCCTCTTGCAACTAAGATTGTGCAAGAGAAAGATAAGGAAAACTTGGACCAATGCTTATCAAGAAAATCAGATCATAGGTAACCTATCAACAGGAGTTACAACAAGAAGAAGAATTGTGGGAGCCACTACTTTACTCTCACAAGTTGAACCTAAATCTGTTGAAGAAGCTGCATATGAAAAAGCCTAGGTCAAAGCTATCAATGAGGAGCTGGATCAAATCAAGAAGAACGATACATGGGAGCTGGTTCCAAGACCTACTAACAAAAATGTCTTAGGAACAAAATAGGTGTTTAGAAATAAACACAATGAAGATGGCAAGGTGGTAAGGAACAAGGCTAATCTGGTTTGCAAAGGCTACACTCAAATAGAAGAAGTAGATGTTGATGAAACTTTGAACTAGTAACAAGGCTGAAAACTATTATAATGTTCTTAACTTTGGCAGCACATAAAAGGTATAAAGTTTATTAGATGGATGTGAAATCAGCCTTTTAGAATGGGCTCCTAAAAGAAGAAATGTATATTAAACAACCTGATGGAGTACAAATCAGTGAGGATGAGACACATGTGGCAAGCTGAAGAAAGCCTTGTATGGCCTTAAACAAGCCCCAAGAACATGGTATAGTAGGCTAGATGCATATTTGAGAAGGTTAAACTTTAGATGAGGAACAGTTGATGATAATCTATATGTGTTCAACTCAGAGAAAGGCTAACTGATAACTATAGTATATATAGATGACATCATCTTTAGAGCGGATCACTCTAAGTTATGCCAAGAATTTGCACAAAAGATGTGTGAGGAATTTGAGATGTCATTGATTGGAGAAAAGACTTACTTTCTTGGATTACAGATAAAAGAGTGTGAAGAGGGTATTTTTATTTTTTAAACAAAATATGCCAAAGAGATGTTGAAAAAATTTGACATAGAGGATAACAGACCTGTTAGTACCCCTATAATAGTGGGCTGTAAGTTAAAAAAAGATCAGGAAGGAAGGAGTACAAGCCCTACAAAATATAGAAGATGATAGGGAGCCTTCTGTATCTTATAGCATCAAGGCCTGATCTCATGCAAGCTGTGTGCATTCCCAACAAATTCCAAGTTGATCCTAAGGAATCTCATGTGTTGGTGGTGAAAAGAATCCTAAGATACCTCAAAGGGACACTAGAAATGGGTTTGTGGTATCCTACCATGGATTCTATAAAACTACAAGCATGCACTGATGTAGACTGGGCAGGAAATACAAATGACAGAAAATCAACTAGTGGCTACGGCTTCTACTTGCGTTCAAAGTGTGTTGCATGGTTAAGTAGAAAGCAAAACAGTGTTGCTTTGAGCACAACTGAGGCTAAGTATATGGCTACTTGTGCAGCATATACTCAGGTGATATGGATGCAAAGACAATTGGCAGATTTGGGTGTTGAAATGAAGTTACTAGTGAGTGTACTTTGTGATAATCAAAGTGCAATTGATCTCAGCAAGAATCCAGTTTAACATTCAAAGAGCAAGCATATTGACATCCGTTATCACTTTATCAAGGATCAAATGGAAGAAGGCAAAATTCAGCTAGAGTATGTTGGCACTGAAGATCAAATTTCAGATATTCTAACTAAACCTTTGTCGATAGAGCTGTTTAAAAAGCACACAATGAGAAGTAATAGTGTAGGGGGGTTTTTCATCTCCACTTTGGGGGTTTTTCAGATTTGTAATTGGTTGGCAAAGGGGGAGAGAAGTAATAGTGTAGGGGGAGCTATTAAGGAAGAGGTAGTATATATTTAAAGAGAGTTGTAATCCATCTACTTCTAGATTATTACTCTAAGAAGATTATGAAGGACTACTGCATAATGACTTTTGTTGTGAGTGTTGCCAATAATTACAAAGGGAGAGATTGTTGTTCCCACAGCTTTATATGGGTTGTAATTGTTGTCAACCAGATTTAAGTATGCATGCAGAAGCGGCTCATATCTCAGGAAATACAGGATAAGACTAGAATGTCAAATAATCTCGTAAAGTGATCTCCTTGGAGTGAACTTGTAGAAGGAGTTTAGCATTTCTTAAGTCTTAGTGTGACAGTGTGACAGGGTTGTATACAGATAATAAGTTAAATCTGCAAGTTTGTAAGTCTGTCCTGAGACTAAGTCCATGAGTGATTCCAGAGGAGTGGAATAATTCCAAGGTTACGGACAAATAGGGAGTCCAAAAGAAGGGAAGGTTATGGAATTTTTAACTTAGCATTTTCGGAAGATGGGCAGTTATAGGGGCAGTTTCTTCTATACATTTTTAACTATTTATGGACAATCCTAGTCATTCATTCAAGCATTCAAAGGATCAGATTTTAGTGGAAAAAAAGAGCAAGAAAAATAAATTAAGAAGGAAGATAATGTTGAATAAACCCTAGTATGAAGTCACATAAAGGAGCAAGAAAGGAAGTCCGTCGTAGCTAGAGTAAACCCTACTAAGGTTTCCATAGAGGGCGGTATATAAATCAAGACTTATCTCATTTAAAGGGGGGCGTGTGAGAGAACCTAGTAAAGACATTCTGTAAAGCTTAGAGAGAACTCAACAAATTTCCAGATTTCTTTAAGAGAGGTTAGAGAGTGTTTTGGTGATCTTCCAAGTAGCAGTATTCAAATCAAACAGAGGCAAGACAAGCTAGAAGAAGGGTAGACACAGTAGGTGACACTCTTTGTATTGTGATTGCTTTGTATTTGTAATAGTGAAAGGAGTAGAAGATTAAGACATCCATTGTAACTACATTGTAATTATAAGGGATACCACACTAGTATTCTGAACTATAGTGGATTGTCTCGGTAGAGGAAGAATCCCTACCACCATGGAGTATGTCACATTAGTCAAACCACGTAAATCTCTTGTGTGATTGCTTTGAATTTACATTCTGTGTTTTGAATTGAGTTATGAACAAAGCTAAAGAATCATTAAACCCATAACCCAAAAGAAGACCTAATCAAGAACAACCAATCCATTTAATAGGCAAGGTGTTTGAAAGGTAACTTTGGGGACTATTGTGATTAGTTAGGTAACAATAGATCTACCTTAATTGAATCTGAGAAAGAGTTCATTTCTAAGAAGAGTTTGAAGTTGTTCACCCACGTGTATATTGACTAGAGCTAAAGTATTAAAGAAGTAGAGTACTTTGGCTTAAATTATCAGAGTTTTTAAGGGTGTGATACTAATTCACCCTCTCAGTATCATAGACTAGTAAATCCTAGGGTGAAGTTGGGAACTTCAATATCTTTGCTAATGTGAAAAGGGCATGTGAGAAGTCAACCTCCAGGAAATGTTATCGGCATAAGAATTTCTTATTTATGAAAATTTATTATACGCCTATAAGTTCCTTAAGGGAGTTGGATGTGAAAGAAACACATGAGGGTGGTCTAACAAGTCATTTTAGAGTTACAAAAACCTCAGATGTCCTATTTTAACATTTATTTTAGCCACACATGAAATAAGACGTTAAAAGGGTGTATAAGAAATATATAACATGGAAACAAGATAAATCTAGAGTTTTACTTCATGACTTTATACCCCTTTACCCTTAACTAGCTAAACCTAGATTGATTTATCTATGGACTTTATGCTAAGGTTGTCATAGTCCAAAGGAGGTAGGGATCTATATTTGTTATTATTGATAGGATTTCAAAGATGACACAATTCATCCAATGTCATAAAACTAATAGTGCAAATAATATGACTAAATTGTTCTTTAAAGAGTTAGTACACTTTTATGGCTTGTGATGAGAACTATAGAGATGATGGGTGGAAGGCTTCAATGGATGCAAGAGGTCCATTGCACATTCCAGAAGGCCCAATAACACGAGCAAGAGCTTCAATAGATGCAAGCTATCCATTACACATTCCAGAAGGCCCAATAACATAAGTTAGAGCCAAAGAGATTAAAGAAGCACTAAATGGGCTGATTCAGGACATTCAGGCCAACCTAGCTTTAAATGGTGCAAATTCAAGTTTGACAAAGAGTCAATGCCTAATTAATATAATTAGAATACTTAATAGGTCAACCTAAGTAATAGCATTCCCTCATAAATAAGAGTTTATTGTCTATGTTGGAATTTGTCCATATTTAGGAATTTCTCCAAAATAAGGATTTGTCCTAAGTAAGAATCTGTGCCTCTTTAGGATTGCTATCTTAGCCTATAAATAGGCAACCCTTGTAAGCTCTGGGAAATTAGACAACTTTAAGTAAAATAGAAAGCAAGAGTTTTTTTTCCCCCTAGTTAAGGACTAAAGAACTTATCAAGAGGTACTTCTTCTTGTAGCGTTCCAATTGACTTATCACTCCCAATTCCTTTCTTTTCTGGAGTGTGGCGTCCATATCCTTCTTAAATACCCTAGGTTCGTGTTCCTTCGAAGGGTGGGTCAAGGGTTTGTGATATTAAACTCTGGTTTAGCTTTCCTGGTTGTTCTTTGATTCCTTGTGTGTATTGGGTCCCTAAGCCACGTCTTTTTGGGGTTTTCTGCATTAGTTGGTATCAGAGTTAGGTTCTAAATCAGGTTGAATCACTCACTTTTCAATTTTCTACCTTGTGATTTATTTATTTCTATTTAGTTTGTCTATTATGTGCATTATCATTCAAATGCACAAATATGTTTGTTTGCAATCCTTCTCAATTCCAAGGTAAAATGTTTATGCTCATAAACATGCTAACTTCAATTACAATTGTTGTATCTAAGTATTCTACTATTGTTTTTGTGTTGAAAAAAAAATAAAGAATAAAGAAAAAGAACAAAGGAAGAACAAAAGAAAGAAAGCATCAAATTCATGTTATTGATAAGGCTAACCATGTCTAGTCATATTGGCCACAATAATAATGAAGTTTTCTTACTTAACTCCAATTCTACCATCTTTTTTCCTATTTTGTTACCCCTATTTGTTCTCTAGGTTATACTACCCCTATCCTGATTTTATGAGTTTAGTTCATTAAATCTATTTGTCTTGACATCCTTTTTTGTTTTTGATTCCTTGTTCTCCAATTTGTTCAATTCTACACCATTTATATTATTCTGTTCAAAATTTATACCCTTGATTTATGTTGTTTAGTTCTTTATAGAGCTGAAAGGGAAAATCATAGTGGTAAAAGGTAAGAGTGAAAGTTCATATAAAGAAAAAGCCATAAAGAGTGTAAACACGAGGGAGTGTGACACCATCTTTTGAGTGACACATGTGAGGGGGTTTCTTTTGGGTATTCTTTTTTTTTTTGTGTAGAAGTAATACTATGACGTCCAAAGACAAAGGTGCAACTTAGGAGGGAGCTGGTGATGTGTCCTTCATGATCAAAGCTATGCAACAATAATTTGAGGACACACGAGATTTACACAATTTTGTCAACGTGATGTACATCCATGGTCGTAGGGACTTTCCCTTACTGAGACTATCCACTATACTTAAGAATTCCAGTTACAATGGATGTCTTAATCCTTTGCTCTTTTCACTATTGCAATTACTAAGCAAGTACAATACAAAGAGTGTCACTTACTGTGTCTACCCTTCTTCTAACTTGTCTTGCCACTGTTGAATTGAAAGGCTGCTCCACTGCTGCTTAGAAGTTCACCCAACGCTCTCTAACCTCTCTTGAAGAAATCTAGAAATGCGTTGAGTTCTTTCCAATGCTTCACCAAATTTCTTCTCTATGTTGTCTCACACAACTCCTACTTTTACTGTCTCATGGCCTCACCCACCTCCTTGACTCATAGCTTGCCTCATGTTTCTGGTTTGCCATTCCACGTCTCACGGCCTATCTCACATTTTTGGTTTGGCGTTACACATATCATGCACGTTTCTGGTTTTCACCCTTTGCTGGTCACACTCCTCACACACGCATCTGGTTTGGCATTTCACATCCAATGTACGTTTCTAGTTTGCACACCTTGTTGGTCACATGCCTTACTACTGTTTCTGGTTTGCATTTGTCCTTTTTATGCCTCCAGACAGCTTGGTTTGCTCTCCCAGTGGTCTCCTCTTTCAAGGTTTCTCCTCTCTTACCTTACGGATGGTGCAGTCTTCTCTCTCACGTGAGTCACACCGTTTTCTCCAACCATCACATGGTTTCCCTTGTAGTCCAAGGTATCCCTTGGTGTTATCTCCTTTTGTCATGTGTTGTCTCCTTATCGTGTTGTCCCCTAGCCATCCACCTTGCTTTGGCTGTCCACTCTTGGTTGGCCATTCTCCTCCTTGCTGTCCACACCTATTTGGCCATTCACCTCATTGCTTGGCCATGTAGGTTGGTTGGACATCCTCTCTCTTTCAGCCAGTAGTGGTCTTGCTGTCTAGCAGTTCCTCCCTTGTTTTGCTCTCTTTGGCCGGTCACACACTAGGTTTTCCTCTCTTTGGATGGTTTTCCTGTTTGGCTTTGGATGGTTGCTCTAGGTTTTGGCCGACTCCTCTTGCTTTGCTTTGTCTCTTTATTGCACCTATTTTCTATTGTGTATACTCTTTTGGCCGGTCGCACTAGGTTTTCCATTCACCTTTGGTTGCTGTCCAGCCATGTCTTCTCCTTATTGCCATTCATCTTGTCTTGGCCGTTCTCCTCCTTGCCTAGCCATCCTCCCCTTTGCCATTGGTTATGCTTTGCCGTGTAGGGTTGTATGGATGCTCACCTTGTTTGGCCAGTTGTCTCCTTGCTTGGACGTCTCTTCTCTTTGTGTTTGGCCAGTTGTCTCCTTGCTTGGATGTCTTTTCTCTTTAGTTGGCCGATTGCTCCCTTTTCTTGTTTACCGAATAGTTTTGCTTTAGGTCTTTCCATTTTTGCTCAATTGCCAACCTCCCTTTTTTGTGGTCTTCCAATGGACTTTATATACTCCTCTATGAAACCCTAATAGGGCTTACTATCTTACACTTCCATATGGCTTTTATGTTCTTGCCCCTCCATATGGCTTTACTTTTACTTTCTTGCTCTTCTATGTGGCTTTACTTTCTTGCACACTTAAACCTAGTTGATAATAATTACAACCCATACAAGGCTATGGGAACAACAATCTCCCCCTTTGTAATTGTTGGCAACACTCACAACAAAAGCCACTATGTAGCAGTTTCAACTCCCCCTAAATATGCACTTCCCCTTTCTTAACAGCTCCCCTTGCATTGTTGCTTCTCTCCCCTTTTACCAACCAATTACAAATTTGAAAAACTAACAAAGTAGAGATGGAGGATTCACCAGATTTTTAGGCTTGAGGAGGCATTCGCACAAATAGACTCATTCTATGCTTTTCAAACAGCTCTATGGACAGAGATTTAGTTAGATCTTATATAGCCTCTTCAACAGATTTAGGTTCAACTTGTGAGAGTAAAGCAATAGCTCCCATAATTCTTCTTCTTATTGTAACTCCTGCTAATGGGTCACCTATGATCTGATTTTCTTGATGAGCACTGGTCCACATTTTGTTTAGCTTTTTTTCTTGCACAGTCTTAGTTACAAGAGGATCTCTTTCTTCATCAATCACATACAAATTTTCAGCTATTCTCTTTCTGGCCGCAACAGTATTGCCTTATTTACTATTTACTTGGCAACTTATTTTTGTGAATATTACCTTATGGTCTTCATTACATAGTTTGCTGACATATGCTAGATTATATCTGAGTCCTTTAATGTGTAGAACATCTTTCAGCTTTCCTCTTCCAATGTTTACTGACCCCTGACCATTAATGTTGAGTGAATCATCATTGCTAAATTTGACTCTGCCTTCTCTTGACTTGTTTAGCTTTAACAATTTACTCTTGTCTCCCATCATATGTGAAGTGCATCCATTGTTAAGGATCCACTGCTTATCCCTATAGTCAGCTTTGAGTGCAATTTCAGCTATATTAGCCACCCCTCTTTTAGCTTTATATTCCTTCTTTTGAACTGGCTAGAAGATAGCTTTCTCCTTTTTCTCAGCTTTGACTGCACTGCTTGTTTTCATTGTGCCATTGAGTGCCTTCCCTTGCTCAAGGAGAAGTGTCATGCATCTCTTGGCATTATGGCCATCCTACTCGCACCTTTCACACTATTTCAAACCACATCTTTATTTTTACTTTCTACCACCCTATTCTATTGAGGTGTTCTTGTTGCTGCCATCTGATGATGAATACCATGCTTCTCAAGGTAAATTCAGTGCCTTGATCTAACCTCAATACTTTGATCTTCCTTCCACTCTTATTTTCAGCCAATCTTCTGTATCTCTTAAAGTAATCCAGAACTTCTGACTTGTGTTTAAGGTGCATGATGTAGGTCCTTCTAGAATAATCATCAATAAATAAGATGAAGCACCTCTCACCATTCAACCCTTTTGTCCTCATCAATCTACACAAATCAGTATGCACAATGTTAAGTACTGCTGAACTCTTTAGTCTTATACTGCTTGTTTTCCTTTAGAGCATGCGAAGGAAACATACTCTCTCTCTCTCTTGTCTCTAATTGCATAAGTAGTGGTCAGCTTCCTCATGTTCTTATGTGATAAGTGTCCTAGCCTCCTATGCTAAAGTTGATTTTCTTCTTCTTTGGTGAGTAAACAGTTGTTTGTCTTGTCCTTATCAATCACATAAAAATTTTCTGCTGTTCTCTTCCTGACTGCAACAGTATTGCCTTCTTTACTCTTTACTTGGCAACCTGTTTTTATGAATATCACTTTATGATCTTCATTGCATAGTTGGCTAACATTTGCTAGATTATATCTGAGTCCTTCAACATGCAGAACATCTTTTAGCTTCCCTTTTCTAATATTTACTAACCCTTGACCACTAATGTTAAGTGAATCATCGTTACCAAACTCGACTCTACCTTCCCTTGACTTGTTTAGCTTTCATAATTTACTCTTGTCTCCTGTCATGTGTGAAGGGCATCCACTGTCAAGGATCCACTGCTTATCCTTGGAGTCAGCCTTTAGTACAATTTCAGCTATATTAGCCACCTCCCTTTTAGCTTTATATTCCTTTTTATGAACTAGCTGGAAGATAGCTTTCTCTTTTTTTCTCAGCTTTGACTACACCAATTGTTTTACTATGCCATCGAGTGCCTTCTCTTGCTCAAGGAGATGTGTCACACATCTTTAGGAATTATGGCCATCCTGCCCATACCTTTCACACTATTTCAAGTCTACCAATATAGCAAACTTGTTCTTTGAAATCACTAGTTTGGGCTTCCACCAACAATCCTTATTAGTGTGTCCTTGCCTTTTATAGTATGCGTAAGAACTCACGATATGTGTTCTCTTCTAAATTTGTATTGTCTCCCCCTATATGCAACATCAGATCTTCTCAAGTTAGAGACATATATTGGCCTTCTCCACAAATATTTACTTGCCTTATAACCCTAAACTCCACAATAAAGACAGTAACCTTGAAACTGCCTTTTCTTGGGTCTAATCACAGCTTGTTTTCTTTTGTTCATTACATGTTGTGTTAGCAAGGTTGTTGGCTTCTTTGCTTGTGTGGCTTTCATTTCAGCCACCTTCTTCTTCTTCTTCTGTTCAGCCATTGCCCTTGGCTAGCTGACTTTCTTTTCTTTTTGAGACATAGTAGCTATGGGCTGCTACTCTTTAACCATATACATCATTTTTGGCCTTAACTTTGGTTTGATAACTATCTTCTCTTCTTTAGTTATCTTGTCCTAAGTCATAGCCTTCTCTTTCAACTTCTGTGGAACATTCTTATTATCTTTAAGTGTTTCATAATTTTGAAAGCTGCCTCCTTTGATACCTTTGACATTAAGGAGCTCTCAATAAAGGAGCTCTCAAACACCACAATAAAGGTAATGACCTTGAAACTGCTTCTTCTTGGGTCTGATCACAGCCTGTCTTCTTCTGTTTATCACTTGTTGTGTAGGCAATGTAGCTGGCTTCTTTGCTTGTGTAACTTTCATTTCAGTCACCTTCTTCTCCTTCTTCTATTCAGTCATGGCCCTCTGCTGGCTGACTTTCTTTTCTTTCTAAGATGTAGCAACTATGGGCTCTCTTTAACCACATACATCATTTTTTTCCCTAGCTTTGCTTTGATAACTATCTTCTCTTCTTCAGTTATCTTTACCTAAGTCACAGCCTTCTCTTTCAACTTCTGTGGCAAAGTCTCATTCTTCTTTTCTCTTATAGAGCTTGTTTCTCCTACCACTTCAAACTTCTATAAGTTCTCCTCACTCCTTTTAAGTTGTTGCTGAAGTCTCAGCAACTCTATCTTTATTTCTTCAATTGTTAATGTCCTTGAGCCAAGCTCTATTATAAAGTCTTCACATATTTTGATCTGTTCTTTAAATATTCTCTTCAAGTCAATATGTTCAGCCCTTATTTCATCCTTTTGACTTTTAGCTCCCTTAGACTTTGCTTCAACTTGTTTTATGTGAGCCTCCAACCTTTTTATGGTTTTGTCCCTTCTGATTATCTCCTTTGAAGTTGCTTCCAACTAAGCTTCAAGATCTGGTTCTTCTTCATCAACCTCCTCTTCCTCTTCAAAGGTTGAACTACCACCTTGAGCTGATGCCATAAAGGCATGCTCATCTAATAAGTCTTCATCTTCCTCCTCATCATCTTCTTTTGTCTAACTCATGTAACTCTTGAATGAGACTCTCTTCTTCTTCTGTGGGTTGGCAGTCTTCTTATTGGACTTCTTTGATTTGAATGATGATCTTCTCCGTCTTAAATTCTGCTCATCATCACCATCCTCATCTTCATCATCAAGTTTCACTTTACACTGAGAAGCAAAGTGTCCAGTTTGCCCACAACGATAACATCTCAAGGACAACTGTCCTTTTCCCTTCTTAGACCCCTTTTTGAATTTCCTTGTGAAGTAAGCCAATTCTTCACCTTCACTTTCTTCCTTATCATCATCGTCATCATCCTCACTAGATGATTCTTCCTCTTTTTTTATCTTCAAGTACTTCATAGCTTTGAAAGCTACCTCCTTTGATACCTTTATTGTTACAAAGCTTTCAGCTGACTTTATCCTTATCTCATATGCAATAAGATTACACTGGAGATCATGTAGAGACATAAAATTGAGATCTCTACTCTCCTCTATAGCTACTACTCTCCTTCGTTGAGTTCTTTCCGTGCTTTGCCGAATTGTTTCTTTACGTTGTTTCACACAATTCCTACTTTCATCGTCTCACTATCTCACCCGTCTCCTTGTCTCACAGCCCACCTCACATTTTTGGTTTATCGTTCCACATCTCACAGCCTGCCTATATGTTTCTCTTTCTCTTACTGTCCAAACAAATTTCTCTTTTGTACCGCTGGATTTCTCTCTCTTACCGTCTAGCTAGATTTCCTCTGTTCTGCCGATGGTCTCTCTCTTCATCCACCCCTATTTAGCTATTCTAGATTTTCTCTCCATTTTCCCTATTTAGCTGTGTTTTCTCTCTCCTTCCCATCGACTCCTCTGGTCTGGTGGTCTCTCTTGTGTTTTGGATGACCACCCCTGTTCTGCCAACGATGGCTTCTCTCTCTTCTTTGGGTGTATTTTGGGCATATTGGTGGTATCCCGTTTTCTCCCCTTTTTGGTCATCTTTTCTCCTTCGCTCGACAATGGCTCCAATTTGACCGTATCTTGAGCTCTGTTCTCTGTTATTCATTTAGCCCTTACTTTCAGCATCTCCTTCTTTCTCTCTCTCTCTCTCGATGGTTGTTCTTCTTTGTTATCGTCGGTATCTCTTCATTCAACCTCCCAATTTTTTCCACTCGCTATTTCTTCTCTTTTTTGTTCACCCACTTAGTCGTTCACCTCTTTGTCTCCTTCTCCTGTTTGGCCAATTTTTGTTTTCTCTTCTTCTTCCGTCAATGGCTACTATTCACTCAACGACTGAATCATTTTCTCTCTCTTCCCGTTGACGACTACTGTTCACTCGACGACTACTATTTAGCTCTGATTTCTCTCTCTTACTGCCAGATTTCTCTTATTTGCTCAATTTCCGTTTTCTCCTTCTTCCAATGATGGCTACGATTTCCTCAATTGCTGACCTCCTCTTTTCTATTTTGTCGTTCCCTGTTATGTCATGCTCTTGCCATTGGTGTGCTTTGGCCGTGTGTTGTGTTTTTTTGTTTTCTCTATTTGGTCGTCCACACACTTTTGTGTTTTTGTCGTGTATTCAATTGCGTTGGCCTTGCCCTAATTTTGTCTTTCAAGGTCTTTATATATTATCTTCCATGAAACCCTAATAAGACTTACTTGCAGCGAATCTACTGTCCTGCTCCTCCATGTGGCTTTTACCTTCTTGCCCTTTTATGTGGCTTTACTTTCTTGCACACTTAAACCTAGTTGACAACAATTACAACCTATACTCAAACACCGTACCGTTTACCTTTGGGAGAAGTACCATATGAGTTAAGGTGATAGCACCACATAATCATCCATGCTTATAGAAGTCCTACATAAATGCCATCATATCTTATTCCACTATCTTTCAATGTTCTTTGATGAAATTAAGGTTAAACTCATCAACTATTAACATTTAATTATGGTCATAATCCTTGATGGCCCCCTTTGCTTTCGATGTTGTAAAGAAACTTTGAAGGAACACATTATCCACCCTTTTAACTTTGCAAAAGAAACTTGTATCCTTTTTCATGCACGGTGGAGAGGAAGTGCATAAAAATTCTTGAAAATAGGCAAAGATGACTACTTTGATCTTTAAGAGCTTAGTGAATGTTTGGTTGCCAACCTTAACACTTGCTACCATGTTCTAACAACATAGGCTAGATGTCATAAGTTGGAAGAATTTTGTATTTTTGTCCTTCTGTATGAGCTAGTGAAGATGTGATTTTTGAAATCGTTTTTGTTCCCATTTCTTCAGACTGCTCCAATTATCAGTCCATATCTATATAAATGCCTTTCATTCCTTAGTTAATAACAATTGTGCCTCTTATTTCAACATTAGTTACTCCACTTGCAACTTAGTATCTTTTAATGTTTGCTATTTATTCTTTCAATCCTTGGCACTCCTAGATTTCAAAAAAGTTTTGACCAACCTTATGCATTCACATAACACAAACCATGAATATTCATTCACCAAATGGTTCCCCTGTAAGACTTAAGTGGCTTTCCAAAGATCTTTATTATCACCCCAATGATTGAAATATTAGAATGGAATGGGTCCTCAATCCATATCATTCACACTTAAACAAACCCATGAATGATTCAAAAAATAATTGTAGATGCCCCACTAGCTTAAATTAGGTAAAGCCACCAACTACTCAACTCCAATGAGAAATTTATCTATTAAGCTTATGGATGAATTGTCCTAAAAATTACACCATGTTTATGTCCTCCTTTTCATAGGTAAATCTACTAGCTTCATTTCATGCGCAAACAAGTTAAATTGCTAAATTGCATAACTATCAACAAAAACCCTTACCCTTTCATCAAGACCCAAAATGGTATTAATATCACCCTTTACTCACCACTAACCAATAAATTGATTTTTAAAAGCTTGTAGCCCCTCTCAGAACACTTATTGGTTAATATGACAATTTGGTACATACACATTTATGAAAACCATGGTGCATTCTAATGCTATATGTATCCATTATGATCATAAATCTATCTGCAAGTAACTTCTGCTTCAATTTAAAAAAAAAAATGAATCTTGCCAAAACACAACCAAACCCTCATTTGTCCCTATTAAGGTAAAAACCTCCACTTAAACCTAGACACTCCCCATACTTGTCTCAATACTAATTTTGATGAATTATTAAGTTTTGTCTCTTGCACAAATAACATACTAAGATTCATATGCCTAATACACCATTGGATGGCTCTTTGTTTTGTAAACTATCCTAAATCTCTAGCATTAATAAAACATATAATCATAAAATAAGTAATAAACCCTTATTGTGTGTTTAGTATCGAATGACACTCATCAAACACCCTATCCTCTTCCAATGTTGCCAACCTATAATGAGTTCTCTCCTCTCTAATGGTAACCTTCAAATCCATCTTCTAACCTAGTTCAAGAATGTGTGTTACCTCTTACCAAAGCACATCATTATGAAATCAAATTGTCTCATTAGAAAGTTATCCCTCTTTAAACTGAGTCATCCTCTTGCATCGACAGCCTATTGTTTAGGCTTTAAATGAGCTATGCCTAGACCAAGTTAACCTAGCCATAAAACCTACTTTGCCTCACCCTTTTCTTTTTGTTGGTCTACCCTTTCTTCTTATTAACAAGCTCACCATCAAATTGATTATAGACCTCTCTCCTCCTTTTCTTGCCTTAGAGATGCCTAAAGACTTTCCTCACTAAGCCTCCTTGAGTTCCTCTTCTAAAGCTTTACAACCCTCTTGTCCAAATTGACTTGTTGCATAAGAGCCCTTCCTCTACTTGCCACCATCGTTAACATTAGTGACCGATGTTATCCTTTGAGCAACTCCCTCCCCAATCACTAGAGGATTACCAGTGATGTCCTCCATAACTTGGTTGAGGGCTCAGTCCAGCACTACCTGTATTAATCCCCTTATATATCATATTGTGGTTCAAAGGTTTAATGGTGTATGGGTTACTTTGATTGCCCATAATTTCCTAATAATTGGCCCTTAATAAAAATAACCTTCCATTAGTAATGGATCTCATCCTATGCCCAATCCCATATTTGCCTCCCAACTATGCCTTTGACTAAACAAGCCACCAATGGGCACATCTTAGTACTTAGCCTATCTTTTTCCAGCATATGATATTGGGCCTTCTCTCCTCTTAGGCCCAAAAGGTCTAACCTCTTTGTCATTAGGAAGTTGAAACCTAGCCCAAGCCATCCTTTGTCTAATACCACCCATCTTGCCAAGGCTAGATGGATAAACATCTATTGAAGCCACCAACAAGATGTCATCATCTCTAGACTCACTCCCTATGGATTGTAGGGGCACCTCAGCTACCATCCATTTCCTTAATGACATATCTTCAACAAATCAATCTAGTCAAATTGTATGATAAAAAAGATGTCCATCGATTTCCGCAACCACTACAAGTGGAATATCAACTACATACTTAATGTGCATTTGGAAATAGTAGTGATCCAACCAGTCTATTTGGAAATAGTAGTGATCTAATCAATCTTTTTAATTGAATGGTACATCCATACCCAAGTACATGCCTCACTTCTCCACTAGACATGATAGAAAGTCCTCTAACCATACTTGCAAAGGCAAACCCTCGATCCACGCCCACACCTACATATTAACTCAATTTAAAGACCAAGGTATCAAGCTCATAAACATATGATGCAAACACACCTTATTAACATCAAGTTCCTCCAACATATCTACACTTGAATCAAAAGTTGAAAGGACCTTTGATCCACCCATCATCATGACTTAACATGAATGTTAAACAGCTTGTCTCAAATCCTACAATAAACACTTGATTAGTTAAGGATATTAGACCTTCCCAACAACACTTCAGCAAAGCGACTCAATCTTAGCATCTTGGAATTAATACAACAAATCAAGCATCTGTGTGCTCTAAGAAGCCAATGATTGATCCTACAACTTAGTTACCATGGCTTGCTCATTGATCCATGCACTACTACATCCTTATACAATAGCCCCACTAGCAAATTATTACCATCCCATTGAGTTCGTGAGGTCTGTATTTGATCACTCGCTATCATGGATTCAAATAGTTTGCAAGTTTTATACCCAAACAATGTCCAAACCATCATTCCTCATGGCATCCTCTTAGGTGCTAGCTCTTTTGCATTATTGAACTAGTAAGAAATAACTTATCCCTAAGGTTGTTTATTAGTTTACAGGTAGATTTCTTTAATAAAATTGAAATCTCCAAATATGTTTGATAAAATTTTCATAACTAATATTAAATTAATGAATATTGATTTGATAGTTTAACCATCAATTTGTAATTAAATCAAAAACTCATCGACTATGATTAATTTGAGGATACACTTTAAGTTTGTATTTGTAGTTTTTTGAAAAAATACTCTTGAATGGTTGAGTCTTATTCCCATTACCATCTATTCTCTATGAAAAAAGCATATCTTCTTTTTGGGTTAATTGAGCAAATTGAATTTTAAAATTGTAGTTTGGTCATTTTCATTTATTCAAGAACGCAAAACATATTTGTTGCTAACTTTCTTTTTCTAATTATAGAGTGAACTAAACTTATTTTCTCTCGCTTCCTCTTTTATTATATTATTATTTGTCTTTCAGGTCTTCCCTTTCCCGCTTGCTTTTGATTTCCCTTTTCTTTGAAATTCGTTTTCTTTTCTGAGTCCAGTTTTGGATTTTGTTTTTATCGGACCCAGCCCAGCCTAGTTTATATATTCCTCAGAAAATAACATTCTGTTTTCATTTTTTATTTTTTTAATGAACAAGGTAAACCACTCATAAAATAACACTCCTAAGCCTTCTGTGCAGCCGAATTGCGATAAAATTTGTGAAACAAGGAACCGTTCAGATGGGTGGGGATGCAAGGATGAGAAAGATGGCATAACCTCAACTCAAATGCTACAACACAAAGTGAACACAGAACAAAAAGCAGGGGACCATTGCATCTCGAACTTTCTATAATCCAATGCACTTATACATATACACCTTAACATTAAGCTCTCATTGGTAGAATACTACACCCAAAGTTTTAATTTGGATGCTTGTTTGTTATCCACATAATATGAAACTTAATTTTGCACAGAAGGCCAAAAAAAACATACTCAACCTTATCATCCAGTAGAAATATTTATTGCGAAAGTAACTGGCACCAGAGCACACTTGATCATGACGTGAGCTGAGAGAAAGGAAGCCAGTCATCAATGAACATAACAACAAAGCTCATAAGAGCAACATAAATTGCTGCACTATGTGTTTGAGTTCCAAGGTTGAACTTGAATGTCCTATATGTGCCTTTTCCTGTCAAACAGAAACAAAGAGTGCACCTTATGATGATAGATATATCTCTAAATGAAAAGTTTATAACAGTCAGCTGAATTACACTTGAAATTGTAAATAACAACATATCCAGAACTCTTGGTTTCTATTTCCACCTAAGGGGAAAAGTTTGTATCTTGGCCAAATATACTGGTTTAGATAATTAAGATGCAGCTTTCCTACAAAAAATGTGAGGCAGACCCACATGGAATCCAGTTTTTCCCCATGATACCAAGAATCTCACTTACAAGAAGATGGGTGATTATTTGGATGAGACATCTGCAAATGCACACCTGATCACTAGGCTATATAAGCAAGCAGAACCAAGCTGAGAAGCATATTCAAGTTTGGCTTATTTAGCTAAAGATAAAAGCCGAGTTAAGCCTCTTTTCATGAACAGTTTGTTTAACTTCATGGTGTTATCAGAAATAATTGAAATTAAAAATTTTTTTTTAATAAAACTAACTAATTAAAAAAAAATGTTAATTTTTAATTTATGATTATAAATAAAAGAGGGCATCCTAGTGCCCACTGCACATATTTGAATGACACTAAAGTTTTTTAATAAATCTATAAAACAAGTTTTAGATGATTTTTAAATGAGTTGTTCACAAAACTTAAACAAGTTGACCCTTTAGCTTAGATTGTTCATTAAAAAAGTTTTAATATGAGACTTTCAGCAAACTCTCATTGAACAAAACCACCAAACTTGTTGTGAACACATCCGCTCGTTTACAACCCCTACACTAATCACCAATCACATCATATGATTAAATAAATTTTTAAAAAAAAAACAGAGAAAGAGAAAATCTAAGAAAGTTGAAGCTAAAGAACAATGCTGCTTAGTCAGCTAAATTCAATAAACAAGACAACCTGAGATGAAGCTTAACTAACACATTTGTTCACTGCCCAAATAAAATAGTCTAAGGGCATCCCCACTTGAGGTTTCCAATTTGCCAGAGATGCATAAGAAACATCTATCACACATCCTTGTGCCATGCCTCACTCTCTAATAAAATAGCATCATAAAATTAAGAAATATTGAACAGAAAAAAATGGAGAGCAAACCTTGGTGAAGACAAACAGGGGGAGGCATTTGAGAAACCAGCAAAGACATTTGAGTAGGACTTGGTCAAGTATGAAAAATTGGTAATTGGAGGTAAAGCAGGAACCCGCTCCCCCTTCTTCAAAAGCTCTTCTAGGTTTAGTCTCTGCATGGTTAAGACAGCCCTAGACTCCTTCCAAATAAATGCAAGAACACCAGTTTGAAGTACAAAGAGGGAACCTGGCTTTGAATTAGGATACCTAAAACCATACCCATTTGCAATACCCTGTCCTGCAAAAGCATGCTTAACAATTACAGGAGTTGAATCTCCATCAGCACCCCAAGGAAACAGATCCTGGGAAGGCTCGTCAATATTTACAATAAACATGGCTGAGCCATTTGGATGGAGAACATAATGGGTGCCTTCCAATATCTTGGTAGCAATTAGATGTCTCTGTCCCTCAGACTCCTCATAAGAGATCAAAAACAAGAACAAAGCTTTTCCTGGCTTGTCTTCTGCAGGCCTCCCAGGAGGCCATCCGAAAGTCCCACCCCACAAACCAGCATACTCTTGTTCAGCAGTTGGAACCTTCATGGGTAACTTGTATAGAGCAAACCTACTATCGTGCATATTTGGCCATGCTCGATAAGAAGATAACCTCACTGAGGAGGCACGTATTGACAATCCTATTGGATCACCTGACTTTAAAAAATCGAGAAGCTGTGCATACTTATTCTCACTGCAAGAAGAACTGTTCGTTGAAAGTGCACGGCTACCATTAAAGGAGGGAGACTTTCCCCAAATCTGTCTAAGGCTGGCCCTAAAGTACCCACCAAGGGTCTTCTTCACAATGGACTGCCTGTTACCAGCACCCAGATCCAGAGAAACCTGAAACCCACTTGAACTACCCATACTTCTGTTCTCACACAATTGCAATTGGGTAGGATCAAATGGAAGTTCAGGAACTGCCTTCCAATCAATGCATCCCCCACCAATCACACACATTTTCAGAAGCAGCAATCTGCGTTCAATTAAGAGTGCTATATCTTTCTGAAAGTTCTCTTCATCATTCCTCAACCGAGGAAATAGAGGTCCATTTACCGAATCAGGTACCTTCTGACGAACTCGGCTAGTTACTGCCTCAATCAATTTTCTTCTGTCACCAAAAGCTAAGTGGCTAAAGGGTAGCTTAGCCTCACATTCCCCAGACAACCCTTGTGACATCAACAATCCACTATTTGTCATACAAGGTTTTCCTGATACCGCTATGTCTGAGACATAAGCAAAGCTTTTATTATGTGATAATTTATTCCCACTTTTGACTTGGCTAGGGTCAACCTCCAGCAATAGCACATTGCAATTCCTCTCAACAGATTTAACTACACCAGGATATATGAAGTCATCTTCCTTCTCTCTTCCATGCAGGAAAAATAATGTAGAACCATCGAGATCACCTATTATCTCAAACACAGGTGCCCATAGAATGGGACCACCTTCAATTCCTAAAGGGCCGAGTTCTTGTGGTATTATCCGGCAGCCAACAACAGACATAAAACCAGGCATGGCATATACTACATTACCAAGCTCAGGGTTTTGGTGAACCCATATTCCAATGAATGGCTTCACGCTAACAAGGAAGCGGCAGAGTGCCTTATATGATGACACGCCTTTTCGCCACTCAATGAGGTCACGAAGAGGCAAAATTCCTACCATGTCAGATTGGGCAAGCCAAACTTTCTCAGACGCCACAAGAAAACATAAACACTGGCAGCTAAGACTGAGATTACAAAGGTCCCTCGGCGAAAGGAATCGAGATACAATGGCAAACACATCATCAGGAAGAGCAAGCAACATGCTTGAACCACAGAATTCAGGCATTTCACCAACTTCCAATTCTATTTATAGCTGAGCAAGCAATACAGAACTCGAATTATGGATATATCTACAAGTCACCCGACGATATATGTTAAGGGCATGTTTCACAAACTAAAAGATCGAGCAAAGACCTGAGTTGAGAGAGGAGGACCGGAAGTCGCTTGCAATCGGTGTTACTGAAGCCCAATCCGGTGCTATCGCTATTATCTTTGGACTCTCAGTAGGAATCCCAATCTATCAGTAGAGATGATGCGGGTCCTCACTGTTGATCTTCGCTACTGCAGCTCGTGAAGCTTGTGTTATTTTATTTTATTTTTTTTTGCACTTTTTTCTCAAAAACCAAACGAACCTCTGTTGGAAGACTTTTCCAAATAATAGCTTAAAAAATAAAAATAAAACAATTTGTGTATATTATTTTTCTGTGCCACCGGCCCCTGTCACTCCTCTTCCCTCAGCAGCGC
>JAHLGO010000309.1:8132114-8204794 GCA_020615895.1 Ceriops decandra
AAAATTTAAATAATAACAAAATTAAGTACGAAAATTTCAGTCATTGTTTTATTTTTTATTCATGTAATATTTTTTACACTTTAAAAAGTCATGTCATTATTTTTTAAACGGTTGTGTTATAATTATGACAAAAAAAAAAAAAAAACTTTTACAATTTTCAAATTATAACAAGGTTCGTGATAATTTTGTTTAGAAAAAGTAAAGTTAATATTATTTTTATATTAATCTTAAACTTTAATCAAAATGCAATGAAAATATATATTTTTGCTGATCATTATATTACTTATTTATCATAAATATAACATTTGGACTTAAATATCATTACTGATGGTTAAATAGAATGATAACTAACAAAAGCAAATATTTTAAGTTTTAATTTTAATGGCTAGAATACGAGTTTAGACGAAGCTTTTGAATTAATTACACCTTTAGATAAACTTCACGCACCAAATTTTGGATTGCAAATTTAAGGCAAAACCGGTTTGACCAACCAATTTTCACGATTTTTACCTAATTCGACAATTTGATCATTTTCAGTCATACCCAATGCCGGTGCTTTAAAGGAGCCACATTATAAATCCGATTAGTACCCAATTGTTCTGGACGCGTCCAATTGATATGGCAACCAGGCTATAACATCCGCTTCATTCTTGGAACGTTCGCTGCTGCTCAGGCACTCCCAACGCCTGCAAACTCCCTGGCTCGAGACGCTTTCCTAGGACAGTCGGCACAACATTGCGCCAAAGAAGTCCGTTGGGTCGGTTGACATCAGATTCCAAATTCATGTGGGCAACTTGCTAATGGGAATGTAAAGAATTCAAGTTGGTTTAATGACAATTTTATCTTTCTATTAAAGAAAGAGGGTGCAACAAAACACACTCATGTGCCCAGAATATGGTAAGCTGCCTCCGAAAGTATTCAATAAGACACCGAAAAATATAAAAATTCCCTTGAGCTATTGACCGCCGACAATGAGCATAATTTTGAGGCATCTGATCAGTTAAGTCATGCTCAACCTCTAGTGCAATATATTTTGGTCCCATATACAGATGTTTCCTGGTTATTTTTGTTGGCTCCCATTCCAAACAATGAGGAAGACAAGAAGTGAACAACAGGGGCACTAGCAAAAAGAAAGAACCATAAACAAATGTTCGACAAATCCCAAGATGATTGCACTGTTCAAACCAACAAAGTGAATGGATAGCAAATTGCAAGGAAAGCTGCTTTCAAGTTTCTGATCCAATCAGCAATTTATAAAGTCAAATAGGGTTTTGCTTAGACTGGAAGATGAGAAATGAAATCAAGGCACAAAACCGAAATCCTTGAAGTACTCATGTTCAAGAGCATTCCTGGCTGTAATTCTTTTGCTGGGATCCAAGCTGAGCATTTTCTGCATATGAACCAAACAACATTGTGCTTGAGAGAGAGAGAGAGAGAGAAAGGGCTGGTAAAACTATCACATTTGGAACTTACAGAAAGAAGGTCAACACCAGCTTGTTCAAGAGTGGAAACAACAGTTGCCAAGTCCTGCCACGTAGAAAATAAGCCTGAGTTTTCTGGAAGTAAACAAGTATAAATAATGCATTACTAGATAATGATGTGTGACCTTAGGAGGCCACTTTGGGAACGCAGACTTGAAGTCAGGCAAAGAAGTCACTCCTGGCCATGTATCTTCATTTGGAGTACCCATGATTCTACACACCAAAAAAAAAAAAAACAAAAAACAAATTGTGGAACAAGCAATGTAATGAATATATTGAGAAGCACTGTAACAGACCAACTACATGCATGGCATATTCCTTCATGACTTTCAAATGGAGATAGCACAACCCACAGCTAAATTAACCATTAAGTTGGAAATAACTGTTCCAAATCTTTTACATGCACCGCTAACAAACACAAGACCAAACCAACATTAATTTTCACATACAGCATAGACTCGGCACCTTAAAAGCACTAAATTCCATCACAAGTACAATTTAGATGCCTTTCAAGTAGAAAAATAGTTCCTAGCTGTTTAACATTTGATAATAAAAAGAGAACTATTTCTTGAAAAAATAAAAACAAATGTATCGGATGACTTTACTAATGCATCAAGGAAAAAGAAATGACTGCAGAATTTTGCCAAATGACATCATCAAATAGGAAATGCTTTGGTACAACTGTGCAAATATACTTGACCAAAGCATTCTACAGGTAGGATAATCATTAACTTGGAAAAATGAAAATAAAACAACAAAGTAACAACAGAAAAAAAGATTTGAGAGACTAAATGTTGGTTTTGATGAGTCTATCATGGTGTGTGATGTAATTAAGACCACAAATTGATTTTCTTTTATAAAACCAAACAAGTTCTATTTCTCTTTTTGCATCAATTCTTACAAAATAAACATTGTTTTCTTTTATTTATCAGGAGACAGAAGGCCAAACAAGAACATTAAAAAACAAATTTATGTTTCCAAAGCAGCCAACCAATCCCCTGCTCACTAAAGCAGCCAATTCTACTTGTGGTTAATGGAGTTCAACCAAGAACAATATACTAGTGAGAAGTGGGAAAGAAAAGTCAGCTCACATGCATACAGAAATGTGAAGGACACAAAGCATTAAATTTTAGCAATTCCAAGAGCAACTCTATGAATGTCAGGGGTTGGGACTTGGTTCTGAATGGCTCCTATTGGCCTTAGGCTGAACCAATCATCACGGTTTAAAGTAGCATAACTGTCTTCGAGTTAACTTCCCCTTTATTTTCCCTGTCAACACTATTGTAGCAATATTGTAAGAACCGAACCAGAAAAGTCAAAAAGTCAAGGGTTAATTCGTTCAACTAATACAACAGGAGTTGAACTGATATTTACTAATATATATATATATATATAAGCAATTATATAAGATATATTTGACTAAAAATCATTTTAATGGTTAAATTTAAAGGTTATTAACAATGAACATAGTCAGATATGATTATATATTAAATTTTAGTTTGAATAATGAAATTACAAATTTAGATAAAATTCATGAGCCAACTGAATGTTTGAATAATTTAGAACTCAAATATAAGTCATACAAAGCTCATGGACCAAATTATAGCTTTTGATATTTTTATGTCAAAACCGATCACATTAGCAATCAAGCTGATTTTCACAGTTTTTTTCTCTTTCAACTTGGTTTTGACTTTTTCCAATTTTTATGGCTGAATAGAAACACACGTCTAACCAGTTCCCAATTTTTCCAATTTGACCAGCCAGCCCCCTTTGGTCTCACAACACTGTATTATGGTAATCCAAGGGGAATTAAATAACTATAAAATGAAAATTTAGATCCCAACAGTTCATCTTTGATAAAAAGTTTTACACAACAAAACTGAAAATGTTACAATTGGTGTTACAAGAAAATTACAATTGGAACTAAGTAAAAAATAAATCATAAATCATAAATCTTAAATCATGACATCAATGCACACTGATATACACCTGACCTTCCACAAGAATGAAGTTTGTGTCACAGGTCCGGTCCCTTCATGAGGTTTGATTACCAACAGTCTAACACAGAAACAGTTTCTTCAAACAAGTTTTCTACTTTTGAATAGAATTCAAACCAAGAAAAATTTATTAAAATTAGAGAAGCTACCCAAAAATCAAAATTAGTGAAGTCATAGGTTAACCCAGACAAACTTTATGTGCAGCAGATTACAAGGTTAATCCTTCATCTCATGCTAACACATATTCATTTTTCTGATCTCATGAATCCTCACTAGCAATAATATAAACACAGCTGTAAAGGAATGTAGAAAAAAGATGAAGAATGGGTTTACAATGTTATGAAAAAAAAATTCAAATTATAATTTAGAAGCTGTAACACCTGAAAATCTTGAAAAGTTCATCAATTTCAGAGTCCCCAGGGAACAATGGCCGCTGGTTCACCATTTCAGCAAATATACATCCCACCGACCAAACATCAACTGGAGTGGAGTAATGGCGAGATCCGAGAAGAATTTCTGGTGCTCTATACCACAAGGTCACCACCTGAGGTGAAAAACCAGTTTTGCTCAGACAAAGCAACCATGAAATAATTGAAAATGTTTGTAGCTAAAATTACAATATGTCATGCATATCCATTTATTGGTGATTGTGACTGTTATTTCATTATTTTGTAAGGATAGAGAAGATAGCCATGATATGTTGATTCATTATTATCTACGGTGATTTCTAGATTCACTGCATGGATATTATGTTCAATTAAATTGCTTTGTCAATGTCCAAAAGGGCTGAAAAAAACAAACACAAATGCACGAGGACAAGAGAGTGGGAGGAAGAAGGAACAGATTTGATTATTATTATTATTATAGTCATTTTTCCTTAACACAATTAATTGACAAAGCTACGAACACAGATGATGATTTGACCAAATCAGAATACAAAGTTCCAAAGTTCTTTGCCTGAAGTCAAACAGCCCTAAGGCACACATTTAAGTAGCTGTCTTAGAACATCTAGATTACAGAAAAACACACTAATTTCTGTTCCCACCTTTGAGGTTTGAATCCACCAAACTTTTCATGTGCAGTAAGATTGTGTGGTTGTCACTAAAGAAATGACAGTGATCCAGAAAACTGAAAACCCCAAAAAAAAAAAAAAAAGATGGAAGAGGCACATGGTTTTTGGCATCAACAAGTAAATCCTTTTGACAGCATGTTTTTCATCAACTTACTAGTTTGAATTGAATAGGAGTTGAGCTTTCACCATGTAATTGTGAAAAAGATGCAGGCATACAAAAGAGAAACAAAATCAGCACATATTGATACCTCATGCGTAAATGTCCTGACAGGTATACCAAACGCTCTGGCCAGTCCAAAATCTGCAAGCTTCAGTGCATTGGTGCGGCGATCTATAAGCAAGTTCTGTGGCTTCAAATCTCGATGAAGAACTCTATGAGAATGACAATAAGCAATGCCACGCAGAATTTGATAGAGGAAAGTCTGCAAATGAAATAAAATAATAAATAATCATCAACCATGCAATTGTCAGTCACACTTGAAAGTTACAATGAATGATGCACCCCATCAATTTAGTAGAACATTGATATCCATCCCCTAGGGATGAAATAACATTGGCTTTTCTTAATGCTTGAAGAATTAAATTGCCTATACTTTCAGGCATCCTAATGGCAATACGTTTCTAGCTCAAGTTAAACTGAATGCTGACTGTTTACATATAACAGCATCATTCTAAAATAAAGAAACACATGTATGAACTCCACAGGATTAAAAATCTTGCTCTCACCTTTACCAGACGTGGATCCTTGGAAAATTCAGGACAAGAATCCATATGCTTCTTCAAATCCAAATCAAGATACTCAAAAACCAAGTATAAGTGTTTTTCACTGTGCACTACATCCTGCAATCTTTTTTCCCAGAATGTCAATCAGATAATCTGCTACAGACTGAGCAATATGCACTGGCAAGAAAGACTAAACAACAAAGCCTATACAGTAGTTGCAGTTACCAAACAACTTAAGGATCCAGTTTGGCAAACCAAATGTATTACTTGGGAGGGGAAGCGGATGGTAGACAAGCCACCCAATCATGGGTAAGCTTCCAGGATACCATTGAATGAATAATACACTGGGTATCATTTCAGGAAGAAGCTATGATCTCAAATGATGCTAGATAACTACAAAGTCAATGAATAGTGAAAAAGCGATGAAAAAAATATAACAAACAAGTAACAATAGAACCTACATAGACAGTTTGGAAAACCTTTAGTCCTTAAAAAATGGCATAACGCACAGCAGACTATGCGTAAAGAATGAATTCTTGGGTCATCATTTTGACACCAGAGAGCAAGCAGATTAGGTGATCATTTTGAAAGCAATAAAAACACCACTGAATGTTCCCAAAAAGACCCCCGATTAGTTAATCAACATCTCAACTCCAAGACTCAAGACTAATGATCAAAATTCCCAATAATTGGATCAAATTCCCATCACACTGAAGAAGATTAACCCCTTTTGAGTCAGTAAAAGTTTATTCTCCAGTCTGGAAAGATGAAAACTGACACCAAACAAAGAGTAGGTGAAGTGGAATTGAATGCTCTTGCTTATATGATGGAAAGCAAAATTCCAAATAAAAGCATACCTACCTAACAATGTTACCGTGCTGCATCTCCTTCAAGAGGGAAATCTCTCTGATAGCAGTGCTCGGGACACCCTCATCCTCCTGCTCCAACCGGATCTTCTTCAAAGCTATGGTCTCATTGGTCGCACGATCACGAGCCTTATAGACCACTCCATATGTTCCTTCACCAATCTTTTCTACTTTCTCGTACTGCAAAACCAACATTTCAGCATTGCAATCTCAGTCAAACACTAGAAAAAGAAAGCAGCAATCAATTAAAATCAATTTGTTAACCACCCAATTGCTTGCCTGGTCCATCGAGTCTGGTTGGATCAAATGCCTCTGCAACAAGAAAAAAAAAACAAAAAACAAAAAGCGACAGCCGATTTCAGTTAAAAAGAAAAGAAAAAAAAAAAAAAGACTTTAACAAGAAGGGGGAAAGGCCTAATTAAGTAACCAACCATATAACACAGCGTAGTTAAAGGCTTGAAACGAAAGTATAAAAAATTTAAAAAATAAAAAAAAAAAAGGGAAGACAAAAGGCATATGGAAAATGGAAATGCTCTTAAAAGGGAAAGGTATCGACGAAAAGAGGGGCAAAAATAGCTGTCCGCTTGATACCAGAATAGACCAGCAAGAAAGCAAGCAAATCTTTCTTCGACTTGTAGTCAGTCAAGCAGTGTACTTGCAGCATCCACTTCCATCGGCTTACCTCGATGTTCCAACTTCTGACAGATCGATGAGAGAGCGAGAAGGAATATCTTAGGGTTCAAAGCAAAAGGCAAACGTAGAAATTCGTTTTTATTTATTTATTTATTTATTCATAAATTGAAGAAAAAAAAAAAGAGGGAAAAGAAAGAAAAGGATGGGGGAAGGTGCAAAAGGAAGAAAGGCCCAACCCACAACATAATGCCGTGCGAAACGTGTCAAGAGGAATTGCAACCCAACTTTTAAAACCCTTTTTTCAGTTGGTAAGTGGCACTAATTCATAAAAAAAATAATAATAATTAATATGTATAGATAAATAAAAATTGCATTGCCCAGCTCATTAAAAAGACGCACCAACAAGCCTCCCCGCTAATCGAAAATTATTACATGATACACCCAAAATCTAAACACTTTGAAGCTAAAAGTGATTATCAAATATACTCCGTCGTATTTTGAAAAGGAGAGGGCTGTAAATTAAGAACTAGGTCATAATACAATCCATCTTTTCTCCTCTTCAATTGTTGTTTAGTCAAATTCCAACAAATTATTATCTTTAACCACTTAACCATGAGTGCCATTGTCAATCATAACACTACTAAGTATTTCATCCGGCCAACATTAAAAATAGACTAGAAATCTTAGAATAAAATTCAAAATACAAAACTAGTATGAAAAAAAAAAAGTGAAGATATTTTTTTGAATATCTTGTTTCCTAACAATTAACATTACAGATTTTGTCTTAAGGAGGCCAAAAAGATAATAAGAGTGAAGATATTTGAGTAAGAAAAAGCGAGAGAATTGACAATTTTAATTTATAAAATATGCAAATGCAAGATTATTTTCAACTAAAAAACATTAGCCTTTTTTAGGTAAGAAACCATAATCGCTAAACATGAAAAACTCAAAGTTGCTGGATTAATAAACCTTAAAAATCTTTTAATTGATGCTAAGTTGAAATACTACTTTTAATCTCCAAATGAAAAAACAACCATAAGATTGATAAGAGCACTAACTCATAAATGCAAAAAGCTATTTGCTTACAACAAGGTATATCTAATTAAAAAAAAGTATTCAATATAAAGATAAAAAATGATACTTTTGTTTTAGATTATATAAATAAGTTCAATTTAATTTCTTCTTAATTGAATTCAATGAATATAAATTTTGATGATGTGGTTAAGGTTTTTATTTTATTGTCCTTGTTGCCAAAAAGTTGGAATATCATTGTAACAATAATAACTAGTTCATTTAATTTGTAATAATTATAATTTAATGCAATTTAAATTCTAATTTTAGGGAATTGTTAAACTCATTTTTGATAGCTAATGTTGGATTTGTTATCTACACCATCTCACATTATTATATGTATTGATTTGATGTTATGAACACTATTTAAATGTAGTAAGGTCATTGAAAGAAACCGATGATGACAAGTCAAACCTAACGTTGAGGAGTCAATGTTGACTGTGACCTTAAATTTTAGGAGTCAAGATCAACTGTTGACTATTGACTTTAAATTTTAAAAAGTCAATGTTAACCATTGATCTTAAATTTTAGAACTTAAATCTTGTCGTTAATTGTAGGGCAACATGTGGGAATTAATGATGACCATTAATGATCGTGTAGCCTCAATTTCAAGGCTCTATAAATATCCCTATGTGTCTTGCAAAAAGAAGGTATGTGCTACAAAATTTTGAGAAAGCTGACAAAAGGGGAGAGAATGCCAAACTTAAAGGCAAGGAAAGGGTGAATGGCAAAGAGAGAGGCAGCCACCAAAGGAAAGAGTGACTGACCAAGGCAAAGAAGATAGCCACTAAAGGAGTTACAGCAGCAGTCGACCAAGAGAACGAGCAAGGCAACTAGCCAAGAAGAGTGCAACAACCACCAAGAAGAAAAGGTAAGGCAGCCAACCAAGGAGAGTACAGTAGCCACCAAGAAAATAAGGTAAGGTAGCTACCCAAGGAGAGTGCAGTAACCACCAAGGAGAAGTAGTAAGGCAGCTGGCCAAGGAGAGAAAGAAAGAAGGAGCAGTAGCTGACAAAAGGTAGAGTAGTAGTTCGTAAGAGGTGGAGCAACATGAAATGCCTTGGAATGTTCAAGAGGAGCCTAGTAAAATCTTAAAGGATGAAGAGGCTTCTAAGACCCTAGAACATTCCACCCTATTCGAGAATTCTCTTGATTATGTAAACTTGTAGAGATCTTTGTAGAATTCTCTAAAACCTTGATTGTAGCCGTTAGATTAGATGAATCTCAGCTATCCATTTAGGAGGTAGAGTTGTATATAAAGAGGATTAGTTCTAAAGGTGGAAGACATCTAATTTACTTGTACTCTCTCTTAAACATAATATAGTGTTTCCTTTCTCTCTTGTGTTTTTTGGTGCTTTACTCTCTCTTCACTATCCAAGGAGGAAGGCTGACTTAGCTTTTATGAAAGGCATAGGGAAAGCTAAGTGTCACACGGTCATGAGTGAAATTCGTATGTTCGTGACAGTTGGTATCAGAGTCGAGGTTGTGAGGCATAATGTCGAGAATCATAGAGGAGAATGTGGTAAGGGATCACCGTGGGATGGAAAGGGGACATGATCCCTCTCCCAATCAAGATAAGAACAAGAAGAAGGAGCATGGACATAGCAAGACTCATTTCATTATAACTTTTGCCACTTTGGAAGAAAAGTTTAACATCCTTGAATAGGTAATGTTTGAAATGGGTGCATGTATTGAACATATTAAGCATAATTTTGATGCTTTAGAGTCTCACACATTGGAAGAGCTTAACAAAGTTAAAAAGGACGTCCAATAGTGTCTTTCTAATAATGAAGGGTGTTACGAGAGTAAGCAAGCCTTCAAGGCGATAGTCATGTAGACTGTCAAAAGCTTACAAACTCAAGTGAACTCTTTAGAAATTATTCTAGAGGAGATGCACCAAGACATAGCCATGTGTAAAAGGGTTGTGGCTAACGATGGTGGCTCAAGGGGAGCTCTTAGGGTAGAGACTCCCAAGCCCAAAGAATTCTCGGGTAAGAGGGATGCCCAAAAGGTGGAGAATTTCCTTTGACAAATGGAGAGATACTTTGAATGTTAGACGAGTAAGACAAAGTGAACACGACGACCCTATACCTTGCAGATACAATAACTTTGTGGTGGCAAAGGAAGCATATGGATATGCAATAGGCCTTTGCACCATAGAGACATGGAAGAACTTCAAGAGGGAACTCAAGAGGCAATTCTTCCTTGAGAATATGGTATAGAAGGCATGCAAGTAATTGAGGGAGCCGAGACACAAGTCCTCTATCCTTGATTATGTTAGGGATTTCACTACATTGTTATTGAAAATACCTAACCTAGGAGCAGAAGATGCACTATTTTACTTTATGGATGGACTCCAAAATTGGGCCAAACAAGAAGTGCAGTGGCAAGGGGCAAAAGATGTTGATGATGCCATTGAAATTGTGGAGTCCCTCATCGAGTATCAAAGGAGTGAATCTTTTAAAAATAAGAGCTTTAAGAGTAACTCCAATAAAGGTGAGGGAGAAAGAGATAGAGGCCAAGAAAGCCACAACTTGTCTATTAGAAAGGACTATGAGGAGAAGAAACAATCCTTCATGCCTAAAGGAGGGTGCTTCGTGGGCAAGGGGCTGCAACTTATGAAAAATTGTCCAAAAATGGGTTCGTTGGCAACTATGATCGAGCAACAAAAGTCATAAGCAGTTGATGGTCCAACAAATTAGATTGGTTCTCTATAATTGGTCAATGCTCTTAAGGGAAAACAAGAGCTCCAAGTAATGAGAGTTAAAAGGCTGATGTTTGTAGATGTGCAGATAAATGGACAACACACCCAAGTCATGATTGACACGGGTGCCACTCATAACTTCATCATTGAGGAGGAAGCTAAACAGCTTGGTCTCTCTATGACTAATGGTAGGGGTTGGCTCAAGACCATCAACACTGGTGCCAAGCCTTTAAGTGGGGTTGCTCGAAATGTACCGATGAGCCTCGGTCCATGGAGAGGTGTAATTGACTTCTTAGTGGCGTACATGGATGATTTCAAGATTGTTCTTGGCATGGAATTCTTTCGTAAGGTACAAATCGTCCCTATACCCTACCTAAATTCTGTGTGTGTCCTTGAAAAAAGGCCCTCTGCATGGTTCCTTCCATCTTAAAACTAAAAGATAGGAAGGCCCTATCAGTGATGCATGTAGTAAAGGGCTTTAAGTGAGGGGAAATCACTTATTTGGTAACAATGGTGATTGATGACCCCTTTAGCCCTTAAGAGGTAGACCTACCCCAAGAGATTAGAAATTTTCCCAAGGAAAATAAGGATGTGATGCCCCCCAAGTTACCTAAACGCATTCCACCAAGGAGAGAGGTAGATCATTGGATAGGATTGGAATCGGGGTCTAAGCCACTTGCTATGACCCCTTATCACATGTCGCTTATCGAACTTGAGGAGTTAAGGAGGCAGCTAACTAATTTACTTGATGTGGGTCAAATTCAACCTTCAAAAGCTCCCTAGGGCACCCCAATTTTGTTCCAAAGGAAACATAATGGTTCTTTACAATTGTGTATCGATTACAGGGCACTCAACAAGATTATAGTAAAGAATTTATACCCCCTTCCTCTCATTCTTGATTTGTTTGATAGATTAGGACGAGCCAAGTGGATTACGAAGGTGGACTTGCATTCTGGATACTATCAAGTTCGTATTGTGGAAGAAGACGAGGCAAAGATCACTTGTATTACCCACTATGGTTCCTTTAAGTGGTTGGTGATGCCCTTTGAGCTAACCACACTCTTGCCATTTTCTTCACACTCATGAACCAAATTTTTCATCCATTCTTGGACCAATTACAGTGGTCTACTTAGACAACATCCTTATCTACAGTGATACTTTTAAAGACCATGTAGACCACCTACAAACCGTGTTCAGGTTTTTACGGGACAATGAGCTCTACATAAAAAAAAAAAAAGTGTACTTTTACAACACAGGAAGTACACTTCCTTAGTCATGTGGTGGGGAATGGACAAATTCAAATGGATAAGGAGAAGGTGCATGCCATCCAAGATTGGGAATCACCAAAGAACATGTCACAGTTGCAATTATTTCTTAGTTTAGCCAACTACTACAGGTAGTTCATTGAGGGATACTCAACAGGTATGGCCACTCTACTTGACTTGTTAAAGAAGAACTAGTCATGGGAATGGACAACTTAGCATCAAATGGCCTCTAATAGGTTAAAGGCTATGGTAAGTAAAGAGCCTATCCTTGCTCTCCCTGACTTTACAAAAGTGTTTGAAGTCCACATCGATGCTTCTGACTTTGCTATAGGAGGGGTCCTAATGCAATAAGGGCATCTTAAGGCTTATGAGAGTATGAAATTAAATGACACTGAACGAAAGTACATAGTGCAAGAGAAGGAGATGACCGCCATTGTGCATTGTCTCTATACTTGGCGCCATTATCTGTTGGGTTCTTAATTTGCAATTAAGACGAATAATGTGGCTACTAGCTACTTTTAAACCCAAAAAAAGCTGATCTCGAAGCAAGCTAGGTGGCAGGACTATTTGGCTGAGTTTGATTAAATATTGGAATATAAGCTGGGCAAAGCCAATATAGTCATTAATGCTCTAAGTTGCAAAGTAAAATTAGTAATCATCTCTAAAGTAAAAGGAGATATCAAAGACCTAATTCGAGAGGGGCTCAAGCTTGATCCCATGGTTAGACAAATTACTGACCTTACTATCAAGAAGGGGACAAAAAGGTTTTGGGTTGAGGATGGCCTAATCTATACCTAAGGTAGGTGACTCTATGTGCCTAAGTAGAGGAATATAAGATGCTCCCTTATTAAGGAGTATCATGATACCAAGTGGGTAGGTCACACAGGCATAAAGAGGAAGTGAGCATTGTTAGAGGCGATATACTATTAACCTCAATTAAGGTATGAGGTTGAGATATATGTTAGAACCTATCTTGTATGCTAACAAGACAAGATTGACCACTAATTACCTGAAGGCTTATTAGAGCCTTTACCAATACCTCAAAGGCCTTAAGAGATCATCACTATGGATTTCATTTTTGCCTTACCCAAGTAAGAAGGGTCAGGGTTGATCATAGTGGTCATGGATCGCTTTTTAAAGTACGAGACTTTCATCCTCGCCCTAACTGATTGTACAATTGAAGAAGCAGCGTGGTTATTCTTTAAAAATGTGGTAAGGTATTGGCGGTTGCTGCACCACATCATAACTAATTGTGATCCTCATTTTACTGGTTGGGGTTGTTCAGACTCTTGGGAACCGAGTTGCATTTCTTTATGAGTTATCACCCTTAAATCGATGGCCAAACTTAGAGGGTGAATACTCTTTTAGAGTGTTATCTTAGGCATTTTATAAGTGCCAACCAATGCGATTGGGGGAAACTCCTAGACGTGGCTCAATTTTCTTATAATCTATAAAAGAGCGAGGCAATCGGGAGGAGTCCCTTTGAGTTAGCAACAAGGTAACAACCTTTAACACCATATAGCATGGATATGGATTCATCAACCAGAAGCCCAAGAGCCCTAAATATGGCCAAGTCATGGAAAGAGTAAGCCGAAATAGCCCATTCCTACCTTGACAACGCAGCTAAGAAGATGAAAAAATGGGCAGACAAGAGAAGATAACAAGTCGTGTTTGCTGTTGGAGACAAGGTAATGGTTAAAATCTTACCCTAACAATTTAAAGTTTTATGTTCTATCCATAAAGGTCTAATAAGGAGGTATGAGGGACCTTACTCAGTTCTCGGGAAGGATGGTAAGGTCTCTTACAAATTGGATCTACCCAAAAACTTAAAAATCCACTCAGTCTTGCATGTGAGTATGCTCAAACCATTCAAGGAAGATGAGGAAGACCAAGACATGGAGTATCCAATAGAGCTCCCCCAATTGTGGTAAAGTCTTATGACAAAGAGGTCAAAGAATTGCTTGGCAAATGAATTGTTTGAAAACATGGTACACCACCAAACACTCAATACTTAATCAAATAGAAGGGATTGCCTGAAAGTGAAGCAACTTGGGAAAGCAAAGAAGATATGTGGAAATTTCAACAACAACTTTAAGAATATAAGGATTCGACAAAGGCGTCAAAGAATTAGGTGGGAGAAAGTGAAACACCTTGGAATGTTCTAGAAGAGCCTAGTAAAATCTCGAAGGATGAAGAGGCTACTAGGACCCTAGAACATTCCACCCTATTATAGAATTCTCTTGATTATGTAGACTTGTGGAGATCTTTGTAGAATTCTTTAAAACCTTGATTATAGCCCTTAGATTATATGAATTCCAGCCATCCATTTAGGAGGTAGAGTTGTATATAAAAGGGGATTAGCCCCAAGGGTGGAAGACATCCAATTTACTTGTACTTTCTCTCAAACATAATATAATGTTTCCTTTCTCTCATCATTCTCTCTTGTGTTTTTTGTAGTGCTTTACTTTGTCTTCACTATCCAATGGGGAAGGTTAACTTAGCTTTTATAAAGGGCATAGGGAAAGTTAAGTGCCACACGGTCGTAAGTGAAATTCGTATATCCGTGATAAATAGCCAACAACAAATGGAACAACAATTGTCAAGTGGTGGAGTAGTAGTGGAAGGGTCCTACACCAGTAACTAGTGTGCAGGGAGAGCAATAGAGGTGCGAGAAAATAGTTGTAACAGGCAGGGAGAGCAGCAATAATATGTGCAAACAGAAGTAACAACAGTGTAGATAGTAAGTGCAGCACATGTGGATAGTAGCAGCAGCATGCACAGATAGCAACAGTGGTGCAAGCAGACAACAACAGTGCATGTGGATAGTAGCCATAGTGCAGGCAAAGAGCAGCAACACAATTAAATAGCTACGGTAATACGAGTAGATAGTAGCAACATAGCATCGATAGTGTAAGTAAATAGTAGCAGCGTGTGTGGATAGCAGCAATGGTGTGTGCAGATAGTAGCAACGCGTGCAGATAGAAGCAGCAGAGTGCACAAATAACAATAATGTGTGTGGACAATAGAAGTAACACATGCAGATAGTAGCAGTGCGCATAGATAGTAGTAGCTATCTATGACTATGAAAAAAAAAAAAAAGAATTTAAGCATTTTTATGCAGCTAATAGGATTTAGATGGAAAAAACATTTCCAAAGATGACACAACATAATGGTTTCATTGAAAACATATATAAAACCCTAAGTGAGTATTCTAGGAAAGAATGCATGTTAGATTATCAACACATTATGGACTAATGTTGTCAACATCATAGCTTATTTGATTAATTAAGGATCATTTATTTTCTTGGATGGAGAACTATTAGAGAAGGCTTAAATAGGTAAAGAGGTAAATCTTTCACTCATAAAAGTTTTTGATTGTATCTTTTATGTTCATGTAGATTATAATGATAGGAATAAGCTACATTCTAAATCTCTTGGGTATTAAATTGATGAACTTATATATCATTTTTGGGATGATTGAAATAGAAAAATCATTAGATGTAGAGATGTTATATTTAATAAAAATGTTATTTATAAAAATAAAGATGTTGTATAATTTGATAATGTAAGGAAGCATACTAGAAAAGGAAAACATACTGAGTTGGAAGAAATTTCAGATGATAATATGAGTACAAAAGTCTTTAAAAATCTTTAAAATATCTTAGTATAATTAATGTATTCTACATTAGTAATATTGGTAATAAAATCTAGTAAAACATCTAAACCTTTGTAATGATTTTCTCTTTCTTTGTATTATTTACTATTGACTAATGGAAATGAGTTAAAATGCTTTGACAAAGCAATACAAGTTAAAGATTATGCTAGTCATAGAAAAACAAAATGACTTCATTATAAAAAAAATTACACATAAGAAATAATTCAATTACCAAAAGGAAAATTGGCATTGAATAACAAGTGGTTGTAATACCTAGTCAAAGAAAAAAATGATTGTAGAAAAGAGATATAAGGTAAGGTTCATTGTAACTACAAATTTTCTCTTTAATTATAAAGAAATTAATAATTTAGTTAGCGTGATGCATATAAAAATTTGCATTTAGAACAACTTAAAGCTTTTTCAATTCCTATAAAGGAAAATTTTGTGTAAGCTTAATAAAGCTTGTATGGTTTGAAATAGACTTATAGGCAATGGTACAAGAAATTTGATGTCATTATGTACAATCATAATTTCAAGAGATGAGACATAGATCATTATTACTTTAAAAATTTTGACAATTGCCATATCATTTTGCTTTTGTATGTAGATGATATGTTTATTACAAATTTTAGCATTCAATAAATTAATAACTTGAAGTAAATTTTGTCAAATAAATTTACAATAAAAGATTTTAGAGTTATAAAGCAAACACTTAGAATGAAAATTGTGAGGGATAAAAAGGTTGGTTCATTGAAACTATCATAGGTTGTGTTGCTTATATTGAAAATTTGTTAAGCTGATTCATGATGTAAGGATTAGCATTCTTTCAAAAAATCATTTTAGGCTTTTATAGGAACAATCATGAAAGACAAATAAGGAATGCAAGTACATGTCAAAAGTTCCTTATACTTTAGCTGTTGGTAGTCTTATGTATATAATGGTTTGTACTAAACCTACTATAGTACATGTAGTGGGAGTTGTATGTAAATATATAGTTATTCATGCTAAACAAACTTATGTGGCAATCAAGTGGATTTTTCATGATCTAAAGGGTAGTATAGATGTAGTATTGTGTTTTAGGAATAATAGATGAACTTAGAAGGGTTTGTTGATGCAAATTTTGATAAAGATATTAATAGTAGAAAAAGTATAATAAGTTATACTTCGGGTGGTATTACTATAAGTTGGGTATCTTAACTACTAAAAATTGAGACTTTATAAACTCTTGAAGTTGCATATGTTATCATCACTAAAACTAGTAAGGAATTGATTTGGTTAAAGATCTTCCTAGAAGAATTGGCAAGCTATAGGAAAATAATATCCTTTTTTATTATGCTCAAAGTGCAATTCATTTTACTAAAAATCTCAAATTACATATAAAAATAAAGTATATCCAATTAAAGTATCACTTTGTATATGATTTATTTGATGATGGAATGTTGACTTTGAAAAAGATATGTAGCACAGAGAATTAATTGACATGTTAACTAAGTTGGTCATTATGAATAAGTTGAAGTTGTGTGTAACCTCAATTGACCTCTATGGTTAATTGTTAAAAAGGCATCACACTAAGGTTGTAGATTACAAATTGAATTTAATTACATTATGATTTAATAATTAGTATTTAAGTAAGAGATTGTTGCAAGAGCATAATCTAATTAATATTATATGAAAGGTAAACATATGATCTATCTTTATATAAAAGTTGTTATATCTCCTTATATAAAAGAATATACTTATTATGTAATTTTAAAATTCTTACAATAATAAAACTCTAGTATGATCATAGGCATAGGATAATATTTGAGTTTCAAATTACATAAATTTCCTATGCCCATTTCACTTTTATTCTTTCAAGTATTTTGTTTTGCAACAACAACAAAAGAGTGTTAATGAAAATTTTAGAATATAAGTGTAAAAAAGACAAGTTCTATTTTTGTTGTCATTAAAGAATATGTGAATTTTGTTTCATTAGATGGTGTTTACCTATAAATAAAGCTATTGATGATAACTTTGAAAGCAAGAAAAAAGAGAGATTAATAACCATAATTTTAGAGATTTAATGTACAAGAAGTAAAAGTAGAAAGATTATAGTTAAAGTTCATAAACTTAAAAAACTAATAAGTATAAAGAAGTAGTTACTTGTCAAATTAATATGATTCTCTTTATTATTATGCACCCTAAAAATTATACTCCTACTTAGTAAGTAGATTTGTCCAATTAATTTATGCAAAATAATCATATCTTAAGTTCAAAAGTTACTAAAAGTTCACAATAAAAACAAAAGGCTATAGTGGTACCATAAGATATTCTTAAACTTGAAAGGATGAAATTTGAGATTGATCAATGTCATACCTTTCTACTTTTCTCTTTTTAGCTTCTAATAAGGTTAAATTGTAAAGTACATGTAAAATTCAAACTTAAACTATGTAAAACAACTTTAAAAAACATGGTTTGAAGCGATTTACCTCCTTTCTCATTACTTGGAATTATGCTCTCTCATTGGATAGTGTGGATGGGGTCTTCCTTTTTATGGTTTTTGGTGTTTGGTTAGTGCCTACACCACTACAACTAGTTGTTCCCTCTATAAATAAATGTTATCACATAACAAAAAATAAGTTAAATTAAAATCATGATTAATAACATTGCATGTTAATTAAACATTTATATATGACAAGTTTGTGAATTGTGCTCAAACTTCAAGCACTTTTTGCACTTGAAAATACTAAACCTTTTCCTAATTCTTCCTTATACTCATCTTCTTTCTCCCTTATCCTATGCTTATTTGGTCTCCCAAGCAATTTCTTTAATTTTAATGATTATAAGTCAACATCTATCTTAACTGGATCTAAATTAGCCTTATACAAAAGGTGAATGACATACCTATGAGTTGCCAAATACTTATCCAAAATGAAGTATTAATTGTATTAGTCTTTTGGCTTGTTATATGTCCATTACATGAAACATATAACATGTTAGCAAAGAATTCTAAATACCATCTATTTTTTTACAACTATAAGTCTTTTTAACCAAATTTACATAAAGTATCTTTTTTTGATCTTGCACTTCAACCTTATCATTGCTTGTAGGAAAGTACTTGCAAAACCTTCTATCAAATGATACATTCTTTAATTTTCATAAACCTTTAGTGTCAATTTTACATTTCAATTGGTAGCCTTTTCTGTCTTTTTATCCAATTTTGCCATTAACATTACTCTAATACTCTTTAAAAGTGTTATAATTGGCTTACCCCTGAATTCCCTAATCAAATGGTTAAAAGGATCTTGTCATGTTATTGGTTATATGATCACTTTTGACAGCTATATCATACATCCAACTACACCATTAATTGAATGGAATTTCTTTCAATCATATGCTTACCTTATTAGTTTTGGCAACTTTATCCATCTTTACTAATGCCTTAGTATACTTAATGAAGGAATTAGCCCTTATATACTGATAAAGAGCTTCTTGAGTCTCACATTGAGAGGAGGAGGGGGGTGAATTAATGTGAGATGCTTACTTTTTACAAATCTATCCAGATCAAACCTCTGCGACTTGTCTATGATCTAATTTTATCTTACTTCTTTATGTGAAAACAATTGTATGGATATCAAGCAAGCATAAGAACCCAAGAACACACAAAATTTTTACTTGGTTTACTTACAATGTGTGAGTTACGTCCACGGTGTGATAGGATTACTCCTAAACTACACGATCCACTCTTGTTATCAAAGGATATAGCTGATGTTGTGGAAGGATCTTTCTTTAACCTTTATGGAAGCATCACTCCATAACCACTTACAATGATCTCCAAATCAATTTAAAGGTTTCTCACCCTTTTTTAAAGAAGTAAATAAAAATTTATAATAAAAACTCTCCTGAGAAAGATTTCTTCATGTGTACAGGTTGCTATTGCAAAAAACTAATTTTCTCATTCCTTACTATTGGTCTTTGCGAAAGCTTTTTGTCGTTCTTTCTTCTTCATTGCTGATCGCTACCCAAGCTTTGCCAATAGGTCTCACATTAAGAGGAGGAGGAGGAGGAGGTGAATTAGTGTGAGATGTTTGCTTTTTACAAATCTATCCGAATTAACCTTTGTGACTTGTTAGAGTCGATGATCCAATTTTTTATCTTGGTTCTTTATGTCGGACCGGTTGCATAGATATCAATCAAACGCAAGCATGCAAGAACACACAATAATTTTAATGTGGTTTACCCATAGTTTGTAAGTTATGTCCATGGTGTGATAGGATCACTCTTAAATCAGACAATCCACTCTTGTTATCAAGGGATATAATTATGTTGTGAAAGGATCACTCCTTAACCACTTACAATGATCTCTCGATCACTCAAAGGTTTGATCTCCTGATCATCTGAAGAGTTGATCTCCTAATCACTTGAAGGTTTGATCTCCCGATCATTCAAAGGATTGATCTCTCAATCAATCCAAAGGTCTCCCACCCTTTTTCACGAAGTTCATAAATATGTTTGTAACTACACTTTCCTAAGAAGGATCACTTAATGTGCACAAGCTGCTAATGTAGAAAGTGGATCTTTTCCTTCCTCATTGCTGATTTTTGCTTAAGCTATGTTGGTCTCTTCTCTATAGGTTTTTTACGTTTGTAGGTTATCTCTGCTACAGGTTCTCTTCCTTTGCTATTAGTGTTGCCTCACCTAGTCTTGGCAGGTTGCCTTACCTGTTGCTAATGCTGTTTGACTTGCTACTGGGGCACATTTTCTCCTCTACTGCTAATATTGCTTATCTTACTACTGGGGTAAGTTTTCTCCTTTACTACTAATGCTGCCTACCTTGTTATCGAGGCAAGTTTTCTTCTCCTGTTGCTCGTGTTGCCTGCCCTACTGCTAGGGCAAGTTTCTCCTTTTGTTACTGGTACTTGTACTTGTTGGTGATGCCTGCACTTATTGCTATTGCTACTTGCCCTTGCTTGGTTTACTAGTTGCTACACCTTTCCTTGATTGGTTTGCCAACTGTTGCATTTCTCCTTAAATATCTACTACAACTTCTTCCTTAGGTGGCTGCAGCAATTTCTTCCTTAATGGCTGTTGCAACTTTTTCCTCAAATGGCTGCTACAACTTCTTCCTTTGGTTTGGCTGGCCGCTACCTTTTTATTTTCCCTTTGGTTTGGCCAGCTGCTACCTCTCCTTCTCCTTTTATTTAGCCAACTGCTACCTTTTTCTTCCATTGGTGTGGCTGTTGCATGCCTTTTTCTCTTGTTTGGTGTGGCTGTTAAATGCCTTATTCTCTTTTTAGTGTGTCTACTACATGCCTTTTTCTTTCTTTGGTATAGCTGCTGCATGCCTTTTTTGGTTTGGTATGGCTATTACATGCCTTTATTGGTTTAGTGTAACTGCTGCACGTCTCCTTTGGTTTGGTATGGCTATTGCACGTCCTCCTTTGGTTTGGTATGGCTGCTACACGTTCTCCTCTAGTTTGGTGTGGTTGTTGCATATCCTCCTTTGATTTCATATGGCTACTACACATTCTCATTTGGTTTGGTGTGGCTGTTGCACATTCTTCTCCTTTTATTGGTGTAGTTTTTAGTTGCTACACCTTATTCTCCCTTTGGTAGGGTTGTTGGCTATTACACCTTGTTTGGCTAGCTGCACCTCTCTTTGGTGTTGCTTTTTTTCTCTTGGCCAGTTGTACCTTTCCTTGGTGTTGTAACTCCCTTGGTTGGTTACACCTCTCCTTGGCCGATCACCCTCTTTTTGGTGGCTACCTCTCTCTTTGTCGTTCACCTCTCTTTGCCTTTAGGTTTGCTGTTTTCTCAATTTTATAGCAGTATACACATCTTTTGAAAAATACATGGATGTATTTATAAGCTTTAAGTTTTAGGGTTGCCCAATCATTAACGGTTAGCCTTGACTTCTAAGGGTTACCCTACAATCAATTGTCAGATTTGATTCCTAAAATTTAGGGTCAATGGTCAGTATTGGCTTCCTAAAATTTAGAGTCAAGGGTCAAGGGTCAACAGTTAGCCTTGACCCCTAAAATTTAAGTCAATGGTCAACATTGACTCATTGACTTTAGAGTTGACCTGTTATTAATGGGTTTGACCAATAACCTTTCTACATCTCAATAGCATTCAAAACATCAAATCAAGAAAATAATTATGTGAGATGCTATTGATAATAAATCCAACATTAACCATCAAAGATAGGCTCAATAGAGGCATAACTTAGTTTCTAAAGGGTGGCTGAATACATAAGTTTAGCCTTAACTTCAAGAACATCTCTCTTGACAGAGGTTTGGTGAATATATCTGCAACTTACTCTTTGGTAGGTATATACTCCAACTTTACTTCATTTTTCTCCATTTTTTCTTTAATAAAGTGGTACTTGATTTCAATATGTTCAAATCTGTAGTGCTGGATAGGATTTTTTGATAAATTGATGACATGTCCAATCAATAATGGCAGTTGCACATCCACCTTCAAATCTTTAAGTCGTTGTTTCATCTGTAGCATTTGAGTACAAGCTTAAGTAGCAGCAACATTTTCAGCCACTGTAGTGCTTAAAGTCATTGAATTTTGCTTTTTGTTATGCCATAAAACACATCTATTGCCCAAATAAAATGCACCACTTAACGTAGACCTTATGTCATCACAATTTCCAGCCTAATCAACATTTAATACCCATATAAATTAAGTTGTCCACTTTTATCATAAAGCAATCCATAATTTGTTGTGCCCTTAACATATCTCAAAATTCTCATAGCAACCATGAGGTGAGATTCCTTTGGCTTACTTTGAAATCTAGCATAAATCAAATACAGTAAATTTCCAATCAACTTTCCATATTCCTTCTAATTAACCATTTTGCCTTCTTTATCTTTGCTTAAATTTGTTCCAAAATAATGGGAGAGCTTACTTCTTTAACGTTCTCCATCTTAAACATTTTTAATAGCTCACAAGCATATTTTTCTTGGGAGTGAAAAATTCTAGCCTTAATTTGCAAAACTTGTAACCCTAAAAAGAATTTTATTTCACTTAGTATAGACATGATAAGAACCATAGTGATGATGGATGGAAGGGTTTAATGGATGCAAGAGGTCCATTGCACATTCCAGAAGGCCCAATAACATGAGCTAGAGCTTCAATGGATGTAAAAGATCCATTGGATATTTCAGAAGGCCCAATAACATGAGTTAGAGCCACAAAGATTAAAGAAGCACTAAATGGGTTGATTCAGGATATTCAGGCCAACTAAGCTTCAAATGGTGCGAATTCAAGTTTGACAAAGAGTTTAGGTCTAATTAATATAATTAGAATACTTAATAGGTCAAACTAAGTAATGGCATTCCCTCCTAAATAGGAGTTTATTGTCTATGTTGAAATTTGTCCATATTTAGGAATTCCTCCAAAATAAGGATTTCTCCTCCGTAGGAATTTGTCTATCTTTAGGATTCCTCCAAAATGTGTAGCTGATGCATTATCTCATAGGTATGCCCTTATCTCTACACTTACTACAAACTTATTAGGATTTAAACATATTAAGGATTTATATGTGAATGATCCTAACTTTGCTAATGTGTATGGAGCATCTGAGGCATTATCCTTTGAGAAGTTTTATAGGTATAAGGGTTTCTTATTTAGGGAAAATCGTTTATGCATGCCTATGAGTTCTTTAAGGGATTTGGTTGTAAAAGAAGCTTATAAGGGTGGTCTAATGGGTCATTTTGAAGTTAGGAAAACCCTAGATGTCCTAAATGAACATTTCTTTTGGCCACAAAAGAAATGAGATGTTGAGAGGATATGTGTAAAATGCATAACATGTAAACAAGCTAAATCTAGAGTTTTACCTTATGGCTTGTATACCCTTTTACCCATACCTAACCATCCCTAGGTTGATTTATCTATGGACTTTGTACTAGGATTGCCACGAACAAAAGGGGTAGGAATTCTGCATTTGTTGCTGTTGATAGATTTTCAAAGATGACACATTTCATCCCATGTCATAAAACTGATGATGCAAAAAACGTGGTTGACTTATTCTTTAGAAAAGTAGTATGCTTGCATGGCATGCCATGAAGCATTGTTTCAAACCGGGATACAAAGTTCTTAAGCTACTTTTAGAAGACTTTGTGGGGTAAGTTAGGCACTAAGTTATTGTTTTCAACTACTTGTCATCTATAGACTGATGGGCAGATTGAGGTAGTTAATTGAACTTTTTCTATTCTTTTGCGTGCTATTATTCGAACAAATTTGAAAACATGGGAAGATTGTTTACCACATGTTGAGTTTGCATATAATAGGAGTGTTCATTTTACTACTTGTTACTCTCCATTTGAAATCATATATGGTCTTAATCCATTGACTCCTTTAGATTTGGTACCTATACTTGTCAATAAGTATGCTGGCTTAGACGGGGAACGCAATGCTGACATGATAAAAAAAATTACATGAGAAGGTGTGACAACATATTGAAAGACGAACTAAGCAATACGCATCCCATGTCAACAAGGGACGAAAGAAGGTGGTGTTTTAACATGATGATTGGGTTTGGGTGCATATGCGTAAGGAATGGTTCCTAGCTCAGAGGCGTTTAAAGCTATAACCTAAAGGAAATGGTCCCTTTCAAGTTATAGCCCAAATTAATGATAATGCTTATAAGTTAGACCTTCCTGGTGAGTATAATGTGAGTGCAACATTTAATGTTTTAATCTTTTCCCTTTTGATGTTGGTGATGATTTAGGGACAAATCCCTTTAAGAAAAGGGGGAATGATGAGAACCATAGAGATGATGGGTGGAAGGCTTCAATGGATGCAAGAGATCCATTACATATTCTAGAGGGCTCAATAGCACAAGCTAAAGCTTCAATGGATGCAGGAGATCCATTGCACATTCTAGATGGCCAAAAAGATTAAAGAAGCACTAAATGGGTGGATTTAGGGCATTCAGGCCAACTAAACTTCAAATGGTGTGAATTCAAGTTTGACAAAAAGTCCAGGCCTAATTAATATAATTAGAATACTTAATAGGTCGGATTGAGTAATAGCATTCCCTCCTAAATAAGAGTTTATTGTCTATGTTGGAATTTGATCATATTTAGGAATTCCTCCAAAATAAGGATTTTTCCTAAGTAGGAATTTTGTGCCTTTTTAGGATTGCTATCTTAGCCCATAAATAGGCACCCTTATAAGCTCTAGGAAATCAGACAACTTTGAGTGAAATAAAAAGTGAGGGTTTTTTTCCCTCGGTTCTTTTAAGGACTAAAGAACTTATCAAGAGGTATTTCTTCTTGTGGCCTTCCAATCGACTTATCACTTCCAATTCCTTTCTTTTCTGGAGTGTGGTGTCTACATCCTTCTTAAATACCCTAAGTTCGTGTTCCTTCAAAGGGTAGGTCTAGGGTTTGTGATATTAAACTATGGTTTAACTTTCCTAGTTGTTCTTTCATTCCATGTCTATGTTAGGTCCCTAAGCCACGTCTTTTTGGGTTTTTCGCATCAAGACATCTCAAACTTCTTTTTTATCTGATTGACAAAAGTAGTGCAAAAGGCCATCTTTTTAATAGTAAAAATTATGTCATCAACATAAATCATAATAATTAATTGGCCTTATTTATCTTTTTTTATGTACAAGTTGTTGTCCACATTCCCTTTTTTAAATTTCATTTCTTTGAGACATGTATCTAGCTTCGAATACCATGCTTTTGGAGCTTACTTTAAGTCATATAAAGCCTTTTTCAATATACACACACTTGAAGCATCATGATCAAGTATAAAACCATCAAATTGTTTAATAAATACCTCCTCTTCAAGCTCTCCATTCAGAAATACTAATTTCACATCCATCTAATAAACTTTGTAATTTCTTTGAGTAGTAATGGCCATGAATATTTTGATTGCTTTAAGTTTGGCCATAGGAGAAAAGGTCTCTTCAAAATCAACACTTTCTATTTGTGAGTAGCCTTTGCAAAGAAGTCTTGCCTTGTTTCTCATATGCCACTTCTATTATCTGCACTTAGTGTTACTATCTATTCACATCATTGCTGCTATCCATGAACACTGCTACTATCTACTCACATCATTACTACTATCCCTATGTGCATGGGCTAGTATCATTACTTGTACTTTCTCCTATTATTGTCTGCACGAACTACTATCGCTAATTTGGCTACTGGGCATGTTGCAAATATTGATTTGGCTACTAGATGCGCTGCACTTGTTGGTATAGTCTCCTAGACGTACTACTAGTGCTGGTATGCCTTCCTGGACGTGCTGTTGGTGCTAGTATACCCTCCTAGACATGCTGCTAGTGCAGGGATGCCTCTTGGATGTGCTACTAGTGCAAGAAACTCCTGCTAGTGCTACTAATGCATGCTTGCTCGTTTGCTAGTGTAGGGACCTCCTACTACTATTGCTAGTGCAAACCTACTGGTTTGTTAGTGCAAGAACCTCCTATTGGTGCTGTCGGTGCTAGGTTGCTAGTTTACTAATGCAGGGACTCCTGCTTGTGTTATTGGTACAGGGCTACTAGTTTGTATGGTTCTGGTATAAGCTCCCAGATTATCTCACTTGCTATTAGACCATCATGTTTGCCTCCTTTGCTATAAGACCTCCTAGTTTGTCTCCCTTGCTACAAGATCTGCTGGTTTATCTTCCTTGTTACAAGATTCATAGGTTGCTGCACCACCTATTGATTTGTCTCCCTTGGCTATTAGATTAACAAGTTACTATAATTTGGTAAGAGCATGGTTCCTACAACTTGGTGAGGGCCGAATGTTGCAGTTGCTGGTAAGGGCCAACTACTGCAACTTGGTGGTTTATTGGTCTGGTGGCCAACTTTTGATTCCCAGACCTGTTGCTGCTTGTTCTAATTATTTACTTGATTTTCGAGCATGCTTCTGCTGCTGGGAAGCCTCCTGAGGTGTTGTTGATTTGTTGAAAAACATCTTGGATGTGCTAGTGTGGCGGCCAACTGCTGTTATTACCTTTTTTAGGGCCAGTTACTATTATCACCTTCGTGAGGGTCGACTACTACTATCACCTTCATGAAGGCCAGCTACTATTATTAGCTTCGTGAGGGCCAGCTATTGCTTTATTGGTAAGGGTTGACTACTTTGCTACCTTTTTCTCTCCTTCTTGGTTGGCTACTTGTCTCTCCCTCATCGTAGGCTACTTGTCTCTCCCATCAACTGCCTTGTTCTTCCCTTTGGCTGGCAACACCTCCCTTGGTGGTTGCCTCATTTCTTACTATTCACCTTTCCTTTTAGCTTTAGGTTTGTTGTTCACCTCTCTTTGGCTAACTCTCAATTTTTTACAGCACACACCTTTACAGCAAGACTTATAGGGGTATTTATAAAGTCTTGAAATTAAGGCTACATGATCATCGTTGATTCCCTAAAGTTGCCCTACAATCAACAGCCAAATTTGAATCTTAAAATTTAGGATCAATGGTCAACATAGACTTTCTAAAAATTAGGGTCAATGGTCAACGGTCAATAATCAATCTTAACCCCTAAAATTTAAAGTCACGATCAACATTGACTTCTCAACATCAAGGTTAACTTGTCATCACCAGTTTTTCTCAATGACCTCTTTGCATCTCAACAACATTCATAACCTCAAATCAACACATATAATCGTGTGAGATAATGTTGACAACAAATCTAACATTAGCCATCAAAGATGAATTCAACAGACTTCTTAAAATTTAGGGTCAACGGTCAATCTTGACCCTTATAATTTAGGTTATAGTCAGCATTGATTCCTCAACATCAAGGTTGACCTATCATCACTAGTCTTTCCCAATACCTTTACTGCATCTCAATGGTATTTATAACATCAAATCAATACAATGATCATGTGAGATGGTGTTGACAACAAATCCAACATTAGCCATCAAAGATAGGCTCAACAATCTCCCCCTTTGGATTTGTTGGCAACACATTAAATCCAATAATGCACATATAACAATTGTCAACATTTACAACCCCCTGCACATTGTCATTCACAACTCCCTCTTAAACATGCATCTCCCTTAATTGGGTTTAACTCCTCCTATCTGCTTCTCCCCCTTGACAAGTTCTCCCCCTTTATCCATTAGGCTATTCCTACTTTTTATCAATATATATTTTCTTTGGATTTATGCAAAATATCTTCCCCTTTGACAATAAATCCAAAGAATAATAAAAGAGGGAAAGGGAGAGGGGTTAGAGGCATACCTTAGCCTCTAAGGGATGGGTGAACACATAAAGTCAACCTTAACTTCTGGAACATCTCTCTTGATAATGGTTTGGTGAATATATCAGCAACTTGCTCCACAGTAGGCACATAATCCAATTTACTTCATTTTCTCCACCTTTTCTTTAATGAAGTGGTTCTTGATTTCAATATGTTTAGTTCTAGAGTGTTGGACAGGATTCTTTGACAAATTGATGGCACTTTGGTTCTCACAACTAATCAACAATGGTAGCTGCACATCCACCTTTATATCGTCAAGCTATTGTTTCATTCATAGTAGTTAAGTACAAGCATGAGTAACAGCCACATATTCAGCCTTTGCAGTACTTAAAGTTACTGAATTTTACTTCTTACTATGCCATAAAACACATCTACTACCCAAATAAAATGCCCCACCAAACATTGACCTTCTATCATCACAATTTCCAACCCAATTTGCATCTATATACCCATATAGATTAAGCTATCCACTCCTATCATAAAGTAGCCCATAATTTGCTGTGCCCTTCACATACCTTAGAATTCTCTTAATTGCCATAAGATGGGACTCTTTGGGGTCACTTTGAAATTTGGCATAAAGTGTAACAGCAAAAACAATATCAGGCCTTAATGCTATCAAATATAGTAAGCTTCCAATCAACTTTTTGTATTCCTTCTGATCAACCATGTTGCCTTCTTTATCCTTGCTTAACTTTGTTCCAAGCGTGATGGGAGTGCTGACATCTTTAGAGTTCTCTATCTCAAACCTTTTTAATAGCTCACAAGCATACTTTTCCTGGGAGAGAAAAATTTTGACCTCACTTTGCAACACCTATAATCCTAAGAAGAATTTTATTTCACCAAGCATAGATTTCTCAAACTTCTTCATTTGCTTAATAAAGGCAATGTATAAGGCCTCCTTTTCTGCAGCACAAATTATGTCATCAACATAGACCACAACAATTAACTAGCCTTGGTTGTCTTCTTTTATATACAAGTTGCTATCCATATTCCCTTTTCTGAATTTCATATTCTTAAGGCATGTATCCAGCTTGGAATACCATGCTCTTGGAGCTTTCTTTAAGCCATATAAAGCCTTGTTCAATTTGCACACACTTGAGCCATAATGATCAAGAATAAAACCATCAGGTTGTTTGATAAATACCCCTTCTTCAAGCTCTCGATTAAAAAATGTAGACTTCAGATCCATCTGATAGACTTTGTAATTTCTCTGAGCAATAATGACCACAAATATTCTAATTGCTTCAAGTTTGGCCACTAGAGCAAAGGTCTCTTTGAAGTCAACACCTTCTACTTGTAAGTAGTCTTTGCAAATAAGTCTAGCTTTGTTTCTTACCACCTCAACTTTTTCATTAAGCTTATTTTTAAACACCTACTTAGTTCTAATAATGTTTTTCCCATTAAGTCTAGGTACTAAATACCAGGTGTTGTTCTTTTCAATTTGGTCAAACTCCTTATTCATAGCACACACCTATTCCTTGTGCTTTAATGCTTCTTCCACGAACTTGGATTTAACCATAGAAATCAGTTAGGTTTGTTAACTAACCCTTAGTCTTCTTTTAGTTTACACAAAGTCCTCTTTCCTGCCAATAATTTTTTTGGCCTTAACTTCAGCTCTGACTCTTCTATAAGTTTGGGAATGTCTTGATTCTTCTTCTTCATCACTTGTAACTTGAGAGTCAACATCTTCCTTATGCTGGATAGCCTCATATTCATCATTGTTGGACTCTCTTCAATTTTCATGCATGGCACCTTCAACTTCCTCATACTGTGCTTACATTGTAGCACCATCTTCAATTACTTTAACATCAAAGTTATCCACCATTTTTAGCAACCTTTTATTGTAGGATCTAAAGCCACTTCCATTCGGTATATAGCCCAAGAATATGCCATCATCTACCTTTTTATCAAATTTGCCAAAATGCTTACCTTTGACTTTAATAAGGCATAGGCTTCTATACACTTTAAAGTGTTTTAGACTTGGCCTCTTTCTATAACACAGCTCATAGGGTGTCTTCTCAGTATGTGGTCTTATTAGGTATTTGTTTTAAACCTAGGTTGTAATGGTGATAGCCTCTCTTCATAAGCCATGTGATGTACCATGCTCAGCCAACATAGTTCTTCCCATTTCCACTAGGCTGCTATTCTTCCTTTCGACCACTCCATTTTGTTGGGATATGTAGGGACTAGCATATTCATGTTTCACACCATGCTTCTCTAAATAATCTTTAAATTCACCACATGTCTATTTTGTCTCATTATTTGTCCTAAACCTTTTAATTTTTCCCCCTAAGTAGTTTTTATCCAACCTCCTATAGCTTTTGAAATTGTTGAGAGCCTTTGATTTATATTTCAAGAACATAATGCAAATTATTCTTGTAAAATCATCAATGAAAGAGATGAAGTACCCATCACCCTTAGTTGATCCTTGTCTCATAGGCCTACAGATGTCTGAATGAATGAGCTCCAATAGCTTCTTCGTTTGGATCTCTATATTTTTGTGAGGAACATTCACCATCTTCCCTTTTTGACATGTGCTGTAAATTACATCTCTCTCTCTTCTCAACTTGGGTACATCTCTCACATCTTCATTTTTAGATAGCTTGTTTAGCCCCTTTTGACCAAGATGTCATAATCTTCTATGCAATAATAAGTTCTTATCTTTAGTGCTCATGTAGTGTGTTTGCTAGAAACTTGGTACAAGTTTCCATGTGTTCTTTCATCTTTAGTAAGAACAACACCATCCTTTAGTCTGTTTATTGTACAGCCACTCTTATTAAAAGTAATTTCATGTCCATCATCACAAAGCTAGCTAACATTGATAAGATTATGTTTTACCCTTTCAACATAAAGACTTTTTTCATTTTAGCTTTTCTATACCAATTTTTACAACACTAATACCTTGAATCTCTAAGGCACCATCATCGCTAAATTTAACTAACCCTCCATCATATTTCGCTACTTCCTTCAATATCTTGGAGTCTTCTGTCATGTATAAAAGACAACTACTATCCAGGATCCATGGCTTTTTTTTTTTTTCATGGAAGCTTTTAAAGCTACTTTCATAACTATAAACATTTAGCTTTCTCTTCTTCTTCTTTGGCCAAATGTGGTAGCATGTGTAGCTGTTCTTCTTTGCATCCTTGACCGGGCAGAAATGGTTGGTAAGTTCTCCTTTGCATTCATTGATTGGGTAGCAATGTCCAACAATTCTCAGCAGCATGTCCAACCCTTTCACATCTTCCACAAAACTCTCCTAGCAAATCAAACCTATTTTTTAGTGGAATATGACTTCTTTCCACCTAAGACTGCCTCCTATCATGATAGAGTCTCCCCCTAGACTCTTGCCTTATGCTCCTCTTTATTATAGGCCATGTATTCCAACAAGCATTAGCTTTGTACCCATACATACCACAACTTTAACAAAAACCTACAAACCTGGATTTAAATCTTTTATCAAGTTCATGTCTTCTTTCTTTAGCAACTGGTGTGGTAGCCTTCTCTCAATCTTTGACAACCTGTCTCTTTTGAATGGCATTCTCCACCACATCTTTCCTAACTTATTTTAACTTGGATTGGACTCCCTTATCCATCACTTCATTGTGCTTACTTTCAAGTACAAACATAATTTTCTTCTTTTCTTCTACCTTCTCACTTGGCTTTTCAATGCAACCAAGTCCTTTCTTCCCTATGGAATCAGATTTTTGATTGCCTAGACACTTATCCAACTTTCTAATAGCATCCTCCTTGATGGCATTTCTAATGATGACTCTCTTTTTACTTCCATGGCTTGTATAAAGTTTTCTTCATACTTCTTAAGCTCAGACTTGGCCTTGTGAAGCTTAGCTTGCAAAGTCAATATCTCATGCTCTTGTGCAATCACCATAGCACCAAGGTCTTCATGTATCTTGCCTTGCTCTACCTCGAGTATGCTTAACTCCTTTATTCTCTTCATGTACTCCTTCTCTTTTGCTTCAAACTCCTTTATAACCTAGAGATTAAATTCATCAGTAAAAGAATTTTCACACAGCTTCTTGAGATGAATTACTTCTTTTTCCAATATTTTTATGCAAACAAGCTTTCAACTCATTCTCAAGTTGCTCTAACAACTTATCCTCATCTATTGATTCCTTCTCACTTTAAGATTTTTAATCATCATTTACTTGAGCAACTAGCATATCCTTTGCAACCTCATCATCAAAATCATCATCACTTTCTTCTTTAGAATCTTCTTCGTCCAGTTTGTTTAGGAAATTTCTTCTTTTAAATCTGAAGAACTTCTTTTTCCCTTTGGCACCTAAATTTCCAACTTTGGAGTAGCTAGGTTGCATTGTCTTCCTCCTTAGGACTAGCTCATCATCATCCTTACTATTTGCTTCTCTTCTCTTTGGACAGTCCATAGCAAAGTGCCCAATTGCTCCACACCTAAAGCACTTTAAGGATAATTTTCCCTTGTACTTCTCTTTTCCTTTCCTCAAGTTCCTAGTGATGTATGCCATGACTTCATCTAGTTTAGTATCACCATCTTCTTCTTTAAAGCTACTATCAAACTCCTTTTCTTGGTCTTTAATCTTTAACTTCTTCATTGCCTTGAAAGCCAGCTACTTCTCCACCTTAAACTTCTTTTCTTTCTTCATTATGGCTATTCATATTTAATAAGTTACCAATATGTTGTGTAGATCATCTAAAGGCAGCCTACCCAAATTTCTATCTTCTATAGAAGAGATTTTGGCATTATAAGCTTCCAACAAGGTTCTAAGTATTTTTATTACCACTGTAGCATCATGAATTTCCTCTCTATAGCCTCTGATGGAGCACACAATTTCGTTAACTCTTGTGAAGAATGCATTCAGTCTCATCATTTTACATTGTTATGTCTTTGAATCTACTCCTCTAGATTTGTAGCTTAGCCTCCTTCATAACCTTGTCTTCTTCATAAATGTTATTCAATTTGTCTCAGATTTGCATGGCTATGTTGCATCCTATCACTTCGATGAATTCTTTATTTGACAGGGAGGCATAAAAGGCATTTCTTGCCTTTCCATCACACTATAAGTACTTCTTATCAGCCGATATCATAAGATCACCTTGAACAACAAGGATGAAGCCACTAACAGTAGACTTAAACACATCAAGACTAAAAGACATCAAATGTTGGAGCATTCTATTCTTCTATAATTTATAATTTTGTTTATCAAATGTAGGGATGCCCTTGCTATTAACACTGTTTATGCTATCCATGATTTGAAGTAGTAGTAGAGATAAAAACTCACACAACAATGCACAACATCACTTCAAAGTAAAAAATTTGGATCAACTAAGGAACCAAGCTTTGGTACTACTTAAATGAGGACCTTTTTAGGTCTTATACTGAGATGGGGGGTGAATCAATGTGAGTTATTTGCTTTTTACAAATCAATTCAAATTTAACCTCTATGACTTGTTAGAGTTGATGATCCAAGTTTTATTTTTCTCCTTTATGTGAAAGTGACCATACAAATATAAATCAATGTGCAAGCACCTAAGCACACATGACAATTTTTTCATGGTTCACTCACAATGTGTGAGTTACATCCACGGTCTGATAAGATTACTCCTAAATCATATAATCTACTCTTGTTATCAAAGGATACAACAATGTTGTAAAAGGATCACTCCTTAACCACTTGTGGAAAGACAACTCTTTAACCGCTTACAACGATCTCCCGATCACTCTAAGGGTATTCCACCCTTTTTAAGCAAGTTTAACAAGAGTTTATAGTAAAAACTTTCCTATAGCACAATCACTTAATGTGAACAAACAACTAGTGCAAAATATGGATCTTCTCCTACCTTTGCTGCCAGTGCTGCCCATATACATTGATGTTGTTGTCTACACGTGTTGTTCCTATTGTCAACATACACTACAGCTATCTGCTTGCACTGCTACTACTATTTGCATACGCCGCTGCTACTATCCGTGTGTGCTGCTACTATTTGTTCGCACTGCTGCTGTTCATTTGCATTGCTACAGCTATACGCATAAATTTTTGCTACTGTTTATGCATGCTACTGCTATCAGCTCGCATTGCTGTTACTACCTACACACATTGCTGCTACTATCCATTTGTGCTACTACTACTATCCGCACACACTGCTGCATTCGTACGCATTACTGCTATTGTCAGCACATGTTGCTACTACCATTACTACAATTTCTACAAGTGGCTATTGATTCCTGGACCTACTACTATAATCTGCATGTGGTTGATTCGTTCTTGGACCTACTGTTTTAGGTTTTGGTTTGCTAGTTGCTTCTAGTACTTACTGCTACACACCTTATTGTCATACAACCTGCTACCACACGTTAGTGGTTCCTCCTAGACATGTTTCTGCTATTGGGAAGCCTCTTGGGGTGCTGCTGGTCTATTAGAAAGCTCCTAAAGTGTTGCTGGTCTACTAGAAGGCTCCTGGAGTGCTGCTGCAACTACTGGTTTGCTACTTTCCTGAATGATACTGCTACAGCTATCAGTTTGCTACTACAATTACTAGTTTGCTACTTTTTCGAATAATGCAAACTAGGAGGTGCCTACACCAGCAACTAAGGAGGTAGCAGTAGTAGGAGGTGCTTGCATTAGCAAACAAGGAGGCAGCAGGTCTGGCAGGAAGTAATGCAACAGCAGGAGGTCCTTGCACCAACAAACAATTACTAGTGTAGGCTACTGCCTTATTGGTGAAGGCTGGTTGTTGGTTTGTTGGTGAAGGTTAGCTGCTAATTTATTGGTAAGGGCGTGGTTGTTGCTACAACTTGGTGAGGACCAGCTGCTACAGATGTTGGTGAGGGTCGGCTGGTGCAACTTGCTGGTGTGGTGGTTGGCTACTTCAAGTTTCTAGTATAGTGGCCAACTACTTTACTGCCTCTCTCCCTTACAATTAATTTTTGATAGTCAATGGTCAATGGTCAATGGTCAACTAGTACAGGTTACTGCCTGTACAGGCATTGATAGCAAAATGTGCAGGCATCGACAACAGAAAGTGTAGGTAGTGATAACAGCATGTGCACATGCAAGTAGTAACAGTAAATGTTTAAGCAGCAATAGCAGAATGTGTAGGCAATAATAACAGTGATAGCAAAATGTGCAAGCACGATAATAGCACATGCAAGCAATAATTGCAACAAGTTTGGTAGCTTATCGCAACAGAGGAGAAGATATGCCTCAATAGCAATCTAGTACCTTGGAAAGTTCTCTTCCCTATTGCCAGTGCTATCTCACTTATTAACAAGTGAGATAAGCTACTAGACTTGTTGCTGGGATATTAGGTTGCTACTAGTTGTTACAAGTACTATTGGTATAACAAGTTACTATTGGTTGTTATGGGTTACAACTAGTGTTGTAGGCTTTCGTTAGTGTTGCCTACAAGCAGCTGGTTTCTCCTTGGTTTGCTGATTGCCCTTGTTACTATTGCTTGCTACTTGCTACTACAATCTCCCTCTTTGGTGGCTATTGCACGTCCTTCTCTCCTTGGGCTGGTTATTACACATTTTTCTCTTCTTAGTGTAGCTACTACACATCTCCTCTACTGGTTTGGTGTAATTGCCAGTTGTTACACCTTGTTCTCCCTTTGGTATGGCTGCCAATTGCTTCAAATCCTCCTTTGGATGGTGTGGCTACCTCTTTTTTTGGTGGTTATTGTCACCTCCTCCTTGGCTGCCTGCTGCACCTTTCTTGGTTGGTTTGGTTTTCCAGCTACTCCTCTCTTTTGGTTTGGTTTTTCAGCTACCTGTCACGAACGTATGAATTTCCCTCATGACCGTACGGCACTTAGCTTTCCCTACACCCTTCGTAGAAGCTAAGTCAGCTTTCCCCTTTGGATAGTGAAGAGAGAGTAGAGCACCACAGAAAACACAAGATAGAATAATGAGAGAAAGGAAACACTGTATTAGATTTGAGAGAGAGTACAAGTGAATTGGATGCCTTCCACCCTTGGGGCTAATCCCTTTTATATACAACTCTACCTTCTAAATGGATGGCTGGGATTCATCTAATCTAATAGCTACAATCAAAGATGTAGAGAATTCTACAAGGATCTCTACAAGTGTACATAATCAAAAGAATTCTAAAATAAGGTGGAATGTTCTAGGGTCCTAGTAAGCCTCTAGGCTCCCTTAGAACATTCCAAGGCGTTTCACTCTCCCCCACTTAATCCTTCGACACCCTTATCAAGTCCTCATATTCTTAAAGTTGTTGAAATTGCCACATATCTTCTTTGCTTTCCCATGTTGCTTCACTCTCAAGCAATCCCTTTCATTTCATCAAGTATTAAGTGCTTGGTGGTATACCATATTTTCGAACAATCCATTTGCCAAGCACTTCTGCAACCTCATTGTCGTAGGACTTTACCACAATCGCGAGAGCTCTAGTGGATACTCCACATCTTGGGTCTTCTTGGTCTTCCTTGAATGGTTTAAGCATACTCACGTGGAAGACTAGTTAGATTTTCAAGTTTTTGGGCAGATCTAGTTTGTAAGAGACCTTACCAACCATTCCTAGGATTGAGTAAGGTCTCTCATACCTCCTTATTAGACCCTTATGGATAGAATGGAAAGCTTTGAATTGTTAGGGCAAGATTTTAGCCATTACCTTGTTTCCATCAATAAACTTGACTTGTCGTATTCTCTTGTCTGTCCATTTCTTCATCTTCTTAGCTGCCCTGTCAAGGTAGGAATGAGCTATAGCAGCTTGCTCTTTCCATGACTTGGCCATCTTTAGGGCTCTTGGGCTTCTGGTTGACGAATTTGCATCTATGCTATAGGGCATTAAAGGCTATTGCCCAGTGACCAACTCAAAGGGACTTCTTTAGGTCACCTCGCTCTTTTGTAGATTGCAAGAAAATTGAGTCACATCCAGGAGTTTTCCCCAATCACGTTGGTTGGCACTTACAAAGTGCCTAGGATAACACTTCAAAAGAGCATTCACCCTCTCAGTTTGGCTATGGGTTTGAGGGTGAAAACTCGTGGAGAAATACAACTTAGTCCCCAAGAGTTTAAACAACTCGTCCCACAGTTGACCAATGAAACGAGGATCATGATCAGTTATGATGTGATGCAACAACACCCAATACTTTACCACATTTTTAAAGAATAGTCGCACCACCTCTTTGACTGTACAATCAGTTAGGGTGGGGATGAATGTTTCGTACTTTGAAAGGTGATCCATAACCACTATGATCGACCTTGACCCTTCTGACTTGGGAAATGTAGAATGAAGTCTATTGTAATGGTCTCCTAAGGCCTTTGAGGTATTGGTAACGGTTCCAATAAGCCTCTAGGTAATTGGTGGTCAACCTTGTCTTGTTGACACACAAGACAGGTTCTAATATACATCTCAACCTCATCCCTCAATTGAGGCCAATAGTATGTCACCTCCAACAATGCCCACGTCCTATTCATGCCTAGGTGACCCGCCCACTTGGTATCATGATACTCCTTAATGAGGGAGCGTCTTATATTCCCCCACTCAGCGCTACAATTTCTAGTATAGCCTACTGGACTTATTGTAATTGCTCGGATTACAGGATGCAATTGGTGTTACAAATTATTGCTGGTATTGCCTTGTTGCAAATTGCTAGATGTGCTGCAATTGCTAGGATTGTAGCCTACAACTAGTGTTGCAAACTACTACTAGTATTGCATCTACTGTAGATTGCTAGACGTGCTACAATTACTATGATCACCAACTGGGCATGCTATAATTGTTGGGATCACTTGCTTAACACACTACAATTGCTAGGATTGCTTGCTGGTTGTTACAGGTTGCTACTAGTATATTAGGTTGCTACTGGTTGTTACAAGCAATTATTGGTCTAACAGGTTACTATTGGTTGTTGTAGCTGGTGTTATAGGCTTTTATTGGTGTTGCTTACAAGCAACCAGTTTCTCATTGGTTTGCTGCATGCCCTTGTTACTATTGCTTGCTACCTTGCTACTACAATCTCTCTCTTTGGTGGCTATTGCATAACCTTCCCTCCTTGGGGTGGCTACTACACATTTTTCTCTCCTTGGTGTAACTACTACACATCTCCTCTACTAGTTTGGTATGGTTACCAGCTGTTGCACCTTGTTCTCCCTTTGGTGTGGCTACCAATTGCTTTAAATCCTCCTTTGGATGATGTGGCTACCTCATTTTTTGGTGGTTATTGTCACCTCCTCCTTGGCTACCTACTACACCTTTCTTGGTTGGTTTGGTTTTCCAGCTACTCCTCTCTTTTGGTTTGGTTTTTCAACTGCCGCTCTCCTTGGTATCGCTAGCTACTACACCTTCTTCTTGGTGTGGCTAACTACTTCACCTCTCCTTAGTGGTCAGCTGCTACACTCCTTGGCTACAATCTCATTACTATTCACCTCTTCTTATGGCTAACTTTAGGTCTACTATTCTCTCTTAAAAATCTACAATACACACTTGTTTTGTAAGGTGCATGAGGTTATTTATAGAGCCTTGAGATTAGGGTTACATGATCATCAACAGTCATCGTTGATTCCTAAAGGTTGTCTTACAATCAAAGGCCAGATTTAATTCCTAGAATTTAAGGTTAATGGTCATGGGTCAACAGTCAACCCTTAAAATTTAGGGTTAATAGTCAATATTGACTCGTTGACTTTAGTTGGCCTACCATCAACAGTTTTAACCAATGACTTCTATGCATCTCAACAACATTCAAAATATCAAATCAAAACGAATAACAATATGATATGCTATTAACAACAAATTCAACAGTAGCCATCAAAGATAGGCTCAACACCCCCTTTTTTTTTTTGCTTCTCCCCCTTGATAGTTTCTGCCCCTTTATTTATCAAGTTGCTCCCTCTTTTAATCAGTATATACACTCTTTGGATTTATTCAAAATATCTCCCCCTTTGACAATAAATCCAAAGAATAATAAAAAAGGGAAGGGAAGAGGGGTTAGAGGCATACCTTAGCCTTTAAGGGATGGTTGAACACATAAAGTCAGCCTTAACTTCTAGAACAACTCTCTCAACAAAGGCTTGGTGAATATATTGGCAACTTGCTCTATGGTAGGCACATACTTTAGCTTCACTTCATTTTTCTCCACTCTTTCTTTAATAAAGTGGTACTTGATTTGAATACATTTAGTTCTAAAGTGTTGGACAGGATTCTTTCATAAATTGATGGCACTTTGGTTGTCACAACCAATCAATAATGGTAGTTGCACATCCGCCTTCATATCTTCAAGTTGTTTCATCCATAGCAGTTGAGTACACGCTTGAGTAGCTGCCACATATTCAGCCTCTACATTACTTAGAGTCACTGAATTTTGCTTCTTGCTATGCCATGAATCACATATAATGTTTAAATAAAATGCACCACCTGATGTTGACCTTCTGTCATCACAATTTCCAACCTAATTAGCATTTGTATGCCCATACAAATTAAGCTATCCATTTCTATTATAAAGTAGCCCACAATTTGTTATACCCTTCATATATTTTAGAATTCTCTTAGCAACTACAAGATGAGATTCCTTGGACTCACTTTGAAATCTAATATAAAGTTTTATAACAATGACATGATCAAGCCAAGATGCTATCAAATACAATAAGCTTCCAATCAACTTTCTGTATTCCTTCTGATCAACCATGTTGCCTTTTTATCCTTGCTTAACTTGGTTCCAACTGTGATGGGAGTGCTTACTTCTTAAGAGTTCTCCATCCCAAACCTTTTTAATAGTTCACAAGCATACTTTTCTTGGGAGAGAAAATTTCTAACCTCACTTTACAAAACCTATAACCATAAGAAGAATTTCATTTCACCTAGCATAGACATCTCAAACCTCTTCTTCAACTACTCAACAAAGGCAGTGCACAAGACCTCCTTTTCTGTAGCAAAAATTATGTCATCAACATAAACCACAACAATTAACTAGCCCTGGTTATCTTCCTTTATGTACAAGTTGTTGTCCACATTCCTTTTTCTAAACTTTATATTTTTAAGGCATGCATCCAACTTGGAACACCATGCTTTTGAAGCTTGCTTTAAGCCGTATAAAGCCTTGTTTAATCTACACACACTTGAACCATCATAATCAAATATAAAACCATTAGGCTGTTTGATAAATATTTTTTCTTCAAGCTCTTGATTCATAAATGTAAACTTCATATCCATCTAATAGACTTTACAGTTCCTCTGAGCAACAATGGCCATAATATTCTGATTGCTTCAAGTCTGGCCACCAGAGCAAAAGTCTCTTCAAAGTCAACACTTCTACTTGTAAATAACCTTTGCAAATAAATCTTGCCTTGCTCCTTACCACCTCACCTTTTTCATTGAGCTTATTTTTGAACACCTACTTGGTTCTAATGATGGTTTTCCCTTTAGGTTTAGGTGCTAAACACCAAGTGTTATTCTTTTCAATTTGGTTAAGCTCCTTATTCATAGCACATACCCATTCCTTATGCTCTAATGCTTCTTCCACAAACTTAGGTTCAACTTTTGAAATCAATGAGGTTTGTTCACTAACCCTTAGTCTTCTTCTAATCTGCATAGAGTCCTCTTTCTTGCTAATAATTTTTTTGGCCTCAACTTCAGCTCTAACTCTTCTATGAGTTTGGAAATACCTTAATTCTTCTTTTTCATCACTTGTAACTTGAGATTCAATGTCTTACTTATGCTGAATGGCCTCAATTCATCATTTTTAGACTCTTTTCGATTGTCATACATGACATCTTTAGCTTCCTCATGCTATGATTACATTGTAAAACCATCTTCAATCACTTTAACATCAAAGTTATCCACCATTTTCAGTAATCTTTTGTTATAGCATCTAAAGCCTCTTTCATTTGGTACATAGCCCAAGAATATGCCTTCATCAGCCTTTTCATCAAATTTGCTAAGATGCTTGCCTTTGACTTTAATGAGACACAGGCTTCAAAACATTTTAAAGTGTTTTACACTTGGCTTCTTTCCATACTACAACTCATAGGGTGTTTTCTCTATATATGGTCTCATCAGGCATCTGTTTTGAATCTGAGTTGTAGTGGTGATAGCCTTTCTACAGTAGCTATGTGAAGTACCATGCTTAGCCAACATGGTTCTTGCCATCTCCACTAGGCTTCTATTCTTCCTTTCAGCCACTCCATTTTATTGGGGTATGTAGGGACTAGCATATTCATGCTTCTATAAATAATCTTCAAGTTCACCACATATGTATTCAGTCCCATTGTCCATCCTAAGCCTTTCAATTTTTCCTCCCAACTAATTTTTAGTCAACTTCCTGTAGCTCTTAAAATTATTGAGAGCCTCTAATTTATGTTTTAAGAACATAATGCAAGTCATTTCTATAAAGTCATCAATGAAGGAGATGAAGTACCTATCACCCTTTATTGATCTTTGTCTTTTAAGCCCACAAACGTCCAAACGTCCAAATGCATTCACCTTTCCTTTTTGACACGTGTTACAAAATGTATCTCTCTTTCTTCTCAGCTTAGGTACATCGCTCACAGCTTCATTTCTTGATAACTTGTTCAACCTCTTTTGTCCAAGATGTCCTTATCTTCTATACCATAATAAGTTCTCATCTTTAGTGCTCATGTAACATGTGATTTTGCTTCTAAAAACTTGGCATAAGTTCCCATTCATTCTTTCACCCATAATAAGAATAACACTATCTCTTAATTTCTTTACGATGTAGCCACTCTTATTAAAAGTAACTTCATGTGCATTATCACAAAGCTAACTAACACTTATGAGATTATCTTTTAGCCCTTTAACATAAAGCACTTTCTTTGATTTTAGTTTTTCCACACCAATTTCAGTAGCATCGATACCTTGAATCTTTAAGATACCATCATTGACAAATTTGACTGTATCCATCATATTTTGTTACACCCTTCAACATCTTAGAGTCTCCTAACATATATAAAGACCAGTTACTATCCAAGATACATGGCTTTTCTTCCTTGGAAGCTTTTAAAGCTACTTTCACAACCATAGTTGTTCTTCCTCTTCTTCTTCTTTGGCCAAATGTAGGAGTATGTGTATGTATTCTCCTTTGCACTCTTTAACCAGGTAGTAATGTCAAGCAATCCTCAATAGTATATCCAGCCTTTTCGCATCTTCCATAGATTTCTCCTAATAACTCAAATATGTTCCTCAATGGAATATGACTTCTTTTTACCTAAGACTATCTCCTTTCTTGATAGAGTATTCCCCTAGACTTTTGCCTCACATTCCTGTTCATTATAGGCCCATTACTTTAACACGAATTAGCCTTGTGCCCATACTTACCACAACTCCAACAAAATCCTTCAAATCTAGATTTTCTTCTTTCACTAAGTCCATGTCTCCTATCTTCAGCAACTATTATGGCAACCTTCTCTCCATCTTTGAAAACCTATCTCCTTTGGATGGGAGTCTTCACCACATCTTTCCTAACCTATTTTAGCTTAGGCTGGTTTCTCTTCTTAATAACATCATTATGCTTGCTTTTAGGTACAAACACAATTTTCTTCTTCTCTTTTACCTTCTCACTCATCTTTTCAATATAGCGAAGTCATTTCTTCCCTATGGAATAAGGTCTTTGATTACTTAGACACTCATCTAACTTCCTGGTAGTATCCTCCTTGATGACATTTATTGAAGACAACTCTCCTTTCACTTCTATGGCCTGTATAAAGCTTTTTTCATGCTTTCTCAGTTCAGACTCAACTATGTGGAGCTTGGTTTGCAAAATTAGCATTTCTTACTCTTTTGCAATCACCTTAACACCAAGATTTTCGTGTATCTTGCCTTACTCTACATCAAGTATGATCAGCTCCTCAACTATCTTTAAGTACTTCTTTTTTGCTTCAAACTCCTTTACTTTTACCTAGAAATCAGATTCATCAAAAGAAAAATTTTCATACAATTTCTTGAGATGATTTACCTCATTTTCCAACTTGCTATTTCTATGCAAACAAGCTCTTAATTCATTCTCAAGTTGATTCCTTATCACTTAAAGATTTTTTATCATCATCTACTTAAGCGACTAGCAAATCCTTTGCAGCCTCATCATCAAAATCATCATTAACTTCTTCTTCAAAACCTTTTTTATCTAGCTCGCTTAAAAGATTCCTCCTTTTGGATCTAAAAAGTTGCTTTTTCCTTTTGGCACTTAAATTTCCAAATTTAGAATACTTGGATTGCTTTGTTCTCCTCCTTGGGATCAGCTCATCATCATCTTTACTGTTTGCCTCTCTTCTCTTTGAGCAATCTGCGGCAAAGCGCCTAATTGCTTCACACCTGAAGCACTTCAAGGGTAATTTTCCCTTATACTTTCCTTATCCTTTCCTTATATTGTTGGTGATGCATGCCATGACTTTCTCCAATTTAGTATCACCATCTTCTTCTTTAGAGTTGCTATCGAATTCTTCTTCTTAGTCTTTAATCTTCAGCATCTTCATTGCCTTAAAGGCCAGTTTTTTCTCCACTTTAGACTTCTTCTCTTTCTTCATTAGGGCTATTCTCATTTCATAAGCCACCAATATGTTGTGCAAATCATCTAAGGGTAGTCTATCCAAATCTCTATCTTTTATGGAGGAAACCTTGGCATTGTAAGCTTCTGGTAAGGTTCTAAGTATTTTCCTTACCACAATAACATCGTTAATCTCCTATCTATAGCCTCTAATAGAGCACACAATTTTATTTACTCTTGTGAAGAAGGCATCCATAGTCTTATCATTTTGCATCTAATTATTCAAATCTACTCCTCCAAACTTGTAGCTTCGCTTCCTTCACAACCTTGTCTCCTTTATAAATGTTCTTTAATTTGTCCCAAATTTGTTTGGCTGTGTTGCGCTCCATCACTTTGGTGAATTCTTTGTTTGATAAGGAGGCATACAAGGCATTTCTCACCTTTCCATCACACTCTAAATTCTTTTTATCAGCAAGCATCATAGCATCACTTTTAGTAATAGGGATGAAGCCACTAATAGCAAATTGAAACACATCAAGCCCAAATGACATTAGATATAGGAGCATTCTATTTTTCCATAACTGATAATTCTATCCATCAAAAGTGAGAATGTCCTTACTGTAAATACTATTCATGCCATCCATGATATCAATCAATTGTAAAAATAAAAATTTACAATAGCAACCAACAATCTCATATCAAAGCAAATAAATTGAATCAACAGAAGGAACTAGCTTTAATACCACTTAATAAGGGCCTTTTTAGGTCTCACACTTAGAGGTGTAGGGGGTGAATTAGTGTGAGATGCTCATTTGTTATAAATTTTTTAGATATAGGAGCATTTTATTCTTCCATAACTGATAATTCTATCCATCAAAAGTGAGAATGCCCTTACTGTAAATACTATTCATGCTATCCATGATATCAATCAATAGTAAAATAAAAATTTACAATAGCAACCAACAATCTTATATCAAAGCAAATAAATTGGATCAACAAAAGGAACTGGCTTTAATACCACTTAATGAGGACCTTCTTAGGTCTCACACTTAAAGGTGTAAAGGGTGAATCAGTGTGAAATGCTCATTTTTTATAAATTTTTTGGATTTAACCTCTGTGATTTGTTAGAACCGATGATTCAATTTTTATTTTTCTTCTTTATGCAAGAGTGGTCGTATAGATATCAATCAAACACAAGCACCTAAAAACACAAGATAATTTTTACATGGTTTACCCACAATATGTGAACTACGTTTACGGTGTGATATAATCACTCCTAAATTACATAATCTACTTTTGTTATCAAGGGATACAGTTATGGTATGGAAGGATCACTCCTTAACCACTTGTGGAAGGATTACTCTTTAATCACTTACAATGATCTTTTGATCAAAGAGTTGATCTCCTAATTACTCAATGGATTGATCTCCTAATCACTCCAAAGGTATCCTACCCTTTTTTTAACAAGTTTATTAAAAGGTTTGTGACTAACACTTTCCTAAGAAGGATCACTCAATATGCATAAGTTGCCAATGTAAAACATAGATCTTCTCTTACCTTTGTTATCAGTGTTGTCTCACTTACTTCTTTAACAAGTTCTCTTCCCTTACTATCAATGCTACCTCACCTGCTGCCTTGGAAGGTTCTCTTCCCCTGCTACTGGCGTTACCTACCTTATTGCTGAGGTAAGTTTTCTCCTCTACTGCTATAAGCTGTTAGACCTATTGTCAAGACACATTTTCTCCTTTACTATTACAAGCTGTTAGACGATGCTAAGGCAAGTTTTCTCCTCCTACTGCAAGTTGTGTTCCCTGCCCTACTACTAGGACACATTGCTGGTTGTGCCTACAAGCTATAATTCTTAGTTATGCTTGCTAGTATTGCTACTTACACTAGCTGGTATTACTACTTGCACCTACTGCTGCTACAATCTACAATTGCTGCTAGTCTACCTGCTCTTGCTACTAGAGATTGATCTTGTTGCTGCAATCTGTAATTGCAGGTTATCTGCCTATACCTATTGGTCCTGTGGGATATGCTACTAGTGTTGCGATTATTGGTATTGCCTATTGGACTTCCTGCTAGTCCTGTAATTGCTGATATTGCTAGATGTGCTACTGGTTATGTCTGCTGTAGGTTGCTAGTTTCTTTACTGCCATTGCAGGATTCCTTGGATGGTTATTGCAACTCTTTTTCCCTTTGGTTTGGCCAACTGTTGCCTTCTTCTTTCTTTAGTGTGGCTGCTGCACACCCTCTCCTTTGGTTTGGTATGGCTATTGCAAGCCCCCTCCTTCTTTAGTGGTTATTATCACCTCTTTTTTGGTTGACTACTACTACAATCTCCTTAGCCAGCCATTGCACTCTCCTTAGTGTTACACCTTTATTAGTTAGCTACAGCTCTCCTTGGTTGCAACTCTCTTGGCCAACTACTGCTGCACCTTCCTTGGTGGCTGCCTCCTTTACCTTGGTCGGTCACTCTTTTCTTTAATGGTTGCCTTTCTCTGTACTGTTCACCTCTTCTTGGCTTTTAGGTTTGCTATTCTCTCTTAATTTTCTACAATACACACATACACATCTTGCAAGGTGCATTAAGTTATTTATAGAGCCTTGAGATTAGGGTTGCCCACTCATCAATAGCCAGCATTGATTCCCAAAGGTTACCCTGTAATCAATAACCATATTTTATTCTTAAAATTTAAGGTTAATAATCAAGGGTTAAAGGTTAACAGCTAGCTTTGACTCTTAAAATTTAGGATCGATAGTCAATATTGACTCAACAACATCTTTGCATCTCAATGGTTTTGCCTAATGACCTCTTTGCATCTCAATGGCATTCATAACTTCAAATCAACACATACAATTGTGTGAGATGTTGACAACAAATCCAACATTAGCCATAAAAGATGGGCTCAACACTATTACACACCTTCTCTAGTTTGGTGTGGCTACTGTACGTTTTCCTCTAATTTGATATCGCTACTACACATTCTCCTTTGGTTTGGTGTGGCTACTGCACGTTCTTCTCTAATTTGGTGTGGCTGTCGGCTATTACACCTTTTTCTCCCTTTGTTAGGGTTGCATCTGCTACACCTTGTTTAGCCGGCGGCTCCTTTCTTTAATGTTGCTCCTCTCTTGGCCAGCTACACCCCTCTTTAGTGTTGTAACTCCCTTGTTTGGTTACACCTCTCCTTGGTCGATCACCCTTTTTTTGGTGCTTTTTTCTCTCTTTTCCATTCACCTCTCCTTGGCTTTAGGTTTACCATTTACCTCTCTTTGCCTTTAAGTTTATCATTCTCTCTCAATTTTTGCAACACATACATTGATCTTGCAAGATGCATTGAGATATTTATAGAGCTTTGAGATTAAGGTTGCACACTCATCAACAGTTAGTATTGATTCCCAAAGGTTGCCTTATAATCAATGGTTAGTTTTGATTCCTAAAATTTAAGGTCAACAGTCAACATTGGCTTCCTAAAATTTAAGGTCAATAGTTAAGGGTAAATGGTCAGTCTTGACTACTAAAATTTATGATCAAAAGTCAACATTAAGTCATTGACTTTAGAGTTGACCTACCATCAACAGTTTTGACCAACAACCTCTCTGCATCTCAATGACATTCAAAGTATCAAATCAACAAGAACAACTATGTGAGATACTATTAATAACAAATCTAACATTAGCCATCATAGATGAGATCAATAATTATTCAACAGTTTGACTCTGTTTCTATTCCTTATGATAATGGCTTGTTTATTCACTATACAAACAGAGGTTCGGTACTCTTATTACTTTATATGGATGATATTATCATTTTCAGTGATAATCTTGATAGAATTAAACAATATGTCAACCAATATTGAGATGAAAGATCTAGGACATTTGGCTTATTTTTTAGGCTTAAAGGTCCTTTCTAATAATTCTGGTTATTATCTCTCTCAAACAAAGTGTGCTACTAATCTTTTATCATATACAAATCTAAGTGATAGCAAAATTACTTCCACCCCTATGGAAAGTGATTTTTATCTAAAACCAACAAATGGCAAACCTCTAAATGATCCCACTTTGTATTAACAACTCTTGGGGAGTTTAGTATATTTTATAATTACTCGTTTGGACATATCCTATGTTGTTTATATTGTGAGTCAGTTTATGACAACTTCCCACACCACTCACTATGCTATAGTACTTCGTATTTTGCACTATATCAAAGACACTTTGTCTTATGGCATTCATCTTTTCTCATTATCTTCTTTAAAGCTCCATGCATACTCTAATGCTAATTGGGGCAGTGGTCCTATTGATCAACACTCTACTATCAAATTCCACATATTTCTTGGTGATTTTCTTCTTTCATAGAGAAGTAAGAAACAAATAATTGTAGCCCGTTCTAGTACTAAAATCGAATATCAAGCACTTGTTAACATTACTTCTAAAATTCTATGGTTATGTTGGCTATTACAAGACATAAGAATCCAACAATCATTAGCCATTATTATTTATTGTGATAATTATAGTGCTATTCAAATTACTTATAATGATGTATTTTATAAGTGAACCAAACATATTAAAAATAATTGTCATTTTATTTGTCATCGTCTTCAACAATGGACTATCTCTCTTGTTTTAGTTTCATCTCGAGATCAAATCATTGACATCTTCACCAAAGTTTAGCTACCAACTCAATTCAATAAATTAGTCAACAAACTTATGATAGGTTATATTTCACCATCTTGAGTTTAAGGAGGATGTTAGTCAAATATTATGTTGCAAAAGTTAGAATTGAATATTTTGTCAAACATTAATACATAATTGTCTTCATTTTATTCTTGTATATATATATAGTTCTATAAATAGAAGTTTCATCTATACATCAAAACATATAGAGCAATACATACTTTTGATTTATTTTGTCACTTATAGTTCAATGAAAAGGACTTAGATAAGAAATATATTGACCTACATAATCTGGTTGTTAACATAATTTCATATCAATGAAATAAATTGCTTTTAATTGTTATGTAATTGGAAGAATTGTAATAAATTCTTTAGATATATTAAATTGTTCAAATGTGAACTGCAAGAAGTTGGTGGGCAATATATGGATGGAAAAAGATAAATTTATAATATTTTAAAAAATGAAGTTCTTATCAAAAAAATATAGTCAATTATATGTGTAACAAAAATAATTAAATATATAATAATTTATTAAAAATTGTAATAATAGCTTATTACACATCATATCATAATTGTTGTATATATTTAATCAATTTTGTTACACATAAAAAATTTAAATTTAAAATAATATATTTTTTTTAACATAGATGACATTAGTAGATGCCATATCTATTCATTTTTTGTCTACAGGCTTAGCCTATGTGATTGAATACCATATGGATTAGTGAGAATCTTATTATTACAAAAATTGTAGTTTAGCATTAAATCAATTAAAGTATCGATGACGATTATTAATTGAAATTTTAATAAATCTTGACATTTATCAAAATGAAACATCATGTGGTTAAAATGAAGACAAAACAAAAACAAAAAAAAAGTTCTATAAGGCTTACAAGGGCACCAAGCTACGTCACTCAACTTATAGTATTCAATTACATACTTTATATTTGAAGCAACAAATATACTTTATATTGGAACTTAAACTGTAACAACTAAACTAGAACTAAAACTAGAACCGTGAACCACCAATCAATTGGAACTAGGATTGGTATGCCTAAGGTTAGCTAGTCTAATGTTACTTCATTCCTATAATCTTATACTACTATTTCAAACTAGGAGCTAGAATTGTTGATAAGGACCTTCTTGGATCTTACACTAAGAGGAGGAGGGGGTGAATTAGTATGAGATGTTTACTTTTTACAAAGCTATCTAAATTAAACCTTTGAGACCTATTAAAGTCGATGATTTGATTTTATCTTACTCCTTTATTTGAGAATGGTCATATGGATATCAAGCTAGTATAAGCACTTAAGAATACATAGAATTTTTACGTGGTTCACTCACAATATCTAAGCTACGTCCACAGTGTGATAAGATCACTCCTAAATCATACGATCCACTCTTGTTATCAAGGGATATAACTAATGTTGTGGAAAGATCTCTCCTTAACCACTTACAATGATCTCTCGATCACTTTAAAGGTTTCTCACCCTTTTTCAAAAAGTACATAAAAAGGTTATAACAAAAAATTTCACTAAGAAAGATCTCTCCATGTGTATAGGCTATTGTTGCAGAAAATCAATCTTCTCCTTCCTTATTATCGGTCTCTACTCAAACTTTTTGTCATTCTCTCCTTCTTCACTATCAGTATCTGCTCAAGCTCTACCAATCTCTCCTCCTTTACTATCGGTTTCATAGCTTTCTCTTTGCTATGCTTCTTACTCTCTCTCTCTCTCTCTCTCTCTCTCTCTCTCTATTATGTTTCACAACTATGTCTTTGCCTCTGCCAATCTCAACTCCCTACCAGATCTAAACTCTCAACTACTCACACTTTCTGCTAATTTTGAACTCTCGGCCACTCACACTTTTTATCGGTTTTGAGCTCTCAACTTCTACCAATCTTAGCTTTTTGCCTCTATTAGGTTTCTCTCTACCTCTATAAGTTTCTTTTCCACCTCTGTCAGGTTTCTCTCCACCTTTACTTGGTTTTTCTCTTGCTTGTACTAGGTTTCTCTCCTGCCTCTGTTGAGTTTCTCTCATGCCTTTACCAAGTTTCTCTCTTGCCTCTGCTGAGTTTCTCTCCTACCTCTATCAAGTTTCTCTCTTGCCTCTGTTGAGCTTCTCTCCTGCCTCTATAGGGTTTCTCTCTTACCTCTGCAAAGTTTCTCTTCTTTACAACTTCTCAACTCTTTATTGATTCCCTCCTTTGTAGGTTCTTAACTCTTTACCAGTTCTCTCCTCTACAAGTTCTCTTATTTGCAAGTTCTCTCCTTTATAAGTTCTCTCCTTTGTGTGTCTCTAATAGTTTTCTTTATCATTTCTCTCCTCTACAAGCTTTTGCTTTTTTTCTTCCTTTTTTGTTGCTGTTGCTATCTCTCCTTTTACCATATGCACTCGTTTTTCTTTTTAATGGCTACTCTCTGCAATTCTTTTTTTTTTTTTTTTTTGTTGGTTTGCTCTAGCTTTCTATTTCTTGATTTCATTTCTACAACTCACACCCTTTCTTGGTAACTCCATGGGTATTTATATGCCTTAAGTTTAGAGTTGCCTTACCATCAATATTCCTTAAATTTATGGTCAATGGTCAACATTGACTCACACTCAGCAAGTGACTTGTAGTGTCATTAGCAAGCACACTAGCACCAGTAATGGCACAAAGTATGTTTACATTAACACCCTTAAAGAGAGATTTAGCACCCTCATTCTTCAAGATCTAAGTAAATGCATCAAGAGAGCTGTTACACTTGATAGCTTCACCAGAGATCACCATCATTCTTCTGTAGATAATGCTAATAGGGTAAGATGCAAAACCAGCACAGTTGGTAATAAGCCAACCAAGGGCAAAGCTGGTGAAGAAACTATCCTGCAACTTTCCATTCAGCACCACTAGCTTTAAAGAGTCATGCATTCCAAAATATATGTCACGATAAATAATAATTCCTACATAAGAGATGTTAAATCCATGGTAAAGCCCAACAATGCCATTAGACACCAATGTCTTCTTGTAGACATCCACAAGGTCATTGAACTACCTCTATTCTCCCTTCTTTACAACCTTGGCATCATTGGCCAGACGGGTCCTCACATAGTCTAGGGAATAAACAAGTATATGAGATACTATTAACAATAAATCTAATATTAGCCATAAAAAATGGGCTCGACAATCTCCCCTTTTAGATTTATTGGCAATATATTAAATTCATAAATCCGTAATTAAGTACAAGCAGCAGTGTTTACAAAAAGTAACAACTCCCCGTAAAACATACATCTCCCCTTTTGTAAATGGGCATGATACCAATTAGAAACAACCTTTAACTCCCCCTTTTTTCTACTTATCCCCATTTATTTGATTTTTCCCCCATTTGATTTATCAAGCTATTCCCCCTTTTGATCAGTATATACTCTCTTTGGATTTATACAAAATATCTCCCCTATTGACAATAAATCTAAAGAATAATAAAATAAGGAAGGGGAAAGGGTGTTAAAGGCATACCTTCGCTCTTAGGAGGTGGCTAAACACATAAATTTAACTTTTACTTCTAAAACATCTCTCTTGACAGAGGTTTGGTGAATATATCTAAATGAATGAGCTTCAATGGTTTCTTTATTTGAATCTTCACATTTTTATAGGTAGAATTCACCATTTTCCCTTTTAAAATGCAATTTGTAGCACGTGTCAAAAAGGGAAGATGGTGAATGCTACCCACAAAAATGTGGAGATTCAAACAAAGAAGCCATTGGAACTCATTCATTCAAATATATTCACCAAACATCTATCAAGAGAGATATTCTAAAAGTTAAGGTTGAACTTATGTATTCAGCCACCCCCTAAAGGCTGAGGTATACCTTTTACCCCCCCATCCCCTTCCCTTTTCTATTATTCTTTGGATTTGTTGTCAATAGGGGAGATATTTTGCATAAATCCAAAGAAAGTATTTACTAATTAAGAGGGGGAGTGACTTAAAAAATTCAAAGGGGAAAATCAAATAAAGGGGGAGAAGCAAAAAAAAGGAGTTAAAGGATGTTTTCAATTGGTATCATGTCCACATGCAAAAAAAGAGATGTATGTTTTAGGGGGAGTTGTTCCTTTTACTGATACTACTGCTTGTGCTTAATTGTTGATTTATGGATTTAATGTGTTGCCAACAAATCCAAAGAAGAAGATTGTTAAGCTCATCTTTGATAGGTAAAGTTAGATTTGTTGTCAACAATATCTCATATATTTGTCTATTTCTTGGACTATGTGAGGACCCATCTGGCCAATGATGCCAAGGCTTTGCCTTTGGTTGGCTTATTAACAATGGTGTTGGTCTTGTATCCTACCCCATTAGCACTATCCACAAAAGAATAATAATGACCTCTGGTGAAGCTGCCAAGTATAACAACTTTCTCGATGCATTTGCTCAAATCTTGAAAAATAAGGGTGCTAAATCTCTCTTCAAGGGTACTGGTCTGTGCCATTACTGTATGGATTTGGTGGTGCTTAGTCATTTACTGGGTATGAGTCAATGCTGATTATTGACCCTAAATTCAAGGAGTCAATGCTGATCATTGACCTTAAATTTAAGGAATTAATGATGACCGTTAATGGTAGGGCAACCCTAAATTCAAGGAATTAATACTAACCATTGATGGTAAGGCAACCCTAAACTTAAGGCATATAAACACCCATAAAGCTGCCAAGAAAGGGTGTGAGTTGTAGAAATAAAATAAAGAAACAGAAAGCTAGAGCAACCACCAAAAAGAAAAGGAGAGAATGCTAAAGAGCAACCACTAAAAAGAAAAGGTGAGGACACGGTAGTGAGCAGAAACACAATGAGGTGAGCTACAAAAATAGGTAGAAAAAGCTACAAAGAAAGGCAAAATTAGCTGCAAAAATATGTAGAAAAGAAAACAATAGGTAGCTACAAAAGAGAGAACAACAAGCAATGGTGGAAGAGAGAATAATATGTGGCAACGGAAAGAAAAGAGAGATAGTAGTAGAAATGAAGGAGAGATCGGTAAAGGTAGGAAGCTGTAGAAAAGGGTGAGTGGCAGAATAGAGAAAAGAGCATTTGTAGAGAAGAGAGAACCTGTAAAGGAGAGAACCTGCAAAAAAGAGAACAACACGACAAAGATTTGCAGAGGAGAGAACACATAGCAAAGAACTATAGAGGAGAGAACACATAGTAGAGACCTATAGAGTAGAGAACCTACAAAAGAGAGAACCTATAAGGGAGAAAACCTATAGATGAGAGAACCTACAGAAAAGAGAACTTATAGAGAGAAGAGAAAATCTATAGAGGAGAGAACTTACAAAGGAGAGAACCATACAAAGGCAGGAGAGAAACCCTATAGAGGCAAGAGAGAAACCCTATAGAGACAAGAGAGAAACCTTGTAGAGGCAAAAGAGAAACTTAATAGAGTTAGGAGAGAAACTTGACATAGGTAGGTGAGAAACCCAATTGAGGTAGAGAGAAACCTAATAGAGGTAGAGAGTTAAGATCGACAAAGGTTAAGAATTCAAAACTAACAAAAGGTGTGAGTAGTTAAGAGTTTAGAACCAGTAGAGAGTTAAGACCAACAAAGGCAAATAGAAAGCTATGAAACACGATAAAGAGAGAGTAAGGAGCATGACAAAGAGAAATCTATGAAATTAGCAATAAAGAAGCAAAGACTGGCAGTAAAAAAGGAGAGAATGGTAGAAAGCTTGAGCAGAAACTAGTAGCAAGGAAGGAGAAGATCAATTTTCTATAATAACAGCCTATGTATATAGAGAGATCTTTCTTAAGGGAGTTTTTGTTATAAACTTTTTATGTACTTCTTTGAAAAAAGGTGGGAAATCCTTTGAGTGATAAAGAGATCATTGTAAATGGTTAAGGAGTGATCCTCCCATAATGGTTAAAGAGAGATCCTTTCATAACATCAGTTGTATCCCTTGATAACAAGAATGGATCGTGTAATCATAGAGTGATCCTATCACACCGTGCATGTATCTCACACATTATAGTGAACCACATAAAAATTCTATATGTTCTCGGGTGTTTATGCTAGCTTGATATCCATATGCCCATTCTTACATAAAGAAGCAACTCAAAATTAGATCATAGACTTTAACAGGTCACAGAGGTTTAATCTGGATAGATTTGTAAAAAGTAAACATCTCACACTGATTCACCTCCTTCTTTCTGTCGCTGTTGCTATCTCTCCCTCCATCGTGCACTCTTTTTTCTTTTTGGTGGTTGTACTTTATCGTTCTCTCCTTTTTTTTTTTTTTTAGTGGTTGCTCTCTCTCTCTCTCTCTCTCTCTCTCTCTTTTTTATTTTGCTACTCTAGCTTTCTATTTCTCTATTTTGTTTTTACAGCTCACACCCTCTTTTGGTAGCTTCATAGGTATTTATATGCCTTGAGTTTAGAGTTGCTCTACCATCAACAGTCAGCATTGATTCCTTAAATTTAAGGTCAATGGTCAACATTGACTCACCCTTAACAAATTACTTGTAGTGCCATTGGATATATACTTCTTTCCAAGCATGATTAGCCACAACTTATTGTAACTAGCAAGCATACTAGCACTAGCAATGGCACGGAGGATGTTTGCACCAGCACCCTTAAAGAAAGATTTAGCACCTTCATTCTTCAAGATCTAAGCAAATGCATCAAGGGAATTGTTACACTTGATAGCTTCACCAGAGGTCATCAACATTCTTCTGTAAATAGTGCTAATGGGGTAGGATGCATGACCAGCACCATTAGTAACCAAGGGCAAAGCTAGCGAAGAAACTATCCTACAACTTTTCAATTAACAGCACTAGCTTCAGAGAGTCATACATTCTAAAATATAGGCCATAATAAATAATAATTCCTACATAAGAGATGTTAAATCCACAGTAAAGCCCAGCAATGCCATCAGATGCCAATATCTTCCTATAAACATCCATAAGGCCATTGAACTACCTTTATCCTCCCTTCTTTGTAGCCTTGGCATTATTGGCCAGTTGGATCCTCACATAGTCCAAGGAATAAACAAGTATATAAGGTGATGCTGACAACAAATCTAACATTAGTCATCAAAGAAGGGCTCAACAATTGCCTAGCTCAAACTTATCTTTAAACATATGTGATGGTCCTTGCACCATAGGAAACTAAGTCTAGGTTAAACAATGACTTACCTCCATATTGTTAAATAATCTCCCAACCAACCATAACAAATATGAATTTAACACCTTTGGTTTGGTTTTCGAGTTTTTAACAACTTATTAACTCTTCAGGGATAATAAGAATAGTCTAACACCACCTTTCCAAGTGGCAACATTACCAATTTAAATTTATGGACATTTTTTTGTAAGAACTCAAGTTGACTGATTATAATCATTATCATTTTTTATGGAGAACAAATTGCTAATTAAGTGCAACAAAAGAAGTATTTTCAAAATCCTTTGCAAGGAATCAGTGGTCCAATGGCTAGGACTAGGACAAAAGGATGAAAGATGCTTTACAAAGCTTAATTATGGAGATGCATGATAAAGAGGTTGCTCTAAAAAATTCTAAAGCTGTTTTAAAAGTTTTTGATGATACACCAAGAATAATCACTTATCTTTATATACAAGATGATAGATAAGACTTAAAACTTAAAGAACAAAGTTTGGAGTCAATGATATAAGTTCAAGTTGCACAACCATGCTAAGGAATGACTTAATCTACATGTTAAGTTGTATTAAAGGACCTATTTTTGTTTTAGGTTGCTAGATTTTAAGTTAAGGTCAAATATACATGTAAAAGGTTTAACTTTTTAGGTTTATTTGAGCTTATAGGTTTGACTAAGTCTTAATACATTTGGCTAGGGTTTTGACTTTGAACTTTATACCTAGTTGTCATTAATAATCTTTTTAAAGATTCCTACATCAAGGCAAATTTGTATTACTTAATTAAAAAAAATCTCTTGTAATTAAGGTTTTTCTTATATAGGTATGTTAAGAAACACCTTTTTTTTTTTTTTTTGTAAGATTGTAATGTTTGCATGCCTATATAAAGGTTACAACTATATAAAACAAGAATCAATAATATTAAGGTATTTTTAACAAGTTTTGCTTTGCTTTCTTTTATTCTTAGAAAAATGTATTGTTTTAACTTATCAAAAGAGTAATCAAATGTTTGCTATGTCTTAAGATTAGGGCTTTTAAGACTTACATTTCTTAGGGTTTTGATCTAATTAATATAACTTCTTTCCTAACTTTTTAGGGTGTATATAACAAATTGATTCAAGTGTTCTTAAGGTAGGTCACCTATTAAATTCTTTATCAAATGATAAAAACCTGTTAGGCATAAATCTCTTGCACATTACCAATTTCATTTTCTCTTATGACTGAATTGGCTTCTTACCATTCCTACTCCTATTTATCACTAATTGGTCCTACTAAATATTTGCATAATCAGTGAATTTTATAGCTATCAACTTTATTGTCTTCTCCTTGAAATAATTATGACAATCAAATACATGCTCAAGATTATTTTTCTTTTAAAATGCTAGAATTTTTATTTTTATACTGTCCAATTTGCTATCTCTTTTAGAAATAATCTTTTTGCCCTTTTTAGAGTTTAATTCTTAGTAATCTAATTCTTTCTCATCTTCTTCCTTAATCACACGCCTTCTAAAGAATCTGGATTTGTTAAGTAATTGTAAATCATCTAACTTTGCATTTATCGTCTTAAATTACTTAGTAACAACCTTTATCTAAAACTTCATATTTATATTATGATGTTTTTGTTCACTACTCATGCTTATAACTTATAGAAACACTTTAGTAATTAAAAAAAAATATATGTTTCTCACACACTTCCTTATGTGTTTGCCCTCAAATCGAATTGATATTACTCATATTTTAATTTATTTCGACTTTTTTTAACGATGAACTTCCCACTCTAGTCTTTTTCCATTCAAGCTAATTCTGTTTATATCCTTAAGAGATTCAAGATCAACAAATTATAGGAAACAATCCGTTAAATGATAATAAATTTTAAAATTAAAACTTTTAAAAGAAAAAAAATTAAATATGCTTTTTAGAATTAAATAAATGCGTAAAGGAACTCAAGCTAATTGATTATAATCACTGTCGTTTTGCTCAATTCGGGTCCATTGGCAAGCCATGTTTTTTATTATTTTTTAAGAGAATAAGCTGGTCGTAAGATACTGGGGCGTTTGGTCCTACTAAGAATATTTTCAATTTTCATCTAATATAGCAGAAAGTAGAAAAGCATAAAAATGTTGATAATCATAAAATATTATTTTAACAATTTGAGGAAATTGTTTTCAGTTTTTCTTTTGATGAAGTTTTCCACAAGCGTTAAGATGTTCAACCCAACTCCATTCCTATAATTGTTCTTCGAATTTGTAGTTGCAAATGTTAAGCTAAACATATTTTATGCTGAGCTAGCATCACCGATGAAAATTCAATATGTCTAATATGTAGAGTCACTAGGAATTAGACTTGATGTTATAATTAAGCATAGGACAATCATCAATTGATAGTAATCATAAGGTAAACGAACGCATACACAATAACCCATCTGGGAAGAAAACTATAGCGGACCATATCAAATACACGAATAACCTTATTTAGACTACCTATCTTGCTTGGTTGGGTAATACCTAATTGAGCGCGGCTAAGGGGACGGGTTTTTAGGTAGGAGAGGTGTCCCTTTTTTTTTTTTTTTTGTTTTTTTGTTGCATATATTTGTTTTCTTATTTTTATTTTTTGAAAAAAAAAAAAGGTATTTTATTCACTGCACAGTGAAACGGCACTGTACGGTTTCCACCCCCCACCCCCCCCCCCCCCCAAAAAAAAAAAAGAAAACGCCCCCGGGGGTCAGTCTGGCCCATCCATCTAAGTTTTTCGTACTTAATTAGATCAGAGAATGTTTGCGTGGGCTACAATTCAAAGTAATCTCGAGTTACGTTGTAACACTAACTCATAATGTGGAGCCAATTAACTACTTTTTAAATTATAAGATTTTCTTTTCTTCTAATAAGACAAAGAAAAACGAATATACACACCCAATATTCAATCTCCAAAATATACCAAATTATGGAACTTATCACTTGATACGAGGAAAAAATGAAATTACTTTGTCACAATATTTTCACCATCCACGTGCAATAAAAAACTAATGCTAATCTTCCTCAACGATTCATAATCGCAAAAGTCCAAAAGCTTACTCAAAAAAAAAAAAAAAAAAAACGTGTACAAAGGTGCACGTCAAGGAGATTGGGTGGAGTCCATCCTGCATCCCACGCATGACGCATGATGCATGAAAGAAGATACCGTTTTTTCAGTTAGAGCACGGTCAAACTTCAGCTCAAACGATTTGACCTGGAGAGAGAAGGCTGAGTAGACCAAAAGATTAAAAAAAAAAAAAAAGACAGAGTGATAAAGAGGATAGGAAAGGAAAAGCAACGGACCTGCGGTCATTTTTGGAAGCAAGACCCGTTCCAAAACGACTCCTGTCCCTTCCGAAAACGGCGCTTCCTCCCTTCCCTTCATCTCCCTCTCCCTCCCCGCCTCTGAAATTTTGCAACTCATACTCCCTTCGCAAGCATCCACGTGTTCTCCTCAAAACCGTGCGGACCGCTCCCTCTGTCTCCACCGCTCCTACCCAAGAATTTCTCTCTTGCTGTCCTTCCCGCCTCATTTCTTTCCTCCTCCTCCTCCTCATTCTCCTGCTTCTTCGTTCTGTCTCTCTCCCACAACAGACTATCACTAACTTTCTCGCTCCCAAACTTTCCTTCCCTTATTTTATTTCTCTCTGCTTGTCCTTCGATCCTGTTTGCCTCTCTCGTCTTTCCTCTCGAAGGTCATACTCGGAAACCGTAACCTCTCTCGTTTATCTCTGATTCTGTTTTTAGAACAGGAGAAAATGCGAGTCTCATTGCTGTTGCCAAGTTTGATTAGCTATTTATTCATTTATTTTTGTTGTGGTTTTGTTTTACCAACTTCCTAATGTTAACAGGCGAAGACGGTGATCCTCAGTCGCTAGCTCTCTTTCCAGATTTCATCGAAAAGTAAGTCTCAGCTCTACTGCACGCATTCATTTTTACGTTTGATTGACGAGAAACCAAAGGAAAACGCAGGAAAAGACTTCTATAATGTTAGAATGAACCAAAGAAAGAAAAAAAAAAAAAAGCGAAAAAGAAAGTTATGTACATGTGCTTGCAAATATTCTTCAAGTAGCCGCAATTTCATCGCTTTGTTTGGCTATATTCATTTTGTTTCTATTATCTGTTATTCATTTTCTCGGCTGCCAAACACACCTGGAAAACAGTTAGCGTTTATTTTTTCGTTTTAGGGGTCAAAATATACAGAGTAGAGGAAACTTAAGTTAAAATAGAGCAGCCTGGACCTCAACACGGGGGAGCGAAGCTTTGGTGCAATATACAGAGCTAGCAAGTAATTAGATTCGATCGACAATGTCGAATCTAGAGACCGGCCCACAGTTGGTGAGGCGGCCGTCCCGCAGTGCCGCCACCACCACCTTCTCCACCGAGGTCTTTGACAACGACGTTGTTCCTGCCTCTCTCGGCTCTATCGCTCCCATTCTCCGCATTGCTCATGAGATCGAACAGGAACGCCCTCGTGTCGCCTATCTATGTGAGTTGTGCACATTTTCTTTTGTATTTTATTTTATTAAATTCTCGTTTTTGAATCGATCCCTAAAAGAAAATTTTATGAAAAAGAGGTTAGAAATTATAATTTTTATATTCTCCCCTTTTTTCTTTTTGTTTTTTTTTTCAATTTGGTGGTGAAATTGGGAAACAGGCCGATTTTATGCGTTTGAAAAGGCACATAGATTGGATCCGAACTCCAGTGGCCGCGGCGTGAGGCAGTTCAAGACAGGTTTGCTCCAGAGACTAAAAAGGGTAATCCTGTTTTCCAACTTCTACATCAGATATGGCGCTTTTTTAAAAAAAAAAGAAAAAAAAAATCATACTCTTGCTTGTCGTTGTAGCCCCTGATCATAATTCAAAATTTTACACGGATTAGGATCTGATTCTGCATGTCTGCTCAGTTAATCCATTGATTCAGAAAAGTGTGGTCGTTAGCAGGAAATTATTTTCCAATTTACAGTAGATGCCATACCATTCTTGATCGAAATTTAGGCGAGCTTACGAGGAATATCTCGAATGATTGTTATTCTTCTGAGGTAGGTCATGAAAGTTTGGGTAAATGCGCATCCATGACCAATTGTACGACTCTTAAGTCTTAGCATTTAGTCTCCTGGTAATTTGGGAACGACAACAGGAAGCATATAATTTTACTAGTAAAGTTTAGACTATACCGGAATCTAACAGTCACAGTCAAACACGAAAAAATATAAATTGAGCGTGTGATTGGATATAGTGTCATTGATTGGTTCTCGAGTGTGCGAGCGCGTTATGTGTACAATGATGGGATTGGTGTGTGCAAATGAGCGACTCCAAGAAAAAGAAATATGGTTTTCAATTAAGATACAGGAAAATCAAGCATTTCTTACCTTTATTTATTTTTCTTATCTTAAAATCTTGGTTTATACAGTCATATGTACATATATTTTCAACACTTTTTGACTCATGGATTTGATACGAAAGAGATGGCTAAAAATGTAGGAAAGCTCCCGTGAAAATAAAAAACTTTATAATATTTAACATTAATTGGGAAGGAAATTTTAATTAACTTGTTAACATAACTATAATTTGTCAAATCAAAAGGATAATTTGGAAGGAAATATTTAATAAAAAGGAATGGCAAGTCAAAATTGTAGAACAGGGGGCTTAAAGTTGTGCACGGAATAGATGGTCGACCAACCGTGCTTTCTCCGGCTTTTTCACCCCTTTTGATAAAACCTTGGAAAAGCACATCAAGATCCGTCTTCACTAGTAGGTAGTCAATATTGAATTAATCTTGTTGCAGTCTATGCGACCCTTTTGCTCAAGTAGTAAGATCTGTGATTGGCCTTCTCCTTGTTTGTAGAAATGCTTCATTTGCATTTTGTGAAGGCCAAATCTAATTGGTTTCTTTATACAATATTCCAAAGGTTTGTCACAAAATTCATATAGCCTTTCGCCATAACTCGTATTGAATGGAAATTCTAACGTTAAATCCATTTGATCAGGACAATGCTTCTAGTCTTGCCTCTCGAGTTAAAAAGACTGATGCACGGGAAATTGAGAGCTTTTATGACCAGTACTATAAACGCTATTGTCAAGCTCTTGATCAAGGAGAGCAAGCGGACCGGTAATCTTACAGTTGTTATCATATGTTACTGCAATTTCATGTCTTTATAGTCTATGTGCATATGATGAACTTTCTTTGATTTTGTTTGGTTGAACCCTCTGACTCAATTTGCTTCACAGAGCTCAACTTGGCAAAGCTTATCAGACAGCAGGTGTTCTCTTTGAAGTACTTTGCGCTGTTAACAAGTCTGAGAAAGTTGAAGAAGTTGCTCCTGAGGTTATTACCAATTTTCATCAGCTCATTCTAATTGCATTTTGACTGGCTATTTGGATGCATTGGTCATGTTGTGGTTGAAATGTTGAATACTGAGGGTTAAGGCTATGTTTTATTGTGATCAGATTATCGCTGCAGCAAGAGATGTCCAAGAGAAGAAGGAAATTTATGCCCCATACAATATTCTGCCCTTGGATTCTGCTGGTGCTTCACAGTCCATCATGCAGCTAGAGGAGGTAAGGCATATTTCTACTTCTGTTATCTATGGTTGCATCTTGTTCGCTAATCATACTTTGACATGCTGTTCCTTTCAATTTATACCAGGTGAAGGCTGCTGTAGCTGCACTCTGGAACACTCGGGGATTGAACTGGCCTGCAGGATTTGAGCAACACAGGCAGAAAACTGGAGAGTTAGACCTTCTTGATTGGCTCCAAGCAATGTTTGGGTTCCAGGCATGGTTTTGACACCATAAATTAAAAGCATAAAGACCAAAATTTAACAGCTTGGAATTAATTTATGATTTTCAGTTAGCTAATGAATGTGTGTTTCATTCCGTATATGCAGAGAGACAATGTCAGGAACCAGAGGGAGCATTTGATTTTATTACTTGCCAACAGTCATATAAAACTCAATCCTAAGCCTGAACCTCTTAACAAGGCATGCACTAATCTTTCACTTGGGTACTTAATTTCATGCATGTCTGATGTTCCTATTTTTACCACGTTATTCAACCCGTTAATGGTTGCAGCAAAATGATGCACTTGCAATTCACTGCTTCTAGTGTTTAACTGTGTATGTGGTGTTAGTCCATGTGCCTAGTGTAGTGCTTAATCTGCATGTCCTTTAATCCTCACTTCTTGTACAGCTGGACGATCGAGCCATTGATGCAGTTATGAACAAACTCTTCAAGAATTATAAAAACTGGTGTAAATTTTTAGGCCGAAAACACAGTTTACGGTGAGTTAAACCGTTTGTAGAGCTACTCATGTCAGTTAAATTTTTAATGTGTTGACAGTTTTCAAATTACACAAAGCATAATATACATCTTTTCCTGTTAAATTTTGCAAGCTTTGCTTCATATGCAGGCTCCCTCAAGGCCAGCAAGAGATCCAGCAGAGAAAGATACTGTACATGGGCCTATATCTTCTTATCTGGGGTGAAGCAGCTAATGTTCGATTCATGCCAGAATGTCTATGCTATATTTTTCACAATGTACGTGCCAATGATTTACATAGGAGACACACTGAATTTCCCTTGTCTATTTACTTTCTAAAGACGATGTTTTCATATATGTTCAGATGGCATATGAACTCCATGGCCTGTTGGCTGGAAATGTCAGCATAGTTACTGGAGAAAATATTAAGCCTTCTTATGGTGGAGATGATGAGGCATTTTTGAGGAAGGTTATAACGCCAATCTATTGTGTGATTGAGAAGGTATGACGTTGAACAGATGCACACATTGTAGTAAAACTCTCAGGTTCTCTGTTCTGAACTTGGACATTGTCATTTTGTTACAGGAAGCTGCTAAGAGCCACAATGGAAAAGCTTCCAACACAGAATGGTGCAATTATGATGATCTAAATGAATACTTTTGGTTAGTATACATCCATACCCTGAATCCAAATGTTGGGTAGAAAGTAAGAATGAAAGCTTAAATTCAAACTTAGAATTCATTCCTGACTTATGTTGGATAATACAATTTTGTGGGAAAACATTTAGGTCATCTGATTGCTTCTCTCTTGGTTGGCCTATGCGTGATGATGGAACTTTCTTCAAATCAACACGTGGCATGGCACAGGTAATACCCTATCCTGTGCTTTTTATGACTATCAACACTTTCTGCAATCAGTTTTAGAAGCTTAATATGATCTCTGTGACAGGGAAGGAAAGCTTCTCCAAGAAGATCTGGAAGCACAGGAAAATCAAATTTCATTGAAACCCGAACCTTTTGGCACATATTCCGAAGTTTTGATCGCTTGTGGACTTTTTATATTTTGGCTCTTCAGGTATTCAATTTGCCAAAGTAGAAATTCTGTTTGGTGCTATGTTGCCAAAAATCTGGCAAGTTATTTTTAGTATCCAAGTAATTCCTGAGCTGTTTATTGCAGGCAATGATCATCTTTGCATGGAGTGAGGTCTCTGTTTCAGATATTATCCGAAAGGATGTCTTATATCACCTATCCAGCATTTTCATTACAGCAGCTATTCTTCGTGTTCTGCAAAGTATGCCATTTATTACCTCCACCTCAAACAAGTAGTCTCTCTCTGGTACTCTCATATTTAAGGGGGCAAGAAATAAATGAATTCATGTGGGCGATTAACCATGTAAACCTTTAAGCTTTTGAAGTTACCCTCATTCTTTTTTTCATCACAACAAGGATAGTCTTGGAAGGTTTCCCAACTTTATGATCTTTAAAATTATTTCTGGACAGACCTTTGGGACGTCCCCAAATGGAAACATGGACTAGTAAGGCTCCCAGAAAATGTGCTTTGGATTCTATTTCACAGCATTAGCTAGGCATTTTTGCAGAATATGCTTTGATTGCTCAGGATTTGAAAGTATAATGGTGCTGCAGGGCGTGGTTGAGACCACTGCTGTAACTACTAACAATTGAAAGTTTATTGAACATAGCCTTGCAACATTTGTGTGGTCCCTTCCATTGAGGATCTCTATGATCCATTGGAAAATTCCATTTAGTTATCCGTGAAATCACATAACTTGCCATGTGTGGGGGGAAAGGCAAACTGATTTGTGATCAATTAAATGGAAAATTTGAAACTAAGTAAATTTTACGTATATTTTGGGCATTATTTGAATGAGGGTTGCAACATTGTTTGTAATACATCATTAGTTTACCTCAAGCTATTTTTGGAACTTATCAGCTGATGGAGAACAGAAAATAAATATTAAACAGAATATGAAAAATCTGAGAATCTCAACTGTTTTGTCTCTACAGGAAAGAGTTCTGGACATTGTCCATGATCAAAGTCAGAGTGTTTAAGCTGTCATGTGGCCTTAAGAGTCACTTAATCTTTTGCTTTTATTGTCATTTAGTTTTGGAAAGTATTTACAGAGGTTGCTCTTTATTCTATTCATTGCTTGCTAAAAGTATGGAAAACATCAAGGCAAACTCAGGCCTTGAATTTCCAATTCTAGACATGTTATTTCATTGAACTTGAGAGAATAATATGTTCACCAATATGCATTTCCATCAAATTTGATATACATTTTCTCTCTTTTGGAATTTTACTTTGGCAGATTGGAGTTAATATTATTCAGTTTGAGCTGGTTTTTCGGTTTCTTGGGATCACTCAGTCACTGCTTTTTCTTTGTTGAACACTCTTCAAATGTCATACATGTCTCATTTCTCTCTTTTTTTTTTTTTCTCCCTTGCAGGTATTCTGGACTTTGTTTTGAATTTCCCAGGATATCACAGATGGAAATTCACTGGTGTGATGCGAAACATTCTGAAGATAATAGTTAGTACAGCATGGGCTGTACTTCTTCCACTATGTTATTTGAAGTCCTTCAATTTGGTTCCTAAACAAATGAAAGATTTTCTTTCTTTTCTTGGAGAAGTAAATGAGATTCCTCCTTTGTACATTATGGCTGTGGCTGTATATATGCTTCCCAACATATTGGCAGCTGCTTTGTTCATCTTTCCCATGCTCCGAAGATGGATTGAAAATTCAGATTGGCTTATCATTAGGTTCCTTTTATGGTGGTCACAGGTATAATTCTATCTTGCTTGTTTTCTCTGCTTTTCTTTGTTGTTGTTTTAAAGTATTTGTGGGATTCAGAGACTGAACTGAAGAAAACAATTTGCTTTAGACCAAAAGATAGAACATATCTGAGAAATATCTGACTAGGTGCCTTGCATTCTCACAGTCCTCAAATTATCCATCTGTAATTATAGAAGTTTTAAATGTCAATGTTATATTGAACACTGGAGAAAATAATTTGCATTACAAGTGAATATACTAATAAAGATATGAATACAATATATTGGTTCATAAAGGCAATTTTTAAAGCAATTATTAAACTTCTTGTCTGGCTTTCTGGCCATGTTTCAGTAGCATAACATAAATGCTTTGCACTCCACTTGGAACCCTTTGAAATTTGCGGTAAATCATAAATTTGCAAGAGTTACCATACCAAATGCAGTCATAATAAAACAGAAGGAAAGCAAAAGGGAAGGATAATCTAATTGCAATTGAATCTTAGCAACAGTTTTGCCCATTCACAATGTTTTAAGTTCTTTGCATCATCTCTGATGCCTTTAAGCCCTCAAAATCAATCATTTCCCTTATTTCTTGTGTGAGACATGCCGTGTATCTTCCGACTCTTGAATGTTACATGTTTAACAATAGTTGATCACTACTAGAATAATCTTAATTTAGTGGAATTTCTAGCTCCTATTTTATGATTCCCAATAATGAGAACCCATTTTCTGAATTTAAAATGGGACTCCCTTTAGGCTAAATATCAGTGAGCTTAATATACTTAGCTACTAGGAAAGTATATAGGCAGGACGTGAATTAGACAAATTTTCTTGATAGTCCAATGATGAAGCTCCATTGTGCAATCTTAGTGTATCTAGTTGCTTTCTGAATTCTAAGTAACAGAACAAATTGTCAGTTATTAAGCTTTCTTCACATAGTTGTACACATTTGTTTTGCTCATAGAACTTTCAACATTTCCCCGAAATTGCACTCTTATCTTGGATGCAACTACGTGAAAACATTTTCCATTGCTTTTTCCTTTTTCTAAATATCCTCAGGACATAAGAGATTCTTATTTTTTTTTCCTGTTGACTTACTTTTTGGCAGCCGAGAGTTTATGTTGGAAGAGGAATGCATGAAAGTCAGTTGGCACTTCTGAAGTAAGTTTGACATATTTTGCATTGCAAGGTCCAAATTTGTTTTGCTGCTTAAAATATATTTTTGATTCCAGGTACACTGTTTTTTGGGTGTTGCTTTTGTGTTCAAAGTTAGCATTCAGCTACTTTGTCCAGGTTGGCTCATGTTTAGCTGTTTTAATTGTTCATTTCCTTGGTGTTGCTTCCTGATATGATCATTAGCTGCAGCATAAATTGAATATGCATAACATATATAGTAAGCCCTGCCTTGAACCTCTTTGGTTATCCTTTCTTCAGATAAAACCTCTGGTCAAGCCAACTAAAGATATTATGGGCATAAGGCATATAAATTATACGTGGCATGAATTTTTCCCAGATGGTATGCAGTTGAGCTCACTTCCAATATTAAGGCTTTTACCACTGTTTTTCTGTATCTGTTAATAGTTATATTGTAAATTGCAGCTAAACACAATTATGGAGCAGTCTTGTCACTCTGGGCACCAGTAATATTGGTGTGTCTCGTATATCTTATTTCTATCGTAGATTATTGACGAACTTTCTTTCATTAAGCATTGGAAGAATTATTAAAGTGACTATGCTGATTTATGTCATAATATATCTGCAATATAAATGCAGGTATATTTCATGGATACTCAAATTTGGTATGCCATTTTTTCAACTATATATGGTGGTTTTGTTGGAGCCTTTGATCGCCTTGGAGAGGTGAGTATGATTTTTTGCTCATCTTATTTTGTGTTGTATCATTTCTTAACTCTTAAATATGTATACCTTCCTTCATTATCATGTCTTTTTCCTTGATGAACTAGCTTGAATGCATGCTATTATTTGGGAGATAATAATTTTTACTTCCTTTAGAAATGTAAGTTGAAAAGTTAACAAAAGCCCATCATATGGTCTAGAATGGTGTGACAGTCTATGCTGTCTAGAATTTTTTTTCCAATTTAGATAATTGGAAAATGAATCCGCCAAAATTGGGAACAAGAGACAATAATGGCTGATTTGAGTGCCATACTTCTCAACATGATCACTTTTCAATCAGTGCAAGATATTTTCTAGCTTTTAGATGCATAACTGGCATATTGCTTCTGGAGGAACATGGAAGCAAATTTTGATCTTCTCTAATATTTTTTTGTAAAGATCTCCCAGCTAGATTACTGATTTATGTCATAACTCATCTATGATTTGATCTTTCAATTTTACATTTTATTCTTCTTACAGATACGAACTCTGGGCATGCTAAGGTCGAGGTTCCAGTCCTTACCTGGTTCCTTTAACACATATTTGGTGCCTACTGATAAGATGAAGAAGAAGGGATTCTCATTTTCAAAGAGATTTGCTGAGGTTTTTGCTCATCCTTTGAGATTAGTTTATGGCAATTCATGGCCACACGTGTGTGCTTTGTGAATACTATGTTATGTGTCTTTAGGTTACAGCAAGCAGAAGAAGTGAAGCTGCAAAATTTGCACAGTTATGGAATGAAGTGATGTGCAGTTTCCGTGAAGAAGACCTCATCAGTGACAGGAAAGGCTCCGCGGGCAAAATATATTGTTCATTTTTACTGCCACATCCTTTTCCTATTGCACAAGCTGTTAAGATTGAATCTGGTGTTTCTTGTAATCCAGGGAAATGGACCTGTTGCTCGTTCCTTATACATCAGATCCCAGCCTCAAGTTAATCCAGTGGCCACCCTTTTTGCTTGCAAGCAAGGTCTGCATATTCCCTTACCAAAATTTCAAATTCATGTTACATAATCTGTGATAAATGATTATTTGTGTTTATTTTCTGACTTGCAGATCCCAATAGCTTTGGACATGGCTGCTCAATTCCGAGCAAAAGACACTGACCTTTGGAAGCGTATATGTGCAGATGAATACATGAAATGTGCAGTGATTGAATGTTATGAATCCTTCAAACAAGTCTTGAGTGTGTTGGTAGTTGGTGAAATTGAAAAAAGGTTGTTTACTTTGGTTATTGCCTCTGATGCTCCGTTTCCACATCTCCACCTTAATCTCGGTTAATTAAAACAACTTGAATGTGTTACTAGACCCCCAAAATTGTCAATGGGCACCTAAACAAGGGAAATCTTTGATCTTGATGACTTAATTAAACAGTTAGAAGCTGATAGCTTCCTTTTTTTGTTCTCTTTCTAGTTTTTGTTTCAATAAGAGCCAAGGATCTCATTGGGCAATCCTTCATTTTTCTCTCAATCAACTTTGCCTCCTCTTCATCAGTGCTTGAGATTGAAGTTTATGATTTCAATAGCCAAATTCCCAAGCCTTACTTTGGTTCTCTCTTACTATTCAAAGTACTAACCTCAGTGGGCAATTCTTTATACAATCTATGGGAAGAATTTTCCCTTTTTAATTATCTGCTTTAAGTTTTATTTATTGCATTAACCATATTGGGCTAGAGATCTAATTTTGATTATTCTGGACAATTACTTGATTCTTTGCCTGTTCTACTCAATCTTTTCTGGTTCACCAATTCTTTAAGGAAAATTATTTTGGCAAAAAAGTTTCCTCTTTTTTTTTTTTTAATGTGAAATAATTTAAATAGAATTATTCTTTGTTTCTGGACATTTGTGGTTGAAAATTATTCATTTTATTGTTTATAAGTTGCAATGCTAGTTTTTCTAACCATTGATTTTTATGTATCAGGATAATTGGCATTATCATAAAAGAAATTGAGAGTAACATTTCGAAGCATACATTTCTTGCAAATTTCAGAATGGTTTGCTTACCTGCTCTCTGCAAGAAATTTGTGGAACTTGTGGAGATCTTGGTGAGTCATTAGAAAAGAGTACCAATGGCATATCCAATTTGCACCTTTAAGATCTGATATCTTTGTTAGTATGAATTTGAAACTCAGGACCTGCTTCATATTGCAGAAAGATGGGGATCCTTCAAAGAAAGATTCAATGGTTTTGTTGCTGCAGGACATGTTAGAAGTAGTTACTCGTGATATGATGGTGAATGAGAATCGGTCGGTGAACTTGTTACATTCTATTCAGACATAGTCATGAAATCGACGTGGTTTGTTTATGGGAACTGACATGTACTTTTCTCTTTTGTTATAACAATCAGTGAACTGGTAGACCTTGGACACAGTGGCAAAGACTCTGCAAGGCAACTTTTTGCTGGTACAGAGACAAAACCTGCAATATTGTTCCCTCCTCCAATTACAGCAAAGTGGGAAGAACAGGTATTTTTATGTAAGCTAAGCTATCATTCATTTTAAGGAGATTAGACAATAGTTCCTTTCTCTCTATCTTTCAGAACTTGTCATATTTTTGTTTCTTGTTCTTTTAGATAAGGCGCCTTCATCTCCTTCTAACAGTAAAAGAATCTGCTATTGACGTACCAACAAACCTTGAAGCACGTAGAAGGATTTCATTCTTTGCAAATTCCCTGTTCATGGATATGCCACGTGCTCCCCGAGTCCGAAAAATGCTATCATTCAGGTATGAACTTCTAGTTCATTTTTCAATAATTAGGCATGACTGAATTATTTCTGTTTGATTCTTTGTGGATTCTTTGTGTGGCCATGGATTGTTAGAATTTCATCCTGCCTATTTGACATCTGCCTTTTCCATGAAATGAGTTTGTGTTACTTGTTTTGTGGGAGTCCATTTGAGGTTTCTAGAAAGGCTGGGTCCTGAGTAGAAGACAAAATTTTAAGGGGATTGAAGTCATGTCTTTCTTTGAGCCAACAACTATATATAGAACATCAGTTATCACATAATCAAGAATAATTTTCTTGTTGTGCACAGTGTAATGACCCCATACTACAGCGAGGAGACTGTTTATTCTAAGTCTGACCTTGAAATGGAGAATGAAGATGGTGTGTCGATCATATACTACTTGCAGAAGATCTTCCCAGGTGCAGTAGTTCTGCAACTCTTATGAGATGTTTATGGTTAACCTTGTTTTTTAAGTAGGTTCAATATGATTCATTCCTCTGATATAGCAACCTTTGTGGAACTTTATTAGATGAATGGACCAACTTCATGGAGCGAATCAATTGTAAGAAGGACCATGAAGTTTGGGAAAATGAAGAAAACATCTTGCAGCTTCGCCATTGGGCCTCCTTGAGAGGCCAAACCCTTTGTCGTACAGGTATTTTGGATTTTCTTTTGTTCTTCTATGGCTTTTCAATGTTTACTTCCACTAATATTTAGCCATGTTGCAGTTCGAGGGATGATGTACTACAGACGAGCTTTGAAGCTTCAGGCTTTCCTTGACATGGCTGATGAAGAGGGTAAGAACATTTATAGAATTTACAGGAAAAAGGTGCTTACTTTCCTGCAATGAGGCCTTTTATGAAATTTATTAGACGTCCAGAATCAATGAATGATCATTGAACCATCAGATCTCTTTTATGAATAAAAATAATCAAGTGCCTGCTCTTTAAGTAAAGCTTTTAGCTTTTGGTTAACTCCTGTGTTGTTGAACTATCAGTCTCTTTCTCATATAAATGAAAATAATCCATTGCCTGTTCCTTCAGTTAGCCTTTTAGCTTCTGGTTATCTCCTGTGTTGTTGGTTGGGGCTAGACTAGAGATAATGATGCCAAATATTAGCAATAAAGGTCTGCATGAATGGCATCAAAAGGATTCATCAGCCAATATAGTGATCACTTCTCTAGACAAGGGGAGTGACAAATTATTGGTAAACAGAGATTAGAATATGTTTGTAAGTCTCAAGAAGAAAACTAGAATAACCATACAAGAAAATATGACATTATTATGTATTTTTACAGAATATAAGCAACCTCCTTCTCCAGCTTTATTAATTATTATAATGCTATTTTCCATTTTTCTTGTCTTTCAAACAACTCAAGCACATTTAAATCAGCGTATAGATTTAAGAGAACAAATTGATCAAATGAGTATTAGTTATACATTAACTGACCTATCCATTTAACTAATGTAGCACCAGAATGTCTCACTGCCTTAGAATTTTGTTCTAGGTGGCATTTTGTGTATCCATTTTCTGCTTAACTTAGGCAACACAAAAATATATTGCATTTAAAATCATGAGACCTAAAATGTGAATCAGTTGAAAATGCCATATATGAATTGTTTTGTCCTGCTGCTTTACCACTAATCCTGAGATAAATAACTCAGGCTTAAATCGGTTAATTTTTCAGGAACATTAACATTTTTGAGACATGAAGTTAGGGTGCCTTCTACCTTGAACCTGCATTGTTTTCAATGTAAATATTGCTTGTGTGTTCCAACAAAGATGAGAAGGTAGTAAAATTATAATTTTCTGACTACTTAGATCTCTTGTGAATCCAGAAATATTGGAAGGCTACAAAGCCATTACAGACCTATCTGAGGAAGATAAGAAAAGTCAAAGATCTCTTGTTGCTCAACTTGAGGCAATGGCTGATATGAAATTCACATATGTTGCCACCTGTCAGAAGTATGGAAATCAGAAGCGGAGTGGAGATCGCCATGCAACAGACATCCTGAATTTGATGGTTAAGTAGGATATCTGAGCATTTGCCCTTGCTGCTAAACATCTTGATTAGTTTCTTGCAGCTCCTACATTTGGTTTTTGATTCCCTTTCCTTCTTTTCAGTAATCCATCCCTGCGTGTTGCATATATTGATGAAGTTGAGGCACGAGAAGGTGGAAAGGTCCAGAAGGTTTATTATTCTGTGCTTGTCAAAGCTGTTGAGAATCTTGATCAGGTGATTATCCACTAAACTGCACATAAAATTTTTTGTTGATGAACTTTATCCAGTAACTGATTTCTTTTCTATCTTCTTCAAAGGAAATCTACCGCATAAAGTTGCCAGGTTCTGCAAAATTAGGAGAAGGAAAGCCTGAAAATCAGAATCATGCAATAATTTTTACACGAGGGGAAGCTCTTCAGACCATTGACATGAATCAGGTAAGCCATGATAAAGCTTCAATATATGAATTTGCTTGAAGAATTGATGGGCAGATTCTGATGACTTGTTTCTGCCAAATCTAATAGGATAATTACTTAGAAGAAGCACTCAAAATGCGTAATCTACTTGAAGAGTTTCATGAAGACCATGGTGTGCGCCCACCTACAATATTAGGTGTTCGTGAACATATCTTTACAGGAAGGTTAGACGAAATATTTTTCTTTGATCTACACATTCTTTTGCAGTGAAATCACATATGTTAAATTTCTTCTCACATGGTCTCACATCTTTGCTGCAGTGTATCTTCTTTGGCTTGGTTCATGTCAAATCAAGAAACAAGTTTCGTAACCATTGGTCAAAGAGTTCTAGCACGACCATTGAAGTATGAATTCATTTTTTTTTTCTTCTTTCCTTGATTTATTATTGTGTGACAAATCAGTTTGTCAAGAACATCACCGAGATAAGACTTTTAGGGAATGTTCATGAAAGATTTTTATTTAAGAAGTGGCTTCATCACTGCCATGCAGTTATAAGCAAATGCTTGATTGGCATCCAAAGTAAATGCTAATTTGTGTCTAAACAAAGTACCTTAACAATCCCCTCTCATAAAACGCACACATGCACATGCCCACACAT
>JAHLGO010000309.1:8204804-8266707 GCA_020615895.1 Ceriops decandra
TTAACAATCCCCTCTCATAAAACGCACACATGCACATGCCCACACATATCATGCACAGATATTCTATTCATTAGTCCATGCTGAGTCTCAAGGCTTCAGCTTGGCTCATAACTTACCATGTAGGGGTTATGTTATGCTCTAGTTAGATGAAATTCAATGAGATTGCTCTGTGTCTATGTTGTTAACGGTGCTGTTGTGAGTGCTAATGTTACTCCTCAAAATTCTATTGGCTTGTTTTAGGGTTCGGTTTCATTATGGCCATCCAGATGTCTTTGATCGGATCTTCCATATATCCCGTGGTGGTATCAGCAAGGCTTCCCGTGGCATCAACTTGAGTGAGGACATCTTTGCAGGTAGTGATCTATAAGCATCTGTTCTACTGTATACCCTTCCAAAAAATTGAAAAATAGTGAATAAAAATGTGCAAGCATGTATGTATCATAGGAAAATGGTGAATCATCTATTTATCACAGGAAAGAGCATCGTTTTGTTCACTGCTTGATGTATTGCTATGTAGGTTTTAACTCAACGCTAAGGCGAGGGAATGTCACTCACCATGAGTACATTCAAGTTGGGAAAGGTCGAGATGTAGGTCTCAACCAAATTTCACTCTTTGAAGCAAAAGTAGCATGTGGAAACGGCGAGCAGACACTCAGCAGAGACATCTACCGATTAGGCCATCGTTTTGACTTCTTCCGCATGTTGGCCTGCTATTATACAACAGTTGGATTTTATGTCAGCTCAATGGTAATTCTCTTTAAGCAATTGAACTAGTAACATGGATGATATAAATTGGTAATTCTAGGAGTTGTCCTTTTCCCCTGGAACTTAATGGAGACATAGAATAAGCCTATCCAAAGTAGATGGGGCATGTCTTTGTTGGCCTAACTCCAAACACATATCCATACAATTACTCATTTGTCCATGTGGAGGACAGGGGTTGCAAACAAAAACGTTAAGTGTTCCATTTCAGCAAGTAATGAGCAACTCCTCTCTCTCTGTTCTCTCTCACTCTATCTCTTGCATTTGGAGTATGCATCCTGTGCATGAGATTGGCAATATTATAATGGATTGTCGATATTTAATACCTCATAATCATCTTGTGACTTTCATAAAATATGTGATGATCTCTAATGGTTGCTAATAAGCAATAAGCATCTTCCTTTCAAATTTTTATGTCCCAAGTACAACAACCATTCCTTGCTTAATGGGAAGATGACATCTTGAGGAGTTATTCAGAAATGCAATTTTGATTGCCAGTGTCAAGGAAACTTTTTGTCTCACTTGCAGCACATTTATTGGTGTCAGTCATAGCATATTTCTTATCAGATGTCCTGACTCTGTCTAGTTAACTATCTCCTTTTAACAAAATAGGCTTCTTTTGTGTGTTAAAGAACATTCTCAGAATATGATAGGGTATTGAGTATTTAATTGTTAAGCTGAAGCCACTAGCATTCTGCTCTGCACAGTTACAGATATACTAAGTCATGCTTAAATGCATTTTATGTGAATGTGTGAAGCTCTTTTCATGTGTGGATTGTTTTCTTAGGGGAAATGTTTCCTGTTATCATGCAGATGGTTGTCATTATACTCTATGTTTACTTGTACGGCAAGCTTTACCTGTCACTAAGTGGACTGGAGGGTTCAATAATGAAGTTTGCAAAGAAGAAGGGAGATGATCCCCTAAGAGCAGCCATGGCTTCACAATCCCTTGTCCAGATTGGTCTTTTGACGACTTTGCCCATGGTCATGGAGATGGGACTAGAGAGAGGATTTAGAACTGCATTAGGTGACATCATAATCATGCAGCTTCAGCTTGCTTCTGTGTTTTTCACTTTCTCCCTTGGGACAAAAAGTCATCATTTTGGGCGTACTATCCTGCATGGTGGGGCAAAATACAGAGCCACTGGTCGTGGTTTTGTGGTTCGCCATGAGAAGTTTGCAGAAAACTATAGGATGTACTCAAGGAGCCACTTTGTTAAAGGGCTTGAACTTATGGTTTTGCTTATATGTTACCAGATATATGGAAAGGCAGTAACTGGTTCAACTGCTTATGCGCTTCTCACTGGCTCAATGTGGTTCTTAGTTGCTTCTTGGTTGTTTGCCCCATTCATTTTCAACCCTTCAGGATTTGAGTGGCAGAAGATTGTTGATGATTGGGACGATTGGACAAAGTGGATAAGCAGCAAGGGTGGGATTGGTGTACCAGAAACCAAGAGCTGGGAGTCATGGTGGGAGGAAGAACAGGAGCATTTGCAATATACTGGCTTACTAGGACGGTTTTGGGAAATTGTTCTTGCTTTGCGCTTCTTCCTCTATCAGTATGGAATTGTATATCAACTGGAGGTGACGAAGGAGAGTGCAGCTGGTAGAGGCCAAAGTATTGCTGTAAGTACATGAGCTGTTGATTAAGCTGCAAACTTTAGTACTTAATACCACGTATAAACTCCTGTTGGGTGTCATAAAAATTCAGAAATTTGGTCTTAACAGCAATAGGGCTACAAAATTGCGTACCTTTTGTGAAATAAATTCTGAATTTCAGATTTACTGAACAAGGAGTGAAATTGCTGCTACAATTTGAAGTTTTGAAGCATGAAGTGGCTAACTGAAGCATGTTGACCTATGGGAAATTTAGTATGGCAGCACTTATGTTTAAGAAATTGCCAATCCTTTTAAGAAATGGCAGCACTTATATTTATTTAGTGATGAAGAGAATAAACAAGGACAAAAAAAAAGATGAGAATTCCTGCATCATGTGATTCATTTGTTGGTTTTATACATCTGACTTGCATTTGTTGTTTCAGGTTTATGGTCTGTCCTGGCTTGTCATTGTTGCCCTAATGATCATCCTAAAGGTTAGTGTTCAAATCCATGTAGCTCTTCTGTGCAAAAATGGATTGGGATTTCTGATCATAACTTGTTTTCTGGTTCACATACCTTTCAAAATTCAGATAATTATTCTGAGCAAAAATGAACAGATTTCTGATTGTTGACTTTTTCTCTGGTTCTTCATTTAAACTGTAGATTGTTTCCATGGGTAGAAAGAAGTTTAGTGCGGACTTCCAGCTGTTGTTCAGACTTATAAAGTTGGTCCTGTTTATTGGGACTGTGATCACTCTTGTCATTCTGTTCACTACCCTTCATCTGGTTGTTGGGGACATCTTTCAATGCCTGCTGGCATTTCTCCCAACTGGTTGGGCAATTTTGCAGGTACATGAATACCAAACCCAAAATCATACTCTCCAAGTGCGTTTGGATGTCTGTGCCCGGATATCTTTGAATGACATTATTGATATCTTTTTAGGATCCTGGGTATCATGGAACTGTTCTTGTTGTTAGTATTTTGGATGCATAAGATTTCTGAATTTCCCAGGATAAATAGCACTTCCACTTGCAGTGACATCTGAATCAATAAAATCAATATCCGTTTTCATTTATTTTTTTAATTGAGAACTGTTGTTGACGGTATAGATAGGGTCAGTTTTCTGGAGTTGTCTTAGTAAAAGTCTGGTTTGTTAACAAGCAAGCTGTTGATTGTTCAGATTGCACAAGCATGCAGGCCGCTGGTGAAGGGTCTTAAAATGTGGGGGTCAGTCAAAGCCCTAGCCAGAGGGTATGAATACATGATGGGCCTGGTCATCTTTTTGCCTGTGGCTGTTTTGGCCTGGTTCCCGTTTGTCTCGGAGTTCCAGACCAGACTGCTGTTCAATCAAGCTTTTAGCAGAGGGCTACAGATCCAACGTATCCTGGCCGGTGGAAAGAAAAACAAGTAGTAGGAGTTTTGATGGACTGTGGATGAAGAATGAAAAAAAAAAAAAAAAAAAGACACAGCATTTATGGCCATGGAAAAAGAGAGAATGTCTGCAACATGTAACAAAAAGAAAAATAAAAAATGTAGGATGTGTCCCTATGAATGCATGTTGGATGTTGTCCTGGTGTTTACTTTCTGATCCATTCCGCTTTCATGGCACTTGGAATGTATTAGTGCCACATGTTTTTGGACTGATACAAGTGTACCCTATCAGTGAATTGTATAAGTAATCGATAAAACTTAATAACTCTGTTTCTTTCATGTTTACTGTCAGTGTATGTGCAATCTAATACAAATGCAACACCTTAAGAAAGAAAGATGCATTCCTATTCCACAATTGACTAAGCTTCGCGAGATATCGAACGGAATTTTTCCCTGTTCAGTTTATTTGGAACAGTTAGCAAGTTAATGATAATTTGCACCACACACACACACACACACACACACACACACACACATAAGAAGAAGAAAAAAAAAAACCAGTAAGAAGAAGAAACCTTTAGTTTTATGTGAATATTCAACTCGTCTCCGCTGCAGGTACAACAAACCCTTCTCTCGATTATATAGCCTGTGTCCAGCGACCCAACAAAATTAGAGCTGCAGCGCTCTTAAACTGACTCGGCGTCCAACCAAATGACTTGGCATAACCCCCAGATGAAATTTTTGAGTCCGAAGATCCTTTCAAGTTGGACGTAAACTTTTATATATAAAAAATTGAACTTTGCTTAATTTTATAATTTTTATTCTAGAAAAATAAGCTTTTTTTATTTTTTATTTTTTTGCTTGCATCATTGCTATTATTGAAGACAATCTATGGATCCTTGACAAAAAAAAAAAAAAAAAAAATAGCATAAGTTTACGGTGCGTTTATTTCAGGAAAAATATTTTAGTGGAAAACATTTTCCTTACTTTTCCGCGTTTGACAAAGTGGAAAATAATGTGTTGGTCAAAGGAAAAATTAAGTGGTTTTTGGGGAAAAGAACTTCCGCTCCTTATGAGCGGAAGTCAGTTTCCGCAAGCTCTGCGAGGAAAGTCGACAGACGGAGAGAGAATAAAGCAAAAGTAGAGAGAGAGCGCCCACACCACTGAAGCTCTAGAGAGATGGAGGGAGAGATGAGAGTGACACGGCTGCCGGACTTTTAGGGTTCTGCCGAAAGAGTGGCCTGAGATCGAGAACAGAAAGCCGAGAGCAGAAGAGAACGAGAGAGAGGAAAAGAGAGTTTGTTGTAGAGAGAGAAACAAAATTTGTTATTGATCCGTTACAAACAACCGCCCTATTCAACAGGTATTTATACACACGTGGCATGCCATCGTCCTTTCTTATGAACCATACCATTTTATTAAAACTTTAACGGCTCATTAACGTCTTCAATGTACTTAAATCCTGTCTTTTTTTTTTTAACCGCTGTAACGCCGTTAGCCGTTACAGTGGAATTTCAATTGTTGGCATCCTTCTGCAGCTTCCCACCTTCTGCAAAATTAGTTCTTTGAACCTATCAGATTCCTCCTCTTCAAAGTCATGTCCTGAAGGCTAGAAATGAGGAAATCCAATCCTCCCACGTAGTATCTGCTTCTAAAAGGTTAGACCACTGGATCAAGGCTTGGGGTACTGCCCTGTTGTGCCACTTCATTATTCTCCTATCTGTTACTGATATAGGTTTTGCTAGGAATTGGCCCTTAAATCTAGTCATTGACCGTTGTGGCATGAGTTACTATGACTGGCCAACTGCTTGTTTTAGTAATGACACATGACAAAATTGAATGGTTGGTAGCGAATGAAGGTAACTTCAACTTATAGGCTATGTTCCCACTTTTTCTAGTATTTGGAAAGGCCATAATACTTGAAGGCCAACTTTAAATTCTTTCGAATGAGATTAAGACTTATGATGAGAACCTTCTTAGGTTTCACACTAAGAGGAGGAGGCAGTGAGAGATATTTGTTTTTTACAAATCTTTTCAAATTAACTTTGATGACTTGTTAAAGTTAATGATTCAATTTTTATCTTTTTTCTTTATGTGAGAGTGGCTATACGGATATCAATCAAATGCAAACATCTAAAAATACACAATAATTTTTATATGGTTCATTCATAATGTATGAGTTATGTCTATAGTGTGATAGGATTATTCTTAAATTACACAATTCACTCTTATTATCAAGGGATACCATTAATGTAATGGAAGGATCACTCTTTAACCACTTATAATGATCTCCCGATCACTCAATGAATTAATCTCCTGATCACTCCAAGGGTATCCCACCCTTTTTCAACAAGTTTATTAAAACGTTTGTAACTAATACTTTACTAAGAAAGATAACTCAATGTGCACAAGCTGCTAATGCAAAACATGGACTTTTCCTTCCTTTGCTGTTAATGCTGCCTTACCTGCTGCCTTGGCAGGTTCTCTTCCCTTGTTGCCGGTGTTGCCTCCTTTGTTGCCTTGGTAGGTTGCCTCACCTACTACCTTGGCAAGTTCTCTTTCCCTGCTGGTGTTACTTGCCCTGTTGCTTAGACAAGTTTTCTTCTTTTGCTGCTAGTGCTGCTTGCCATGTTATGGGTTCTGCAAGTTGCTGGTTGTGATTCACTCTACAAGCTACTAGTTATGATTCACTTATTACTGATTGTTGTGCTGGTTGTGCTTATTGTTGCAATTGCTAATTGTACTTGTTTGCTACAATTACTGGTTGTGCTTGCTATTGCAATTGCTGGTTGTGCTACAAGTTGCTTTCTCCCTTTTTGGTGGTTGTTGTCACCTCTTGGCTAGTTACACCACTCTTTGGTGCTGCACTTCTCTTAACTTGTTGTACCTCTCTTTGGTGCTGCACTCTTGGCCTACTATTGCTACACCTTCCTTAGCTAGTCACTCTCCTTTTGGTGGCTATCTCTCTATTTACCGTTCTCTTTTTTCAGCTAGTCGGGTCCCTTTTTTGTAGCATACACACATCTTGAAAGATGCATGGATGTATTTATAGGCTTTAAGATTTAAGGTTGCATAATCATCAACGATTAACATTGATTCCCAAGGGTTGTCCTATAATTAAAGGCTAGATTTGATTCCTAAAATTTAAAGTTAATGGTTAATATTAACTTCCTAAAATTTAAGGTCAATGGTCAATGGTCAATGGTCAATAATCAGCCTTTATCCTTAAAATTTAGGGTCAACAGTTAATATTGACTCATTAACCTTAGAGTTGACCTACCATCAACGGTATTGACCAATGACTTTTCTGCATCTTAATGACATTTAAAACACCAAATTAACATGAATAACTATGTAAGATGCTATTAACAACAAATCCAACATTAGCCATCAAAGATGGACTCAACAATTTTCCCCTTTGGATTTGTTAGCAATACATTAAATCCATAAATCAACAATTAAGCATAAGCACAGCTCCCCCTAAAACATACATCTATTTTTTTGCATGTACTTGTACCTTTAACTCTCACTGGACAATTTCTCTCCCTTTATTCATTAAGAGCTTCCCCTTTTGATCAATATATACTCTTTTTGGATTTATGCAAAAAATCTCTCCCTTTGACAACAAATCCAAAGAATGATAAAAGAGGGAAGGGGAGAGGGGTTAGAGGCATTCCTCAACCTTTAAGGGTTTGTTGAACACATAAGGTCAACCTTAACTTTTGAAACATCTCTCTTAACAGAGGTTTCGTGAGTATATTGGCAACTTGCTTTGTGGCAAGCACATACTTTAGCTTTACTTCATTTTTCTCTACTTTTTCTTTAATGAAGTGGTACTTGATTTCAATATGTTTAGTTCTTGAGTGTTAGATAGGATTCTTTGACAAATTAATGGCATTTTGGTTATCATAACCAATCAATAATGGTAGCTGCACATCCACCTTTATATCTTTAGGTTGTTTAATCCATAACAGTTGAATACAAGCTTGAGTAGTAGCCACATATTTAACCTCTACAAGTCACTGAATTTTGCTTCTTTTTGTGCCATAAAACACATCTATTACTCAAATAAAATGCACCACCTAATGTTGACCTTCTGTCATCACAATTTCCAACCTAATCAACATTTATATACCCATACAAATTAAGCTATCCACTTTTACCATAAAGCAACTCATAATTTATTGTGCCTTTCACATACTTAGAATTCTCTTAGCAGGCATGAGATGAAATTCCTTGGACTCACTTTGAAATCTAGTACAGAGTGTTATAGCAAAAATAAGATTAGCCCTTGGTGCTGTCAAATACAATAAGCTTTCAGTTAACTTTTTGTATTCCTTCTAATCAACCATGTTGCCGTCTTTATCCTTACTTAACTTTTTTTCAATTGTGATGGGAGTGCTTACTTCTTTAGAGTTTTCCATCCTAAACCTTTTTAATAGATTATAGGCACACTTTTCTTGGGAGAGAAAACTTCCAACTTTGCTTTGCAAAACCTGTAACCCTATGAAGAATTTCATCTCACCTAGTATCGACATCTTAAACTTCATCTTCATTTGCTGGGCAAAAGTAGTGCAAAAGGCCTTCTTTTCTACAGCCAAAATTATGTCATTAATATAAACCATAACAATTAATTGGCCCTGTTTATCTTTTTTTATATACAAGTTGCTGTCCATATTCCCTTTTCTAAACTTCATATCTTTGAGACATATATCTAACTTAGAATACCATATTCTTGGAGCTTCCTTTAAGACATATAGATCCTTGTTAAATTTGCACGCACTTGAATCGTCATGATTAAGTATAAATTATTAGGTTGTTCAATAAATACCTCTTCTTCAAGCTCTCCATTCAAAAATGTAGACTTTACATCCATCTAATAAACTTTGTAGTTTCTTTGAGCAATAATGACTATAAATATTCTGATTGTTTCAAGCCTAGCTATAAGAGCAAAGTTCTCTTCAAAGTCAACACCTTTTGCTTGTGAGTAGCCTTTACAGACAAGCTTGCCTTGTTTCTTACCACTTTACCTTTTTCATTGAGCTTATTTCTAAAAACCCACTTGGTTCTAATGATGTTTTTCCCTTTAGGTCTAGGTACTAAACACTAAGTGTTGTTCTTTTCAATTTGATCAAGCTCTTTATTCATAGCACACACTCATTCCTTTTGCTTTAATGCTTCTTCCACTAACTTGGGTTCAACCTCAGAGATCAATGAGGTTTTTTCATCACCTCTTAGTCTTTTCCTAGTTTGCATAAAGTCCTCTTTATTGCCACTAATGTTCTTAGTCTTAACTTCAGCTTTGACTCTTTTATGAGTTTGGGAATGGCTTGATTTTGCTTCTTCATCACTTGTAACTTGAGAATCAACATCTTCCTTATGTTGAATGCCCTTTGATTCATCCTTTCATATTCTTTTTGGTTGTCATACATGATATCTTCAACTTCCTCATGCTGTGATTACATTATAGAACCATTTTTAATTACTTTAACTTCAAAGTTGTCTACCATTTTCAATAACCTTTTGTTGTAGCATCTGAAACCTCTTCCATTTGGTATACAACCTAAGAATATGCCTTCATTATCCTTCTCATCAAATTTTTCGAGATGCTTGCATTTGATTTTAATAAGGCATGAGTTTCCAAACACTTTAAAGTTTTTTACACTTAGCTTCTTTCCATACTAGAGCTCATAGGGTGTCTTTTTTGTATGTGGTCTCGTTAGAAATCTATTTTGAATTTGAGTTGCAGTGGTGATAACCTTTCTTTCCAATAGTTATGTGAAGTACCATCCTTAGCCAATATGGTTCTCGCCATATCTATTAGGCTGGGATTCTTCCTTTCGGCCACTCCATTTTGTTAGGGTTTGTAGGGACTAGCATATTCATGCTTCACTCCATGCTTCTTTAAATAATCTTTAAATTTACCACATGTATATTCTATCCCATTGGTCGTCTTGAGCCTTTTAATTTCCGCGCCCCCCCGCCCCCCCCGAAACTGATGTTTAGCCAGCCTTCAGTAGCTCTTGAAATTATTGAGAGCCTCTGACTTATGTTTCAAGAAGATAATACAAGCCATTTTTGTAAAATCATTAATAAAGGAAATGAACTACCTATCACCCTTTATTGATCTTTGTCTCACAGGCCTACAAATGTCTGAATGAATGAGATCCAATGGCTTTTTTGCTTGAATCTCCACATTTTTATAGCTAGTATTCACTATCTTCCCTTTTTGACATGTGCTGCAAATTGCATCTCTTTCTCTTCTCAACTTGGTTACATCTCTCACAGCTTCATTTTTGGACAACTTTTTCAACCCCTTTTGTCCAAGATGTCCCAATCTTTCATGACACAACAAGTTCTCATCTTTAGTGCTTATGTAACATGTGTTTTTACTTATGGAAACTTGGTAGGTTTTCATTTGTTCTTTCACCCTAGAATAGCACCATCACTTAATCTCTTTACTATACAGCCACTCTTATTGAAAATAGCTTCATGTCCATTATCACAAAGCTGGCTAACACTGATGAGATTATGTTTTAGCCCTTTAATATGTTGAGCCCATCTTTGATGATTAATGTTGGATTTGTTGTCAACACCATCTCATATGGTTGTATGTGTTGATTTGACGTTATAAATTCTGTTAAGATGTAGAGAGGTTATTGGGTAAAACCGATGATGGCAGGTCAACCCTAACGTTAATAAGTGTTGACTATTGACCCTAAATTTTAAGATTCAAATTTGGCTGTTGATTGTAAGGTAACCTATAGGAATTACCGATGATTGTTGATGATCATGTAACCTTAATCTCAAAGCTCAATAAATACCCCTATGTGTCTTGCAAGAAGGGGGTGTGTTGTAGAAAATTGAGAGAGTTAGCCAAAGAGAGGTGAATGGCAAACCTAAAGCCAAAAGGAGAGGTAAATGGCAAGAGAGGAGGCAACCACCAAGTAAGGTGTAGTCAAAGAGTCAGGCAGCCAGCCAAGAGGGAGAGATAAGCAGCTAACTAAGAAGGAGAGAAAGAGGTAGCAAAGCAATTGGCCCTTACAAAGGTGACAATAGCAGTTGACCACCACATTAGCATATCCAAGAGGCTTTTTAGCAAGTCTGCAACACCTTAAAAGGTTTCCCAACAACAAAAGCACATTTTGGAATAAAGCAAAAATTAGAACGTGCAACAGTAGGTTTGAGAATCAGTTTAGTAGCTGGTCACAACACCAACAAATCAAGAGGCAGTAGTTAGCACTAGCAAACTAAGAGGCTCTGAAGTAGCTACAACAACATATCTAATAGATTCTTCAATAATAATAGGCATCCTTGCATGTCTAGGAGGCATTCCTGCACCAATTGCACATCTAGGAGGCATTCCCACATTAGCAGCACGTCTAGGAGACTTCTCAATAGTAGCAGTATGTCTAGGAAGCTTCCTTGCACCAACAACACGTCCATGAGACTTCTTAGTAGTAGCAATATGTCCAGGAGTATATACCTACACTAGTAAACACCACCAAGGTAGCAGCACCACCAATAAACCCTTGCTAAGGTAGCAACCACACCAGCAAACTAACAAAGCAACTAAGGAAGACAAACCAGAAAGAGGCAGCAGTAACTTGTGAGTCCAGTAGAAGGTGGAGTAGTAGTTCAAGGGTCCTACACTAGCTACTAACGTGTAGTAGCAAGTTGTACACTTGAAAATAGTAATAGCGTGTACGGATAGTACTAGTGACGGAAGCAAATAGCAGTAATGTGCACGGATAACAGGAGTGATGTGAACAAATATTAGCAGCGCGAATAGCAATATGAGTAGATAGCAACAGCGACACGTGCAGATAGTAGCAGCAGCGCATATGGATAGGAACAGCAGTGCGCATGGACAACAGCAACAGCACATACGGACAGTAGCAGTAGCACATGTGGACAGTAATAACAGCGTGTGCAGGTCACCTTGGCAATGAGTGAGACAACACCAGCAATCCATACACATTAAGTAATCGTTCTCTAGGAAAGTTATTACTTTAAACTCTTGATAAATTTGCTAAAAAGGGTGAGATACCTTTAAAGTGATGGGGAGATCATTTTAAATTGTTAAGGAGTGATCCTTTTACAACTAAACTGTATCCCTTGATAATAAGAGTGGATTGTGTGATTTAGGAGTGATCCAATCACATTGTGGATGTAACTCACACATTGTGGGTGAACTACGTAAAAATTTTTGTGTGTTTTTGGGTGCTTGCACACTGATTAATATTTGTATGATCACTCTCACATAAAGGACAAAAATAAAAAATTAGATCATTGACTTTAACAAGTTATAGAGGTTAAATTCGGATCAATTTGTAAAAAAAAAATCATATATCTTACATTAATCCACCCCACTCTTAGTGTGAGACCTAAAAAGGTTCTCATCAAGTGGTATCAAAGCTAGTTTCTTTGTTGATCCAAATTTTTTGCTTTGAATTGAAGTTATGTATTGTTTGTGAGGTTTTATCTCTACTGCTGCTTAAGATCATGGATAGCATAAACAATATTAATAGCAAGGGCATCCATACATTTGATGGATAGAATTATCAGTTATGGAAGAATAGAATGCTCCTATATTTGATGTCCCTTGGACATATGTTTGATTATGTTGTTAATGGTTCATCCTTGTTATTGAAGGTGATCCTATGACTCTAGCTACTAAGAAGAACTTAAAGTGTGATGGAAAGACAAGAAATGCCTTATATGCCTCCTTATTAGATAAAGAATTCACTATGATGATAGGGTGCAATATAGCTAAGCAAATTTGGGACAAATCGAATAACATCTATAAAGAAGACAAGGTTGTAAAAGAAGCTAAGCTACAAATTTAGAGGAGTAAATTCGAAGACATAAAAATGCAAAATGATGAGATTATAGATGCGTTCTTCATTAGAGTCAATGAAAGTATGTGCTCTATTAGAGATTATGGAGAGGAGATTCATAATGCCACTTTGGTAAAGAAAATACTTAGAACCTTATTAGAAGCTTACAATGCCAAAGTCTTTTCTATAGAAGATAGAAATTTGATAGGTTGCCTTTAGATGACCTGCACAGCATATTGGTAGCTTATGAAATGAGAATAGCCTTAATGAAGAAAGAAAAGATGTCTAAGGCAATGAAGAAGCTAGCCTTCAAGGCAATGAAGAAGTTAAGGATTAAAGACCGAAAAGAGGAATCTGTCAATAACTCTAGAGAAGAAGATAGTGATACTGAACTAGATGAGGTTATGACATACATCACTAACAATTTGAGGAAAGGAAAGGGGAAGTACGAGGGAAAACTACCCTTGAATTGCTTTAGTTATAGAGCAATTTGCCACTTTTCATTGGACTGCCTAAAGAGAAGAGAAGTAAATAGTAAGGATGATGATGAGTCAGTCCCAAGGAGGAGGACAAAGCAATCTAGCTATTTTGAAGCTGGAAATTTAGGTGCCAAAGGGAATTAGAAGGAATTTCCTAAGCAAGCTGGAGGAAGAAGATTCTAAAAAGAAAGTGATGATGATTCTGATGATGACATTATAAAGGATATGTTGGTCACTTAAGCAAGTCACTTAAGCAAATGATGATTAAGAATCTTTAAGTGATAAGGAATTAATAAAAGAGGAAGGGGATGAATTGGTGTAGCAACTTGAGAATGAGTTAAGAGCTTGTTTGTGTAAAAATAGCAAGCTGGAAAAAGAGGCAAAACATATTAAGAAGCTATGTGAAATTTTTTTTGTTGATAAATCTAATCTCCAGGTGAAGGTAAAGGAGTTTGATGTAAAAAAGGAGGAGTACTTAAAGAGGATTGAGGAGTTGATTGTGCTTGATGCAAAGAAAGGCAAGATACATAAAGATCTTGGCGCTAAGATGATTGTATAAGAGTAAGAGGTGCTGATTTTGCAAGCCAAGCTTCATAAGGTCAAGTTCAAGCTAAAGAAGCATGAAGAAAGCTTTATGCAGACTATGGAAATGAAAGGAGAGTGATCATCAGCAAATGCCATCAAAGAGGATGCTATTGGAAAGTTGGATGAGTGTCTAACAAATTAAAGACCTCATTTTATGGGGAAGAAAGACTTAGTTACATTGAAAAGTCGAGTGAGAAGGTAGTGAAAAGAAGAAAATTATGTTTGTGTTCGAAAGCAAGCATAATGATGTGATGGAGAAGCAAGACCAATTCAAGTTAAAATAGGTTAGGAAAGATATGGTGGAGACTCCCATCCAAAGGAAACAGGCAATTAAAGATCATGAGAAGTTTGCCACATCAGTTGCTAAAGAAAGAAGACATAAACTTGGTAAAAAAAAGTAAATTCAGGTTCATAGGCTTTTGCTGGAGTTGTGGTAAATATGGACACAAGGCTAATGCTTGTTGGTATATTCGACTTATAATAAAGAGGAGTGTAAGGCAAGAGTTTAAGGGGAGACTCTATTAAGATAGGAGGTAGTCTCAAGTGGAAAGAAGTCATATTTCATTGAGAAATAGGTTTGATTTGCTGGGAGAGTTCTATGAAAATGTGAAAGGGTTTGACACACTGCAAAAGATTGCTTGACATTGCTGCCTAATCAAAGAATACAAAGGAGGATACTTACACATGCTTATACATTCGACTAAACAGTGCTGCTCGGTCAAAGAGTGCAAAGGAGAACACCTATACATGCTCCCACATTCGGCCTAAGAAGAAGAAGAGGAAGAGAAATGTTTATGGTTGTGGAAGTAGCTTTAAAAGCTTCAAAAAAAAAAAAAAGAAAAGCCATGGATCCTAGATATTGTTTGCTCTTTATATATGACAATAGACTCCAAGAAGTTCAAAGAAGTAGTAAAATATGATGAAGGATCAGTCAAATTTGCCAATAATGGTGTCTCAAAGATTTGTTGCTACTGAAATTAGAGTAGAAAAATTGAAATCAAAGAAAGTGCTTTGTATTGAAGGGTTAAAACACAATCTCATTAGTGTTAGCCAACTTTGTGATGATGGACATAAAGTTATTTTCAACAAGAGTGGCTGGACAGTAAGAGATTAAAAGATGGTCTCATGCTGACTAAGGGTGAAAGAACAAATGGAAACTTATATCAAGTTTTCAAAAGCAAAAACACATGCTATATGAGCATTAAAGATGAGAATTTGTTATGGCATGGAAGATTGAGACATTTTGGACAAAAGAGGTTAAACTTAAGTATTTAGCCAATTCTAAAGGCTAAGGTATTCTTTAACCCCTCTCCCATTCCCTCTTTTATTATTCTTTGGATTTGTTATCAAAAAGGGAGTATATTGATGAATAAAGGGAGAGTTAAACTTGATAAAGGGGGATGCATGTTTCAGGGGGAGCTGTGTCATATGTAAGGGGAGTTATGAATGTCAAAGGTTGTTATATGTACATTGCCAGATGTTGGATTTAATGTGTTTCCAACAAATCCAAAAAAAGAGATTATTGAGTCCATTTTTTATGACTAATGTTAAATTTATTGTCAACATCATCTCACATGGTCGTATGTATTGATTTAATATTATGAATGTTGTTGATATGCAAAAAGGTCATTGGGCAAAACTAATGATGGCAGGTCAACCGTGACGTTGATGAGTTAATATTGACCATGACCTTAAATTTTAGGGGTAAAAGCTAATCATTGACCCTTGACTATTGACTTTAAATTTTAGGAAGTCAATGTTGACTATTGACCTTAAATTTTAGGACTAAATTTGGCCATTAATTGTAAAGTAACCTATAGGAATCAACAATGACCATTGATGATTGTGTAACCCTAATCTCAACACTCTATAAATATCCCTATGCATTTTGTAAGAAGAGGGTATGCTGCAAAAAATTGAGAGAGCCGGACAAGGAGAGGTGAACAGCAAACCTAAAGCCAAAAGGAGAGGTGAACGGTAAGAGAGGAGGCAGCCATTAAGGGAGGTGTAGTTGGCCAAGAGGAAGTGCAAGGCAGCTAGCTAAGAGGAAAAGCAAGGCAACTGGCCAAAAGGGAGAGATAAGTAGCCGACCAAGAAGGAGAGAAAGAAGCAACAAAGTAGCCAGTCCTCATGAAGGTAACAGTAGTAGCCGAGCCTTACAAAGGTGACAGCAACAATTGGCCACCGCACTAGCACATCTGGAAGACTTTTAAATAGACTAGCAGCACCTTAGGAGGCTTCCCAATAGCAAAAGCACACCCAAAAATCAAGCAAAAACTAGAACGTGCAGTAGTAGGTCCAAGAATTAGTAGCCTATCACTACACCATCAAATTAGGAGGTAGTAGCGGGCACTTGTAAACTATGAGGCTCTTCAGCAGCAGTAGCAGCATATCTAGGAGATTCTCCAATAATAATAGGTGTCTTTGCACATCTAGGAGGCATTCCTGCACTAGCTGCATGTCCAGGAGGTGTTCTTACACCTGTAGCATGTCTAGAAGGCTTTCTAGTAGTAACAGCACATTTAAAAGACTTCCTAGTAGCAGCAACAGTATGTCCAGGAGGCTTCCCTACACTAGTAGCATGTTTAGGAGGATATACCTACACTAGTAAACACCACTAAGGTAGTACCAGCACCAACAAACCCTTACTAAGGCAACCAAGGAAGACAAACCAAAAGGAGGTAGTAGTAACCCGTGAGTTTGGCAAGAGGTGGAGCAGCAGCACATGGGTCTTGCACCCGCTACCAACGAATAGTAGCAAGTTGTGCACCTGTAGATAGCAATAATCTGAGGCTCCATTGACTAAAAAGAATGAGACTTTGCCACAGAAGTTGAAAGAGAAGGTTGTGACTTAGGAGAAGATAATTAAAGAAAAAAAGACAGTTATCAAACCAAAGCCAGGGTAAAAAATGATGTATGTGGTTAAAGAACAGCAGCCCTCGTTGCTATGTCTCAGAAAGAAAAGAAAGTCAGCTAGCCAAGGGCAATGGCTGAATAAAAAAAGGAGAAGAAGGTGGTTGAAATGAAAGCTAACAAGCAAAGAAGCCAGCTACGTTGCCTACATAGCAAGTAATGAACCAAAGAAAACAAGCTGTGATTAGACCCAAGAAGAAGCAATTTCAAGGTTACTGTCTTTATTGTGGAGTTTGGGGTCATAAGGCAAGTAAATGCTGATGGAGAAGGCCAGTATATGTCTCTAACTTGAGAAGATACAATACTGCATATAGGGGAAGACAATACAAAATTTAGAGGAGAACACCTGTCGTGAGTTCTTGCACATACTGTAAAAAGTGAGGACACACTAATAAGGAGTGTTGCTGGAAGCCCAAACCAGTGGTTTCAAAGAACAAGTTTGTTTTATTGGCAAACTTGGAGCAATTTGAAAGGGGTGGGTAGGATGGCTATAATGCCAAGAGATATATAACACTTCTCCCTAAGCAAGAGAAGACACTCAATGGCATAGTAAAAACAAGTGGTGCGGTCAAAGCTGAGAAAAAGGAGAAAGCTATCTTCCAGCCAATTCAAAAGAAGGAATATAAGGCTAAAAGGGATGTGGCTAATATAACAGAAATTGCATAAAAAGGATGACTACAAGGATAAGTAGTGGAACCTTGATTGTGGACATACATCACATTGACGAAACCACGTAAATCTCTTATGTCCTTACTTTGATTTACATTCTATGTTTTAAATTAAGTTGTGAACGCAGCTAAAGTATCATCGAACCCATAACCTAAAGAAGACCTAATCAAGAACATCCGATCTGTCTAATAGGCAAGGTGTCTGAAAGGTGACTTTGAGGACTATTTTGATTAATAGGTAACAATAGATCTACCTTAGTCGAATCTGAGAAAGAGTTCACTTTTAAGAAGAGGGTGAAGTTGTTCACATAACTGCGCATTGACAAAGCTAAAGTATTAAATAAGTAGAATACTTTGGCTTAAATTATCAGAGTGTGTTTTTAAGGGGTATGATACTGATTCACCCCCCTCTCAGTATCCTAAACTAGTAGATCCTAGGGTGAAGTTGAGAACTTCAATTGGTATCAGAGCCTGGTTCACCAGTTTGAAGCTTAACAACTTGGTGTATTAGTTTGAAAGGTTTTAGAAGTTTTAACTTGTTCAACATACTGAGAAATGGATGCCGGTACCAGCCCCATCACTAGTTACAGTAAGAAGGTTCCACTTTAATAGAACCAACAATCATATGTGGAAAGTGAGAATGCAGGTGGTATTTGCAACCATGGGCATAAACATGGTAAAAGCCATACAAAAGGGTTCTGTGGCTCCAGAAGAAGGTAAAGATCTAACCTCAGAGGAATTAAGGCAGTTTGAGATAAATAGGAAGGTCTCAAATGTCATTATTGCAGCATTAACAGATGCTGAGTATGCTAAAGTTATGGACTGCAAATTTGCTAAGGAGATATAGGGTCGACTACAGAAAATCTATGAAGGTGATGGTAGAATGAAGGAGGTCAAGCTTCAAGTGATCAAGGAGAGATATGAATCTCTCAGAATATAGAAAAATGAAATAGTCCAAGAGTTCTTCACCAAGGTTATTGATGCTATAAATGACCTTAGAAGTCATGGGAAGAACAAGAAAGACTCATTTATTGTGAAGAAAATTTTGAGAATTCTGCCTGAAAGGTTTGCCTCAAAGGTGGAAGCCATATAAGAGAGTAGAGATCTCAATTCTATGTCTCTATATGATTTCCAATGCAATCTCATTGCTTATGAGATAAGAATAAAGTCAACTAAGAGCACCTCAACGTCAAAGGTATCAAAAGAGGTAGCTTTCAAAGGTATGAGGCACTTGAAGATAAAAGAACAGGAAGAATCATCTAGTGAGGATGATGATGGTGATAAGGAAGAAAGTGAAGGTGAAGTGTTGGCTTACTTCACAAGAAGGGAAAAGGATAGTTGTCCTTGAGATGTTATTATTGTGGGTAGACTGGACACTTTGCTTCTCAATGCAAAGTGAAACTTGATGATGAAGATGAGGATGGTGATGATGAGTAGAATTCAAAATGGAGAAGACCATCGTTCAAATCAAAGAAGTCCAGCAAGAAGACTGCCAACCCACAGAAAATGAAGAGAGACTCATTCAAGAGTTATGTGAGTTAGACAAAAGAAGCTGATGAGGAGGAAGATGAAGACTCATCAGATGAGCATGCCTTTATAGCATTAGCTCAAGATGGTGGTTTAACCTCTGAAGAGGAAGAGGAAGTTGATAAAGAAGAACCACATCTTGAAGCTGAGTTGGAAACGGCTTCGGAGGAGATAATCAGAAGGGGCAGAACCATAAGAAGGTTGGAGGCCCATATAAAACAAGTTGAAGCTATGTCAGAGGAAGTTGAAAATCAAAAGGATGAAATAAGGGTTGAACATATTGACTTGAAGAGAAGATTTGAAGAACATATCAAAATATGTGAAGACCTTACAATAGAGCTTGGCTCAAAGACTTCAAAAATTAAAGGACTGGAGAAAGAGTTGCTGAGACTTCATCAACAACTCAAAAGGGGTGAAGAGAACATGCAAAAGATTGAAGTGATAGGAGAAACAAGTTTTGCAAGAAAAAAGAAGAATGAAGAGAAAGTGCAATAATCCGAGGCTGCACTAACTAAAGAGAATGAGACTTTGCCATAGAAGTTGAAAGAGAAGGCTGTGACTCAGGAGAAGATAATTGAAGAAAAAAAGACAGTTATCAAACCAAAGCCAAGGTCAAAAATGATGTATATGGTTAAAGAATAGCAGCCTATAGTTGCTATGTCTTAAAAAAAAAAAGAAAGTCAACTAGCCAAGGGCAATGGCTGAACAGAAGAAGGAGAAGAAGGTGGTTGAAATGAAAGCTAAACAAGCAAAGAAGCTAGCTACATTGCCTATATAGCAAGTAATAAACCAAAGAAAACAAGCTGTGATTAGACCCAAGAAGAAGCAATTTCAAGTTTACTGTCTTTATTGTGGCGTTTGGGGTCATAAGGCAAGTAAATGCTAGTGAAGAAGGCCAGTATACGTCTCCAACTTGAGAAGATACGATGCTGCATATAGGTGGAGATAATACAAAATTCAGAGGAGAACACCTGTCGTGAGTTCTTGCACATACTGTAAAAAGTGAGGACACACTAATAAGGAGTGTTGGTGGAAGCCCAAACTAATGGTTTCAAAGAACAAGTTTGTTGTATTGGCAGACTTGGAGCAGTGTGAAAGGTGCGGGCAGGATGGTCATAATACCAAGAGATGCATGACACTTCTCCCTAAGCAAGTGAAAGCACTCGATGGCATAGTAAAAACAAGCGGTGCAGTCAAAGTTGAGAAAAAGGAGAAAGCTATCTTCCAGTCAGTTCAAAAGAAGGAATATAAAGCTAAAAGGAAGGTGGCTAATATGCCTGAAATTGCATTAGAGGCTGACTACAAGGATAAGTAGTGGATCCTTGATAATGAATGCACTTCACACATGATAGGAGATAAGAGTAAATTATCAAAGTTAAACAAGTCAAGAGAAGGCAAAGTCAAGTTTGGCAATGATGATTCACTCAACATCTATGGTCAGGGGTCAATAAATATTGGAAAAAGAAAGCTAAAAGATGTTCTGCATGTCGAAGGACTTAAATATAATCTAGCATCTGTTAGCCAACGATGCAATGAAGATTATAAAGTGATATTTACAAAAACAGGTTGCCAAGTAAAGAGTAAAGAAGGCAATACTATTGTAGTCGGGAAGAAAGCAGCTGGAAATTTATATGTAATTGATGAGGACAAGGCAAGCAGTTGTTACTCACCAATGAAGAAGAAAATTAACTCTGGCATAGGAGGTTGGGATACTTAACACATAAGAATATGAGGAAGTTGACCACTACTCATGCAATTACAGACATTCCCGACTTCATAAGAGAGAGGGAGTAGTATAAGACCAAAGAGTTTAGTTTTGAAGTAGTGCTTCACATTATGCATACTGATTTGTGTGGACTGATGAGGACAAAAGGGTTTAATGGTGAAAGGTACTTCATCTTGTTTGTTGATGATTATTCCTAAAGGACCTGCATCATGTACCTCAAATACAAATCAAAAGTTTTGAATTACTTCAAAAGATATAGAAGATTGGCTGAAAATGAGAGTGGAAGGAAGATCAAAGTATTGAGGTCAGATCAAGGCACTAAATTTACAAATAAAGCTTTTGAAGATTACCTTAAGAAGCATGGTATTCACCAATAGATGGCAGTAGCAAGAACACCTCAACAGAATAGGGTGGTAGAGAGGAAAAATGGAGATGTGGTTGAAATGGCAAGAACTCTACTACTGGAATCCAAGCTTCACACAAGATTTTGGATAGAAGCAACATTTACAACTGTACATCTATTAAATAGAGTCTTACTAAGGCCCAATACTGATAAGACTCCATATGAGCTATGAAGTGGGAAGAAGACAACAACCAAGTATCTTAGAATGTGTGGCAGCCCATATTTTGTGAAAAACAAGGAGCAAAACTTGGGAAAATTCAATGCTAGGTCTAATGAAGGCATCTTTGTGGGATACCCAGCAAAGACAAAAGGTTATAGAGTTTTCTTGCATAAGCTAGGAAAAGTGATCATGTCCAGTGATGTGGGAATAGATGAAAACTGGAAAACAATGCAAAATGAAGAAGCTGAGGACAATGAAGAAGATGACTTCAATATAAATGAAGAATCAGACCAACCTAAAGACAAGGGACAAGAAGTAAGTTCAAACTCAGAGAGGAGTGAGTCTAAAGATGAAGAAAGAGATCCTTTTGTAACTAAGACTGTGTAAGAAAGAAGGACAAAGAAAATGTGGACGAGTGCTCATCAAGGAAATCAGATCGTAGGTGACCCATTAGCAAGAGTTACAACAAGAAGAAGAATTGTGGGAGCTACTGCTTTACTTTCACAAGTTAAACATAAATCTATTGAAGAGGCTACACAAGACAAAGCCTGGGTTGAAGCTATCAATGAGGAGCTAGATCAAATCGAGAAGAATGATACATAGGAGTTGGTTACAAGACCCACTAACAAGAATGTCATAGGAACAAAATGGTGTTTAGGAATTAACACAATGAAGATGGCAAGGTGGTGAGGAACAAGGCCAAGCTAGTTTGCAAAGGCTATACTCAGATAGAAGGAGTAAATGTTAATGAAACTTTTGAACTAGTTGTAAGGTTAGAAACTAGTAGAATGTTCCTAACTTTGGCAGCACACAAGAGGTAAAATGTTTATCAGATAGATGTGAAATCAGCCTTTTTGAATAGGCTCCTAAAAGAAGAAGTGTATATTGAACAACCCGATGGAGTACAAATTAATGAGGATGAGACATATGTGTGAAAGCTGAAGAAAGCCTTGTATGGCCTTAAACAAGCCCCAAAAGCATGGTACAGTAGGTTGGATGCATATTTAAGAAGGTTGAACTTCAGAAGAAGAACAGTTGATAATAACCTATATGTGTTTCACTTAGAGAAAGGCCAGCTAATAGCCATAGTATATGTAGATGACGTCATCTTTTGAGGAGATCACTTTGAGCTATTCTAAGATTTTGCACAGATGATGAGTGAGGAATTTGAGATGTCATTTATTGGAGAAATGAATTACTTTCTTAGATTACAGATAAAATAGTGTGAAAAAGGTATTTTTATTTCTCAAACGAAATATGCCAAAGAGATGCTGAAAAAGTTTGGCATAGAGGATAGCAGACCTATCAGTACCCCTATGATAGTGGGCTGTAAGTTAACAAAAGATCAGGAGGGAAAGAGTACAAGCCCTACAGAGTACAAAAAGATGATAGGGAGCCTTCTGTACCTTACAACATCAAGGCCTGATCTTATGCAAGCTATGTGCATTGCCAGCAGATTCTAAGTTAATCCTAAGTAATCTTATGTGTTGGCAATGAAAAGAATCCTAAGATACCTCACAGGGACACTGGAAATGGGTTTGTGGCATCCAGCAATGAATTCTATAAAACTACAAGCATACACTAATGCAGACTAGGCAAGAAGTACAAATGACAGAAAATCAACTAGCGACTGCAGTTTCTACTTGGGTTTAAAGTGTGTTGCATGGTTAAGTAAAAAGCAGAACAGTGTTGCTTTGAGCACAACTGAGGCTGAGTATATGGCAGCTTGTGCAGTATGTACTCAAATGATATGGATGCAAAGACAATTGACAAACTTAGGTGTTAAAGTGAAGTTACCAGTGAGTGTACTTTGTGATAATCAAAGTGCTATTGATCTCAGCAAGAATCCAGTTCAACATTCAAGGAGCAAGCATATTGACATCCGGTATCACTTCATCAAAGATCAAGTGCAACAGGGTACAATTTAGTTGGAGTATGTTGGCACTAAAGATCAAATTTTAGATATTCTAACTAAACTTCTGTCAACAGGATTGTTTGAAAAGCACAAAATGAGTGTGTTTGTGCAAATGCCTCCTCAAGCCTGAAGTTCAGGTGAATCCTCCATCTCTACTTTACGAGTTTTTTTGTAATTGGTTGGCAAAGGGGGAGAGAAGTAATAGTGCAAGGGGAGTTGTTAAGAAAGGAGGAGTGCATATTTAGGGGGAGTTGTAATTGCTGCATAATAGTTTTTTTAGTGTTGCCATCAATTACAAAGGGAGGAATTGTTGTTCCCACAGCCTTGTATAGGTTGTAATTGTTGTCAACTAGATTTAAGTGTGCAAGTAATTTGACATGGATGGGCAAGAAAGTAAAGCCACATAGAGGGGCAAGAGAGTAATTTGAAGCTAGAAAATCTAGAACGGCACACCACCGGCACACCAGCAGTCGACAAGGAGAACACGACCAAAGAGGATATATGGCGAAAACACAAAATAGCCAAAAAGAGCAGATGGTGAGAGAGATCTGACTAGATGGTAAGAGAAATCCAGCTGGATAGTGAGAGAGAAAACAAAGAGACACTGCCAAAACGAAGAGCCACCACCGTAAGAGAAAGACAAACCACCAGTACACCAACAACAAAACCAAAAACGCACCACCCCTGGAAGAGAAGAAAACTAGAACGTGTGATGGCACGAGACTAGAATGTGCGACGACGTGAGACTAGAATGTGCATCGACGTGAGACTAGAACCGTGCGTGAGGCGTAAGACCAGCAAAGCGGGCAAACCAGAAACGTGCGTGAGATGTGAAACGTCAAACCAGAAACGTGAGGCAGGCCGTGGGATCAAGAGATGGGTGAAGCCGTGAGACAGTAAAATCAGGAGTTGTGTGAAACAAGCTAGAGAAGGAATTCGGTGAAGCATTGCAAAGAACTTAACGTATTTCAAATTTCTTCAAGAGAGGTTAGAGAGTGTTGTAGTGGACTTCTAAGTGGCAATAAAGCAACCTATTTAATTCAACAGAGGCAAGACAAACTAAAAGAAGGGTAAATATAGTAAGTGACACTCTTTGTATTGTACTTACTTGGTATTTATAATAGTGAAAGGAACAAAGGATCCATTGTAACTACATTATGAACATCAGGAGTACTACACTGGTAGTCTTAAGTATAGTGGATTGTCTTGGTAGAAAAAGAGTCCCTACCACCATAGACGTACATCACATTGACGAAACTACATAAATCTCTTATCACATTGACGAAACTACATAAATCTCCTATGTTCTTACTTTGATTTACATTCTGTGTTTTGAATTGAGTTGTAAACATAGCTAAAGTATTATCAAACCCATAACCTAAAGAAGACCTAATCAAGAACATCTAATCTGTCTAATAAGCAAGATATCTGAAAGGTGACTTTAGGGATTATTGTGATTAGTAGGTAACAATAGATCTACCTTAGTCGAATCTGAAAAAGAGTTCTCTTTTAAAAAGAGGTTGAAGTTGCTCACATACCTGCGTATTGATGAGAGCTAGAGTATTAAATAAGTAGAATACTTTGGCTTAAATTATCAGAGTGTGTTTTTAAGGGGTGTGATACTGATTAATTTTACCTCTCAATATCACAAACTAGTAAATCCTAGGGTGAAGTTGGGAACTTCAGTAATGAGGTAAAAAATTATTCTTTATTAATCAAGTCATATTATAATTGAATTTTCAATAAGAATATTATTCAGGAATATTTCGACATGACTAATTAGGAAATTTTAACATTTTTTTGCATAGCCTAACTAAAATATATTATATTAATCATTATACATTAATGATGATAATAATGTCTTATGATTTTATCCTAATGCCATGATATGATAAATCATTTAGTGTGAATTATGATAATTATGTCTTAATATGCTACAATACTTGTAATTTACCAAACAAGACTCATAAGATATATATAATTTAATAATAGTCCACAATAATATCTTATAAAGGCTTTTTTATTATTTCAAAATAGTAATATATAAACAATTATAATATAATAGGAAAGACATAATATATATTAGAAATATACTATTAAGCTAAGAGTATCATTATATTATACATCATCAATTATCATTAGAACAACTAAAGTTCATTTTAAGAATAAGTTCTCTACGTAATGTTAGTTGTTAACTTTCATAATAATTTACTATCATAAGATCAATTAGTATTTTATAAACACTCTTTGTTTTTTAACCTTTTTTTTAATGACAAAATACTTTGATTCTTTTTAAGTTTGATACTATTAAATATTTGTCAATCTTGGAGAAGAATATTACTTTGAAATTATCACATAAATTTTTAATACCTTAAAAATTGTGTTAACAACCTTAACTCCTAAAAAGAAAGTTCCACAATCATGATACATAAATTATAACTTTAAATCATGTCACAAACTATATTTTATAATGAATAAAATAATCATGTACAATTTTCTATTATTCCATAAAATTGCTCATTTTCTTGATAAGAACAAATAAACAAAAGAGAATTTTTGTTATCAATGTATTTAATAAAGTCAAAATCTAAGTATCTAATCACATTAAAGTGGTTAGTTTTTTGTACATAAATATGTACTTTTTTTATTTCTTTAGGTATCTTAGTACTTTCTTTACAGCTTTCTAATAATCTATCAAAGGATTACTTTTGCATTTACTCAATATTTTGACTATAAAACTAATATCTGGTCTAGTATAAACTAGCAAATTCATTAAATCACTAACAACAAAGGTATATGAATTGATTTTATTTCCCAACGTTTCATGTCATTCTAGGAATATTGCATGAGATTGAATTTATAACCTTTCATATAACAATAACTCTATATGAATATACATTCATATTAAATTTATCTAAAATTTTCTTCATATTGTTATTTTGGGACAATTTTCATTCATTGTGATTTATAATGGAATATGCCTATTTTTATCAAATATAATGTTTCTTTTATATCTTTATTATGAAATTTTTTTAGACTAAATCTTTAATCTCATGAAATATACTTAAAACATTAATACTAAGTAATATATTATCAACTTACAATATTAGAAAACAAACTTACCCTCATTAATACTTTGGTATATATACTGATCAACAGTGTTATTTTAAAATTAATATATCATTATAGAGAAACTTGATTCTGTTCTTAACTTAATTTCCTTAGTTTACATACTATTTAATCCTTACCTTTTAGAAAAAAAATAAAAACCTTAAGTTAATCAATGTACATTTCTTCTTTGATATTTTCATTAAGAAGGACAATTTTCACATATATCTAGTATAACTTTAAATCATATTGGCTTATTAATGACATAATTATCTTTAATGAATACTTTTTATAATATGTGAAAATGAAACTAAATTTTACATATTTCAATATCAAAAACTCAACTTTTATAAATAAACCACATAATCATTTGAAATAGTTGACTTCTTTTCACTTTAAGATCTTCTTAACATTCTCTCTTATAATTTATTTAAATTGGTTAGTTTTAAATTAGTTTCTTCAAAGATTATCTGTTTATCCAAATGTTCTTCAATTTCTTAAACACCATTTGGTGTTGTAGTGAATGAAGAAATTGTTATGGTTAAAAAAATATTTACCTTAATTTTTCTTATATCTATATTTTGACATTTATTACTCTCACTAACTTCACCACTTTTAATAAATCTTACATTACCAATTTTAACAATTCTTGAACTATGGTTATATGTCTTTTAGACTTTTTTGTGTTACTAATAAAATAACTACTAATCATCTAAGTGTCTAATATCTTTTCATGTAGATTTTCATTTTTGTTAGGCAACCTTAAACATCCAAGCACCTTAAATTAAGTTTTCATCTTCTCCATAATTCAATAAAAGTTATATTTTTACAAATAGAGATGCTACCTTAAATCATTATATTTTTTTATAATATTGATCACTTTATCCTATTTTATAATTTTCACCTTGTATCTAATTGCTTTTAACCTCTTTTATACATCCCTCAAGAATATCCAATAATAGATTTTCATAAAGCAAATAAACATAATTTTTATATAAAAAACAACTATAAAGGTAATGAAATACAATTCTTTCCTAAGAGTTATAATGTCAAAAAGTCTATAGACATTAATATGCATAATTTTAAGAAGCTAGATACTTCTTATGGCTCCTTTCACGTTATATTTAATTTGCTTATATTTAATGTAATCCATACATGTTTGAAAATCAGCAAAATCTAAATTTAAAAGAATCTCATTATTAACTAGTCTCACTAATATTTTGTTAGTTATATAATTATAATATTTATGCCACAAGTAAGCAAATTTTTATTTATCATGCTACTCTTAAATCCAATACTATAATACATGGTAATAATTTTTATAAATTTTATCATGTTTTAGTTTACATAAAATATTAATAAGAATGCATTAAGAAAAATATTTGTATCCTTATATTAACTAAAATAATTAGCTCATAATGAATCATTATATCATTATAGATGCATAAATAGTAATATTAAAATAAAGCCACCAAATTTGATTCATAACATACTAAGTTATTTAATTTTCCTTTCTTTTTCAAATCAAACATTACATTTCAAGTAATCTCTCTAATAGTTTCCAATATTATTTATAGAAGTGACATTTATCACCCTTTTCTTTATTCATTTTGACTTGAATAATATAAGTAGGCTATTTCCCTTTTCCTTTTCTTTTTTTTTTTGGCAATAAGTTGACTTTCACTTTCATTATTTTTCTAACTTTCTTACATATAAGGTTAATGAAATGACATACTTAATTTTTCTTTCTTGTTTCCTCTTAAATAAGCATATTGGTCAATTGATTAACTTTTCATCTTTTCCTTTTATAATGTCATAATCAATTTAAAATGAACCATACTTAAAAGATAGTTAGTTTAAAATAAACTACACCAAAAGGAGTTATTTATCAATAATCTTAAGATTTTAACTCTTACTACAAAATGAGTCATTCCAGTAATGTACTCTTGTATAATTTATGATCCAATAACCTTTATAATTGTAAGCTCTATTATAAAAGTATCAACAACTGACTAATCCATTGAACAAAATTATTTTTTTACAATCTACAAATATTTTTTTATCATTCTCTATTCATGAAATAGTTTTATTAATATTGTTATTAACAATCACAGTTATAAACATAAGGCTCAACCTATTTTTTCATTTTTATAGTTTATGATGTAACTTTTATTCCTTACTATTTAAATCTATAATGATAGTGGGTTTCCTCATTAATAATGCAAGTCAACATGTGTAACAAATAAGTAATCATTGACTTGTTCATGTCATTTTGAAAATTTCAATCATTGAATGAAATAATATTTGAAATATGCAAGTGAATTACAATAGTTACATAACCATAAATGTTTATAATTAATCATAAATCAAGTAAAACAATCAAAGTATATTATAGTTTTCCTTTAAAAGATCTTGTGATATATTATCATAAGTAATACTGTTAACTTTAATAAGTAATTAAATATTTTTTGAACAAATATATATTATATCTTTAAATAAACAAATATATTTAACTAAAATATTAATTTACATCAATCATATTACTGATTATAGAATAATACTAGTTTGACCACTTTGGTGATTAACAAATTATAACAATAATGCACATATGTCAATTCAAATATTCTACTCTCATTAATTTGGTGACAATCAAATTATAATCATAATATATGCATGATCTTAAACATAATAGTTTAGTAACTTTGGTGAATAACACAGTATAATTTTAATACATGCATATAAAAATATATGAGCTCATAAGTCTGTTACTAATATATGTAGTCTATATTTGTTTAAACTAAAATTATAATCATTTAGCATAGGACACATAAATTTTATTATTTTCATATATTCAAAAAACAATAATTAATTAGTACATGTATATATATACTTTATCATATATAGAAAAATATTTTGTTTTAAAGTGCTTGCTATTGATACTACTTATTGGATTTTTTAATAAATTTATTATCATAAATATCAATCCTTCAAATTTTAAAATTAAATATATTTACATAAATAATATCGTAAATCATATATTTAAATTTACAAGAGCTTGAAATCATTAATGTGTTAAGAGAGTTTGTTTTCATCTAATAATTGATTTCTCTCCTAACTTTCATTATAATTACACACTTTTAGATGAAGTTTTTTGTATATATTAAGAAGAAGCAAAAAAACTAGTTAAAAATATATATGCACAACTGTATAATTTAACTTAAGTATCTACTAATACTTGAATCAAACTCAAAGTTATAATTTTCAATAATACAATAGTGTACAAAATTATTTAATATTGATCAAATTACATTATAAATGAATTTTTAATGAAAATATTACTTAAAATTTTTTTAACATAATTAATTAAAAATTTTAACAAAGGAAATATTTAGAAATGTAATGAATAAAAAATTAATTATTATTAACATAGAAATCAATGTAATAAATTTTAACACAATATGGTGATTGATGTTGATACTAACCAATATGTTTTTAGGAAAAGACAAGTTATTCAATACCATGAAACTAGTTGGTGATGAAACTATGGTACTTATGGAAAATTTTGCAACAAAAGGAAGTGTTGATGTAGAACAAAGGTTAATTTCCACACTAACTCATTTTGTACCAGAAGTTATGAAGAACTTGGTATTGGGTAATTTTTTAAACAAGTTAATGAAACCACGATAATAACTCATCAATTGCATATATAAAATGTAAACATGATTCTTAAAAGATGTTTTTGTTTTTCTTTTATTCTTTTTTTTTTTTCAGAACATGTATACTCTATTATAGTAATTGAGTTATTTTACATTTTCATTTTGACAAAAAGAAATAGAATACTTGGACAGAAAGATTGAATAGTTATAGATGATACAATAACTAAATTATAAAATAGGATAGATTTAATGATTTAGTTCTTTAATTTAATTATTATTTTTAATAAAGTTTTAGTATTATGTAAATATTTTCATTGTCCATATCTAAAAGGTAAAATTCTCATGTTCATCTTTTCTTTATTAATTATTAAAAATATTCTTTTATATTACGTGAAGTTTGAAATTTTCAAGATATTAAATTAAATTCATATTTGCTACAAATATTTAAAATTATTGTTATTATCAACATAATTAGACAAAAAAATAAAGTTACCAATTTATTTAATATTTTTTTAAAAAATTCTCTTTTAGGAAAAAAAAAAAGAGATTATCCCTATACACTTATTTGCATCCCTTACTTGCCACTGAAAATGAACACTTGAATTATTAGGATTTTTTTTTTGTCGATTGTTATTATTCTTTTGGTTCTGTCAATGTGACTACATCCACGGTAGGAACTCTTCCTTTACTGAGACAATCCACGGTAGGAATCATTAGGACTTATGCCTTATGCACATTTCTGGTCTCACGCCGACGCACATTCTAGTCTCATGCAATCATGCGTTCTGGTTTTCTTCTCTTCCAGGGGTGGTGCATTTCTGGTTTTGTCATTGGTGTGCCGGTGGTCTGTCTCTCTCTTATGGTGGTGGCTTTCTCTCTTACGATTATGGCTCTTTGTTTTGGTGGTGTCTCTTTGTTTTCTCTCTCATCGTTCAGTTGGATCTCTCTCACAGTCTGCTCTTTTTGGTCGTCTCGTGTTTTGCTGTATATCCTCTTTGGCCGTGTTCTCCTTATCGATCGCTAGTGTGCTAGTGGTGTGCCGTTCCAAATTTTCTTTCCTTCGCCCCTTTCCGAGCATCACGTATTTTCTCTCTTTTTTTTTCTTGTTTTGCCGATGGTGGTCTTCCCTTTTTTGTATCATGTTTTCTTTTCTTTTTGGCCTATTGTTGTAGGGTTGCCATGTGGTTTTACTTCCTTGCCCCTCTATGTAATTTCAAATTACTCTCTTGCCCATCTATGTGGCTTTACTTTCTTGCCCCTCTTTGTCAAATTACTTGCACACTTAAATCTAGTTGACAATAATTACAACTCATACAAGACTGTGGGAACAACAATTACTTTAAAATTATAATTTCAAGTTTGATTTGGGAATTAATGGTTATGTTTAATTTAAATTATACAATTATATATGCGTGTATAGGTGTATATATATATATATTAAAACTAGTCCCTTCTTTCCTTAATACACAAAAATTTTATCAAAAAGTATGTGATTACAATAAAGGTCAAGAGAGAGAAATTTGTTATTAAGTTAATGCAAACTCTCTAAATGCATCAATGGTTTCAAATTTTACAAATTCAAGTATGTTATTTATGGTATTATTGATATGAATATATTTAGTTTTAAGATCCAAAAGATTGATATTTATGATGATAGATTTATTAAAAATCTAACATGTTTGTCTATGTTCTTTTTAAGAAGATAAGAATTATATTGTTGAGCTCATCTTTGATGGCTAATGTTGCATTTGTTATCAATATCTCACATAGTTATATGTGTTGATTTGATGTTATGAATGTCGTTGAGATGCAGAGAGGTCATTGGGCAAAACTGTTAATGGTAGATCAACCCTAAAGTTGATGAGGCAATGTTGATTGTTGACCCGAAATTTTAGGGATCAAGGTTGACTGTTGGCCCTTGACCATTGACCCTAAATTTTAGGAATTGAGTTTGGCCATTGATTGTAGGGCAACCTTTGGGAATGAATGTTGACTGTTGATGAATATGCAACCTTAATCTCAAGTTTCTATAAATATGCCATACATCATTCAAGATGTATGTGGGTAGCAAAAAAATTGAGAGAATGACAAGGGCTACAATGAGAGAAGAATGACATCAAGGGCTATAAAGAGAGAAAGACATGTGTGCTATAGAAATTTAAGAGAACCAACTAAGGAAAGGTGAACAACAAACCTAAAGCCAAAGATAGGTTGAGTGGCAAAGAAAGAGGCAGCCACCAAAGAGAGATTGACTAACCAAGGGAATTTGTAGCAATAGTTGGCCAAAGGAGTTGCAGCAGCAGTAGGCCAAAGAAGAGGTGACAATAATCACCAAAGAAGGAGGTAGCCTTATCAAAAGAGAGAAAAATGTGCAGCAGCCACCCCAAGGAGAGAAGAACGATAAGCTGTTTGCAGTAATTGGCAGTAGGTAAAGCAGTACCAGCAATTGCAGTAGCAATCACTATCAATAATAGCAGCAAGGGCATGCTGCAAGAATAGCAAGTGCGTGCAACAATAGTAATAAGTGCAAGCACGACCAATAATAGGTATAACTAGCAAGTACAGGCACAACCAACAGCTTGCAGTTGAAGACAACAAGTGTAAGTACTAGCAATAAAGAAGAAAACTTGCCCTAGTAGTAGGGTAAGTAGCACTAGTAGTAGGAGGAAAAAACATGCCTTGGCAGCAAGTCCAGTAGCTTGTAGCAGTAAAGAAGAAAATGTGTCTTGTCAGTAATTCCAACAACTTGTAGCAGTAGAGGAGAAAACATGCCTCGACAATAGGGTAAGCAACATCAACAGCATGTGAAGCAACCCACCAAGGTAGTGGGTGACACAACCTACCAAGGTAGTAAGAGAGGTAGCACTGACAGTAAAGGAAGAGAACCTTCTAAGGCAACAAGTGAGGTAACCTGCTAAAGCAATAGGTGAGGTAGCATTAGCAGTAGGAAAAGGAACTTGCTAAGGTAGAAATAGGCAATCCTAGTAGTAGAGGAGAAAACCTACCAAGGCCAAAGGAGGCAGCATCGATAGTGAGGGGAGACAAACTACAACAGAGATAACTTGCAGTAGAGATAACCTATAGAGAAAGGATCGACAAATTCTGAGCAAAGACTAGCAGTGAAGAAGGAGAAGATTCATTTTTTGCAATAACAGCCAGTTTACATTGAGTGATCCTTCTCAGGAAAGTGTTAGTCATTAACCTTTTGATAAACTTGTTGAAAAAGGGTGGGAGACTCTTGGAGTGATGAGATCAGTCCTTTGAGTGATCGGGAGATCAACTTTTCTACTGATCAGGAGATCAAACCTTTGAGTGATCAGAAGATCAACTTATCAAGTGATTGGGAGATTATTGTAAGTGGTTAAGGAGTGATCCTTCCCCAAGTGGTTAAAAAGTGATCCTTCCACAACATAACTATATCCTTTGATAATAAAAGTAGATTGTGATATTTAGGAGTGATCCTAATACACCGTAGACGTAGCTCATATATTATGGGTGAATCAAGTAAAAATTGTCACATGTTTTTGGGTGCTTGCATTAGATTGATATCCATATGACTGCTTTTAAGTAGAAAAGAAAGATAAAAATTGGATCATTAACTTTAACAAGTCACAGAGGTTAATCCGAAAAGATTTATAAAAAGTAAGCATCTCACACTGATTCACCCCCTCTTCTTCTTAGTGTGAGACTTAAGAAGGTACTCATCAAGTGGTATTAGAGCTGGTTTGCTCTATTGATCCATTTTTGCTTGCTTTGATCTAAAGTTATTTGTTGTTGCTCTAAGTCTTTACATCAATTACTGGTTGCTATCATGGCTAACATGAATAGTATTAATAGTAAGGGTATTCCTACTTTTGATGGACAAAATTATCAATTATGAAAGAATTAAATGCTCCTATATATGATGTCACTTGGATTGGATGTATTTAAATTTACTATTAGTGGCTTCATCCCTGTTGTTGAAGGTATTGCTATAACACCTACTGGTAAGAAGAATTTAGAGTGTGATGGAAAGGCAAGAAATACCTTATATACCTCTTTATAAAACAAAAAATTTACCAAAGTAATGGGGTGCAATATAGCCAAACAAATTTATGACAAATTAAAGAACATTTATGAAGGAGACAAGGTTGTGAAGGAAGCCAAGTTACAAATTTGGAGGAGCAGATTTGAAGACATAAAGATGCAAAATGATGAATCTGTGGATCCCTTCTTCACAAAAATCAACAAAATTATGTACTCCATTAAAGGCTATAAAGAGGAGATCAACCATGCTATTATGGTAAGAAAGATACCTAGAACCTTACCAAAAGCTTGTAATGCCAAGGTTTCCTCCATAGAAGATAGAGATTTGGATAGATTTCCCCTAAATGATTTGCATAGCATATTAGTGCCTTATGAAAGGAGAATAGCCCCAATGAAGAAAGAAAAGAAGTCTAAGGTAGAGAAAGAGCTACCCTTTAAGGCAATCAAGAAATTAAAGATTAAAGATTAAAGATCAAGAAGAAGAATTTGACAACTTTGAAGAAGAAGATGGTGATATTGAACTAGATAAAGTCATGGTATACATCACTAAAACTATAAGGAAAGGAAAAAAGAATTATAAGGGAAAATTAACCTTAAAGTGCTTTAGTTGTGGAGACATAGGGCACTTTGCCATGGATTGTAATAGAAGTAGACAGTGATCATGGTGATGAGCCAATCCCAAAGTAGAGAATAAAGCAATCCAGCTATTGTAAAGTTGGAAATTCAAGTGCTAAAGGGAAAAAGCAATTCTTTAAATCCAAAAGAAGAAATTATTTGAGTAAGCTAGATGAAGAAGATTTTGAAAAAGAAGTTAATGATGATTTTGACGATGATACTTTAAAGGATATGCTGGTTGTTCAAGTAGATGTTGAATAAAAATCATCAAGTCATGAGGAATCAACCAAAGAGGAATTGAGAGCTTGTTTGCACAAAAAATAGTAAGTTGGAAAAAGTGGTAAAGTATCTCAAGAAGTTATATGAAGATTTTGCTGTTGATGAATTTGATCTCCAGGTGAAAGAAAAGGAGTTTGAAGCAAAAGAGAAGGAGTACTTGAAGAGAATTGGGGAATTGATCGTACTTGAAGTAGAGCAAGACAAGATATACGAAGATCTTGGTGCTAAGGTGATTGCATAAGAGCAAGAGGTGTTAATTTTGCAAGCCAAGCTTTATAAGGCTGAGTCCAAATTGAAGAAGTATAAAGAAAGCTTTATGTAGGCCTTGGAAGTAAGAGGAGAGTCAACTTTAGCAAATGCCATCAAGGAGAAGACTACCAAAAAATTAGATGAGTGTCTAAGCAAACAAAGACCTTATACCATAGGGAAGAAAGGCCTTGACTATAAGTATGGGCATTAGGTTAATGCATATTGGAATAATGAGTCTATAATGAAGAGGAATGTGTGCAAGAGTTTAAAGGGAGACTTTATTAAGAAATTAGATAATCTTAAATGAAAAAAAGCCATATAGATTAAGAAATAGATTTAATTTGCTAGGAGAAATTTGTGGAAAATGCAAAAAGGTTAGACATATTGTTGAGGATTGCTTAACATTATTGCCTCCTCAAAGAGTGTAAAGGAGAACACCTACACATGCTCCCATATTCGGCCAAACATTATAGCTCGGTCAAGGAGTGTAAAGGAGAAAACCTATTTACACTCCTAAATTTGACCAAAGAAGAGAAACGATTATGGTTATGGAAGTAGCCTTAAAAACTTCCAAAAAGGAAAATCCATGGACCCTAGAGAATGGTTGATCTTCACGTATGACAAGAGACTCCAAGATGTTAAAGGAAGTAGCAAAATATGATGAAGGGTCAATCATATTTGGCAATGATAGTGCCTTAAAGATTAAAGGTGTTGGTTCTGTTGGAATTGGTGTAGAAAAGTTGAAATCAAAGAAAGTGTTTTATGTTAAAGGGCTAAAACACAATCTTATCAGTATTAGCTAACTTTGTAATGATGGACATAAAGTTGCTTTCAACAAGAATGACTACATAGTAATGAGATTAAGTGATGGTGTTGTTCATAATAAGGGAGAAAAAACAAACAGAAACTTATACAAAGTTTCTAGAAGCAAAAACACATGCTACATAAGCGCCAAAGATGAGAATTTGTTATGGTATATAAGATTGGGACATTTTGAACAAATGGGGCTGAACAAGTTGTCTAAAAATAAAGTTATGAAAGATGTACTTAAGCTAAGAAGAGAAAGAGATGTAATTTGAAGCAGTTGTCAAAAAAGAAGATGGTGAATACTACCCACAAAAATGTAGAGACACAAACAAAGAAGTCATTGGAGCTTATTCATTAGATATATTTACCAAACCTCTATCAAGAGAGATATTCCAGAAGTTAAGGATAAATTTATGTGTTCAGCCATCTCTTAGAGGTTAGGGTATGCTTTTAACCCATCTCCCTTTCCTTCTTCTATTATTCTTTGGATTTGTTATCAAAGGGGAAGATATTTTGTATAAATCGAAAGAAAGTATATACTGATTAAAAGGAGGAGTAGCTTAATGAATAAAGGGAAAGAAATTGTCAAAAGGGAGAAGTAGGAAAAAGAGGGGCTAAAGGTATAGGTATATGCAAAAAGGGAGATGTATGTTTTAAGGGGAGCTATACTTATGCTTAATTATTGAAAATTGGATTTAATGTGTTGCCAACAAATCCAAAGGGGGGATTGTTAGACCCATCTTTGATGGCTAATGTTAGATTTGTGGTCAACAACATCTCATGTAGTTATATGTGTTAATTTGATGTTATGAATGCCGTTAAGATTCAAAGAGTTCACTGGGCAAAATCGTTGATACTAGGTCAACTCTGAAGTCAATGAGTCAATGTTGGTTGTCGACCCTAAATTTTTTGGGTTAAGGTTGACCATTGACCATTGACCCTAAATTTTAGGAAGTCAATTTTGACCATTGACCTTAAATTTTATGAATTGAATCTGGTCGTTGATTGTAGGGCAACCTTTGGGAATCAACATTGATCATTGATGAGTGTGCAACCTTAATCTCAAGGCTCTATAAATACACCCATGCATCTTTCAAGATTCGTGTGGGCTGCAGAAAAATTGAGAGAATGGCAAGGGCTATAAAGAGATAACAACAATAAAAGTTGCAAAGAGAGAACATCATGTGTGCTACAAACATTTGAGAGAGCAGACCAAGGAGAGGTGAACAGTAAACTTAAAGTCAAAGATAGGTTGAGCAGTAAAGAGGAAGGTAGCCACTAAAGAGAGAGTGATTCATCAAGAGAATTTGTAGTAGAAGCTAGCCAAAGGAGTTGTAGCAGCAGTCGACCAAAAAAGAGGTAATAGTAACCATTAAATAAGGAGGCAGCCACACCAACCGAAGGTGGAGTTGTAGTAATTGTCAATCATGATTGTAGGTGTTGATTTGAGATTATGAATGTTATTGAGGTGTAAAGAGGTCATTGAGAAAAACTGGTGATGACAGGTCAATCTTGATGTTAAGGAGTCAATGTTAACCATGAACCTAAATTTTAGGGGTCATGATTGACCGTTAATCATTAGCCTTAAATTTTATGCAGTCAATATTGACCATTGAATTTAAATTTTAGGACTCAAATCTGGCCATTGATTGTAAGGCAACCTATGGGAATTACCGATGACCATTAATGATTATGTAACCTTAATTTTAAGGCTCTATAAATACTCCTATGTGTCTTGTAAGGTAGTGTGTGTATTGTAGAATTTTTTGAGACAACAAAACCTAGTTGTAGCAGCTGACCAAGAGGGAGAGAGAGGCAACTTGAAGCAGCTGGCCACCATACCCTCACCAAGTTGTAGCAACTGGCCCTTATCAGCACTTGTAGCAGCTAGCCCTTACCAAAACTTGCAACAGCTAGTGTTGAACTAACAAACCAGCAGCTTGTACTAGCAAACCAAGAGGCAATAGCCTGCATTAGCAAACCAGGAAACCAGCAGCCTGTACTAGCAAACCAAGAGGCAATAGCCTGCATTAGCAAACCAGGAAACCAGCAGCCTTGAACCAATAATTTGGTAGCCAAGGAAGACAAATCAGAAGGTGGTGCAATATCCTGTGAATCCAACATCAAAGGGAGACAAACCAGAAGGTGGTGTAGCAACTTGTGAATTCGGCATCAAGGGAAGACAAACAAGGGGGCAGAAGCTTGTACCAGCAAAACCAGGAGGCAGCAGCCTGCACTAGCAAATAGGAAGGTAGCAAGTTCAGCAGAAGGTGGTGCAACAGCAGGACCTACACCAGCAAACAAAAACTAGTAGCTGTAGCAGCATCATTTAGGATCAAGTAGCAAGCCAGTAGTAGGAGATTCCTGCACCAAATCAGTGAGAGCGCGGACATCAGTAGCTCGTGCAGACAGCAATAGCAGTGTGCGTAGACAACGGGAGTAGTGCGTACAGACAACAGTAGCACATGCACATAATAGCAACAATACGTGTGCACAATAGCTGCAGCGCATACAGATAGTAGCATAAACAAGTACGGACAGTAGTAGTGCGTGCAGACAGCAAGAGTAACACGTGTAGACAACAGTAGTAATATGTGTGCACAACAGTAGTAGGATGAGTGGACATCAGCAGCGTGCACAGATAGCAGCAGCAGCACGTGTAGATAGTAGTAGCAACACGTACAAGCAGCACCGGTAGCATGTGAGACATCACTAGTAGCAAAGGAAGGAGAAGATCCATATTCTACACTAGCAGTCTATACACATTAAGTCATCATTCTCCAGGAAAGTTTTCATTATAAACTTTTGATAAACTTGTTGAAAATGGGTGGGATACCCTTGGAGTGATTGGGAGATCGGTGTAAGTGGCTAAGGAGTAGTCCTTCCATAAGTGGTTAAAGAGTGATCCTTCCACAATATTGTTGTATCCCTTGATAATAAGAGTAGATTGTGTGATTTAAGAGTAATCCTAATACATCATGGACGTAGCTTATACATTGTATGTGAACCACGTAAAAATTGTTGTGTGTGCTTAGGTGCTTATGCATTGATTTATACTTGTACAGTTGCACTCATATAAAAGAGAAAGATAAAAAATTAGATCATCAGTTCTAATAAGTCACAAAGGTTAAATTTGGAACAATTTGCAAAAATTGTATATCTCATACTAATTCACCCCTTCTCAGTGTGAGACCTAAAAAGGTCCTCATTAAGGCACAACTAGCAGAAGGCAATAAGTACAAATAGTAGTAGATAAGGAGAAAACTTGCTCCTGTAGCAAGGTAGGTAGCATTGGTAGTAAGAGGAAAAAACATGTCCCAACAGCAAGTCTAGTAGTTTGTAGCAACAAAGGAGAAAACGTGCCTTGGCAGTAAGTTCGGTAGCTTGTAGCAGCAAAAGAGAAAACATGTCCTTGCAGCAAGTTCAGCAGCTTGCAGTAGTAAAGGAGAAAACATGCCCTACTAGCAAGTCTAATAGCTTGTAACAATAAAGGAGAAAATGTGCCCTGACAACAGGGCAGGTAGCACTGACTTTAGGCAAGGCAACCTGCCAAGGCAGCGGGAGAGGCAACATTGGTAGCAAAGGAAAAGAACTTGCCAAGGAAGCAGGTGAGGCAGCATTAGCATTAGGAAAAAGAACTTACCAAGATAAAAGCAAGCAGCCCCACTAGCGAGGGGAGAGAACTTACAACATATATAAGCTACAGCAGAGATAACCTATAGAGAAGAGACCAACAAAGCTTGAGCAAAGACTGGCAATGAGGAAGGAGAAGATCTGTTTTCTGCAACAGTAACCTATACACATTGAGTGATCCTTCTCAAGAAAGTGTTAGTTACTAGCCTTTTGATAAACTTGTTGAAAAAGAGTGGGAAACCTTTAGTGATTAAGAGATCAACTCATCTAGTGACTATGAGATTAACTTTTTTAGTGATTAAGAGATCAACTCGTCAAGTGATCGAGAGATCATTGTAAGTGGTTAAGAAGTGATCTTTCTACAAGTGGTTATGGAGTGATCCTTCCATAACATAACTATATCCTTTGATAACAAGAGTAGATTATATGATTTAGGAGTGATTTTATTACATCGTGAACGTAGCTTACACATTGTGGGTGAACCATGTAAAAATTACTGTGTATTCTTAGGTGCTTGCATTTGATTGATATTTGCATGACCACTCTTACGTAAAGAAGAAATATAAAAATTGGATCATCGACTTTAACAAGTCACATAAGTTAATTCAAAAAGATTTATAAAAATTGAGTATCTCATATTGATTCACCCCTTCCCCTTCTTAGTGTCAGATCTAAGATTGTTCTCATTATATGCTTATAATGTCTTATGATGGAAAGGTTATTTGCATTTTTTTTCTTTTGTCATTTTTCTTTCTTTGGGTAAACATTGGTTTGAATTTACCACTTACTTGATGGTATGTTAGATTATACCTTTTGTTTAAGAACTTATTAGATTATTCTTCCTTAATTATAAGATACTTTATTCTTTTTTTTTCTTTTTGGTTTTTTTCCACATGTAAAACCTTTTTTATTTGTGTGTGTACAAAGATGATTAATGAAATTATCAAGAAAAAAGTTTGTCTAAGTGTGCCAATAAAAATTCTTAAAGTGTTATAATAATCATAATAGAAAAAGTAGGTGACACTATTTAAGGATGAGGTGTATTAAAATATGTTTTTTGAAATTTATTTATTTATTTGTCAAGAAAAACACATAATATGTGAGAAAACTAGCACAATATGTAACCAATTTAAGGTGTTCAAAAACTACTTAATCCACAAAAACTACTTAACCTTAATCATTGGGATCTATACCTAAAGTGGAAAATTTGACTTAAGGTCATTTATTTTTTAAAAAACAATTAAGGGAAATTTGGAGACAAATTGAAGATTATGAAAATGACATTTAATTTGCCAAAATTTTATACAAGATTTCATGTCATTTAAAACATTATTATGGTTTTGTTGTTGCTTATAAAGTTGGACTATAGATTATTTGTTGTTTATTGCTATAGGTTATTGAAGGAAAGAAATGAATCAATTGATCATAAAATTTTTCTTGCATCCATATTTGGTGTATAGAATGGGTATGATTGTCAAATATCAATTTTTGCTTTGCTTTGCTTTTATTGCATATTCTAACTTTCTTTTGTTGTGTAAATTGCAACTAAAAACTTTTGACGGATATTTGCTCACTATTGATGATATATTGGATAACTCTTGCATAGGTTATGGTTAACCTTGCCAATTAAGACTATTGAAAGTTTTATGTTTTCTATATTGAGTGGTGAACTTATTTAACATGATTTTGAAATTCCAAAATGTGTTATTTTGTAATTTTATTATAGATTGGTATGATAATTGTGAATGATGGAATAATTCTCTATAATCAGAATGAAAGATTACTAAAAATGATGGCTTTTATATGTTTTAAATATCTTGCAATCAATTTGTAATCATTGTGTTATTTTGGATGATTTAAAATGGTTGATTGATTGGTTATGAATTAAATTTTAAAGAAAATGTCATTGGTGAATTAGATGTAAAATATCTTTAAAATAATCCAATCTAGTGTGGACACCTTTATAATTGTCATAACAAAATTTACACCATTTTATTAGTCTTTTTACACATCATGTGATTTAAAAAAAAAACTAAAATTAAAGATTATTTTGAAATGGCTTATGTCAATTGCATATCTATCAAAAATTTTGGTCCAAGTAATCAAGCTCTAATTATAATATTCCTTAAAACAAATTAGATGTTTATGAAGTATTTCAAAAGTTATTTTTTTTATATAGATTTGTGTCTCTTATATCTTTTGAAAATACACTATATACCTAGTAAGTGTAGGTAGCAAATAGTCCTTTGAATTAGTTAGTATGGAGCAAAAAATGAACACTAATTTGAATGGATTATCTACTTGAAGAGGCTAATTGATTTTGTTGACATGCATGGCCATGACTTATGATGATATTAAATTTACATTATTTGTGAGAAAATATTTTGGTGGCGTGTATTAAAGTCTCTTATGCCATAGAATAGGGATTACTTCTTCGTTGAAGTTTGGATTCTTTTTAATAGATGGAATTTACTGTTTGCTACTAATTATACCTTTTGCCTTTTGCTTGGATTCCTTTGGGAGGTTTGTAGTGATGATTCTGTATAGTAAACATGCTCCTTTTTCTCCTTCTCTATATCTTATGAATGGGAATTCATGCTTAAAAAAAGCATGACCATTTATGGCATAAGTTGGATCATATGATTACATTTGTGCACTAATTTCATAAAAATAACCTTATGCATACAAAATTTTCTTCCCTTAATAAAGAGAATTATGTAAATGGGAGGTTATGCTATAACAATAATTTGAACCCCAATAGATATGGTTTAATGACTTAATATGCACAAGGAATCAAATAAGAATCCAAGAAAAGTAAATCAAATTTCAATAATGCAACTTTATTGAGTTCATCTTTGATAGCTAATATTAGATTTGTTTTCAATAATATCTCATATATTTGTCCTTATTGATTTGATGTTATGAGTATTTTGAGATGTATTGGCTGCATTTACAAAGTATTAACAGTTGATTTATTTAAAGGTTGAGGAAGATAGCATTGATGGAATGTGATGAGAATAAGGAGAGAAAGTAGGGCTGAAATCAGGATGTTGCTAGCCCCACCTTGCATTGTCAAAAATAACGAGTTGATTTGGATTGTTGTTGGTGTTTTGGTTGTAAAGAAAGTACTAGTTACTACCTTGCATTGTCACTTGTTGGGTATGAGTCAATGCTAATTGTTGATCCTAAATTCAAGGAGTAAATGCTAACTATTGACCTTAAATTCAAGGAGTTAATGCTAACTGTTGACCTTAAATTTAAGGAATTAATGTTAACCATTAATGGTAGGACAACCTTAAATTTAAAGAATTAATGTTAACCGTGGATGATAGGGCAACCCTAAACTAAAGACATATGAACACCTATGCAGTTGCCAAGAGAATAATGAGTGAAAATAGAAAGAAAGATACAACAACAACAAACGAAAAAGTAAGCTGTAGAGAATGAAAGAAAAAGCTATAGAAAATGAAAGAGAGAGTTGCAGAGAAACAAAAAAAAGAATAGAAAAGCAAAAAAGAGGAAGAATGGCAAAAAGCTAAGAAAACACAGTAATAAAGAAACACGACAAAGAAAGGAAGGAGAAACCCAACAGAGGCAGGAAAGAAACCCAACAATAAGGAAGAAGAGAATAGCAAAATGCTTGAGTAGAGACTGACAAAGTTTGAGTAGAAATTAGAAGTAAAGAAGGAAAGAACAACAGAAAGCTTGAGTAGAGATTGACAGTGAAGAAAGAGAGAATGGTAAAAAGCTTGAGCAAAGACCAACAGAGCTTGAGTAGATATTGGTAGTAAAGAAGGAGAGAACGGCAAAAAACTTGAGTAGAGACTGACAGTGAGGAAGGAGAAAATGGTAGAAAGCTTGAGTAAAATGATAGAGAGCACAAAATGACATTGATGAGAGAACAACAAAAAGAAAGGAAAAGATCAATTTTCTGTCACAGTAACCTATGCATATAAAGAGATCTTTCTCAAGGGAGTTTTTGTTATAATCTTTTTATGTACTTCTTGAAAAAGGGTGGGAAACTCTTGGGGTGATCAGGAGATCTTTGTAAGTGGTTAAGGAATGATCCTTCTACAGTGGTTAAGAAGATATCCTTCTATTACATCAGCTATATCCCTTGATAGTAAGAGTGGAACATGTGATCTAGGAGAGATTTTATCACACCATGGATGCAGCTCTTAGACATGTGGCTGGTGTAAGGACACCCCTCCTAGATGTCTTGCTAGTGCAGGGATACCCTCTTAGATGTGTTGCTGCTTCAGGGAACTCTTACTACTATTCCTACAATCTGCAGGTTTGGGTTTGTTGCTTGGTTGCTGGACCAACAATCTATAGGTTATATCTTTCCTTGCTTAGCTACTGAACTTGCAATTTGCAGGATATGGTTTGCTACTTGATTCCCAAACTTGTTGCTACTTTGATTTTTTGCTTGATTCATAGGCATGCTTCTATTGATGGGAAGCTTCCTGAGGTGCTTCTAGTCTGCTTAAAAGCCTCCTAGATATGTTGGTGTGGAGGTTGGCTATTGTTATCACCTATGTGAGGCTTAGTTGCTGTTGTCACCTTCGTGAGGGCCAGTTGCTACTATCACCTTCGAGAAGGTCAGTTGCTGGTTTGTTGGTGAAGAAGGTTGGCTGCTTTGCTACCTCTTTCTCTCCCTCTTAGTTAGCTGCTTATCTCTCCTTCTTGACTGGCTACCTTGCTCTTCCTCTTAGGCAGCTGCTTTGCTCTTCCTCTTGGCCAGTTACACCTCCCTTAGTGGCTGACTCCTCTCTTGTTGTTCACCTCTCCTTTTGGCTTTACGTTTGCCATTCACATCTCTTTGGTCGGCTCTCTCAATTTTCTACAACACACCCCTTTCTTGCAAGACACATAAGGGTATTTATAGAGCCTTAAGATTATGGTTACACAATTATCAACGGTCATCATTGATTCCTATAGGTTGCCTTACAATTAATAGTTAGATTTGAGTCTTAAAATTTAAGGTCAATGGTCAATATTGACTTCCTAAAATTTAGGGTCAACGATTAATCTTGACTCCTAAAATTTAACGTCATGACCAACATTGATTTATCAACTTTAGGATTGACTTGTCATTACCGATTTTACCCAATGACCTCACTGCATTTCAATGGCATTTATAACATCCAACTAACTTATACAACCATGTGAGATAGTGTTGAAAACAAATTTAACATTAGCCATCAAAGATGGGCTTAACAAATGACAGGTCAATCCTAAATTTAATAAGTCAATGTTGACCTTTGACCCTAAATTTTAAGAGTTAATACTAACCATTGACCCTAAATTTTAGGAATCAATGTTGACCGTTGATTATAGGGTAACTCTTGGGAATCAATGCTTACTATTGATGATAAGGCAACCTTAAACTCAAACCTTATAAATATATCCATGTAGTTATCAAGAGAGGTGTGTGTTGCAGAATAAAGAAACAAAAAGAACGACAGAGAGTAGCCACCAAAAAGAATAGGTAAGGAGAATAACAAGAGGTCATGTGCTGCAGACCATAAGAGAGAATTCCAAGAGGAAGATATCATGTGTGCTACAGAATGCCAAAAGAGTTAATTGCAAAATGCCATGAGAGTTAGCTGTAAAATGCTAAGAGAGTTGAGTGTTACAAAACATAAGGGAGAGCTGTGCAGCATAGAGACAACAAGGAGGAAAGATCGTAACAGCACTAGAGGACGAAGGAGAGTGCGATGGCAAAAGGAAATAGCAGCAGCACTAGAGGAAGAAGGAAAGTGCAGTGACAAAAGGAGAAATTAGCAACACTAGAAGAGAATGAGAGTGTAGAAGGAAATAACAACAACACCAGAGGAAGAAGGAGAGTGCAATGGTAGAAAAAGATAGCAATAATACTATAAGAGAAGGAGAGTGCAGGGAAGAAGGAAACATTAGAAGCATTAAAGAAAGAAGGAGGCAGCAATTATAGCAGAAGTAGAAAGATTGCAATAGCAGCAAAAAAATAGTAGAAGTAGAAAAGGATGAGGTAGCATTGGAAGCAAAGGAGAAAACCTACCAAGGCAAAAGGAGGCAGCACTGGCAACTGAGGAGAGAACCTATCAAAGCAGAAGGAGGCAATAATGATAGTAAGATAAGATAACCTGCAATGGAGAGAAATTACAATAGAGAGAACTTATAGAGAAGAGAACTTAAAGAGGAGAGAACCTACAAAGGAGAGAACTTGTAGAGGAGGGAACCTGTAGAAGAGAGAACTTACAGAGGTGAGAACCTATCTCTCATGGTTGTATAAGTTAATTTGATCTTATGAATGCCGTTGAGATGCAATGAAGTCATTGGGCAAAATCAGTAATGATAGGTCAATCCTGAAGTTGATGGATCAATGTTGACAATGACCCTAAATTTTCGGAGTCAAGATTAATCATTGACCTTTGACCGTTAACCTTAAATTTTAGAACTCAAATTTGGCTGTTAATTGTAGAGCAACTTATTGGAATCAACAATGACCGTTGATGATTGTGTAACCCTAATCTCAAGGCTCCATAAATACCCTTATGCGTCTTACAAGAAGGGGGTGTAAGGCAGAAGTTTTTAGAGAACAAAACCTATTTGTTATAGTCGGCCAAAAGGGAGAGAGATGCAGTAAGGCAACTGGCCAAGAGGGAGAAAGAGGCAATAAGGTAGATGGCCAAGAGGAAGAGAGAGGTAGAAAAGTAGCTAGCCACCATACCAACAACTTGAAATAGTTGGCCACCACACTAGTAACATGCAATAGCTGGCCCTCACCAGCACTTGCAACAACTAGCCCTCACCAACAAACTAGCAACACCTCTAGGAGGGTATACCAACACCAACAGCACATTCAAAAGGGTATACCAACCCAGCAACATGTCTAAGAGGGATTACTAACACTAGTAACATGTTCCTGCACCAGTAGCACATCCAAGAGGGTATACTAGCACTAGTAGCATGTCTAGGAGGGACTACCAGTACTAGCAACACGTCCAAGAGAGACTACTAGCACCAACAACAAGTTTGGGAGGCTATACCAACAATTGTAGCACGTCCAACAGCCAAATCAGCAAGTGCAGTGCGCTCAGCAGCCAAACCAATAAGTTCAGCACACCGAGCAGTAGCCCAGGCACTTGTGGACTACAGCAATAGCGCGAACAGACAGCAACAACACTCATGAACAGAAGTAGTAGCATATGCGGACAATAATAGTAGTGCGTTTAGGCAGCACCGGTAGTGAGTGAGACAACATCGATAGCAATGGAAGGAGAAGATCCATATTTTTCTCTAGCAGTCTATACATATTGAGTGATTGCTCTCCAAGAAAGTTATTACTATAAACTCTTGATCAACTTGTTAAAAAAGGGTGGGATACCCTTGGAGTGATCAGGAGATCGATTGTAAGTGGTTAAGGAATAGTCCTTCCACAAATGGTTAAGGAGTGATCATTCCATAACATTGTTGTATCCCTTGATAACAAGACTAGATTGTGTAATTTAGGAATCATCCTATCACACCGTAGACATAGCTCACATATTGTGGGTGAACCATGTAAACATTGTCATGTGTGCTTAGGTACTTGCACGTTGATTGATATTCATGCAGTCACTATCACATAAAAGTGAAAAATAAAAATTGAATCATTGGCTTTAACAAGTAATAGAGGTTAAATCTAAATTGATTTATAAAAAGCAAATATCTCACATTAATTCACCTCCACTCAGTGTGAGATCTAAAACGGTCCTCATCAAAAGGAGACAAGGTTGTGAAGGAATCCAAGTTACAAATCTAGAGGAGTAGATTTAAAGACATAAAGATGCTAAATGATGAATTTATGGATTCCTTCTTAACAAGAGTAAATGAAATTGTATGTTCCATCAAAGGCTATGGAGAGGAGATCAATGGTATTATTATGGTAAGGAAGATACTTAGAACCTTACTAGAAGCTTTTAATGCCAAATTCTCATTCATAGAAGATAAAGATTTGGATAGGTTGCCCCTAAATGATTTACACAACATATTGGTGGCTTATGAAATGAGAATAGCCCTAATGAAAAAAGAAAAAAAGTCTAAGGTAGAGAAGGAGTTAGCCTTCAAGGCAATGAAGAAATTAAAGATTAAAGAACAAGAAGAAGAATTGACAACAACTCTGAAGTTAAAGATAGTGATACTAAACTTAATAAAGTTATGACATATATTACCAAAAATATGAGAAAAGGAAAAGGGAAATACAAGGGAAAATTACCCTTGAAGTGCTTTAGTTATGGAGCAATTGGGCACTTCGTTGTAGACTACCCAAAGAGAAAAGAAGTAGATAGTGATGATGATGATGAGTTGGCCCCAAGGAGGAGAACAAAGGAATCCAGCTATTCTAAAGCTAGAAATTCAAGTACCTAAGGGAAGAAGCAACTCTTCAGATCCAAAAGAAGAAATTCTTCGAGTTGCACAAGTAAATGTTGAACAAAAATCCTCAAGTGATATAGAATAAGTTGAAGAGGAAAAGAATGAGATAAGGTAGCAATTTAAGAATGAATTGAGAGCTTGTTTGAATAAAAAAAACAAGCTGGAAAAGGAGGTAAAACATCTCAAGAAGCTGAATAAAAATTCTGTTGTTAATAAATTTGATCTCCTAGTGAAAGAAAAGGAGTTTAAAGTGAAAGAGAATGAGTAATTGAAAAGAATTGAGGAGTTGAATGTACTTAAGCCAAAGTAAGGAAACATACATGAAGATCTTAGTGCTAAGGTGATTGCACTAGAGCAAAAAGTTCTGATTTTACAAGTCAATCTCCATAAGGTTGAATCTGAATTGAAAATGTATGAAGAAAGCTTTATGGAGGTCATAGAAGTGAGAGGAGAGTCCTCTTTAGCAAATACTATCAAGGAGGATGCTGCCAAAAAATTGGATAAGTGTATAAGTAAACAAAGACCTCATTCCATGGGGAAGAAAGGACTTAGCTATATTGAAAAGCCAAATAAATTATTTTTGCATACAGAACGAGACCTAAGAATATCCAATGTTCCCTTTCTCATTCACAATAGTTTTCCTATAGTCGGTAGGTTTTCAAGCACATTATTAAGCGTATCTCTCAAATACTTGAAAAAAATTTAACCATCTAGGCTGTTTGAATCTTAGGTCAATTTAAATAATAATAATGTTATTTTTTTATCACTAATATGAAACTATTACTTGACAAGATAAAGGTTTAAATATTCGCTAGAAGATGATACCGTAGATTATATTAATCATTACACAAAACAACTCCATAATGGCACAGACCGAAAATACCAAGTTTTGCCCCATATGTGGCGTTGGTCACCAAGAAAGATAGGTCAAGCACGCATGGCTAAAGATGTATATGACGTTGTAAAAAATGATATTTTTTTTTCTTCTATTTAATTTGATGCATTTTTAGGTGAATCAAAATACTTAATATTAAATGTAAGCAAAGAAGAGGAAAATTATGTTTGTACCTAAAAGCGAAGATAATGATGTTATGGAGAAGAGAAACCAACCCAAGCTAAAATGGGTTAGGAAAGATGTGATGAAAACTCTTATTCAAAGGAGATAGGTTATCAAAGATGGAAAGAACGTTGCCACAACAAATGCTGAAGATAAGAGACTTGAACTTTTTAAAAGAAGAAGATTTATATTTAAAGGATTTTACTAGTATTATAGTAAGTATGGGCACAAGGCTAATGTATGTTAGAGTAATGGACCCATAATAAAGAGGAATGTAAGGCAAGAGTGTAGGGGAAGACTCTATCAAGAAAGGATATAGCTTCAAGCCAAAAAAAAGCCAAATCCCACTATGAAATAGATTTGATATGTTGGAAGAAATCTGTGGAAGATGTGACAAGACTGGATATATTACTGAGGAATGCTTAATATTGCTGTTCGGTCAAAGAATGCAAAGGAGAACACCTACATATGCTCTTATGTTTGGCCAAAGAAAAAGAAGAGGAAGGGAAATGGCTATGGTTGTGGAAGTAACTTTAAAAGCTTCTAAGAAAGAAAAACCATGGATCCTAAATAGTGTGATGAGGACCTTTTTAAATCTCACACTGAAAGGGGAAGGGCGTGAATTAGTGTAAGATGCTTACTTTTTACAAATCTTTTTGAATTAACCTTTATGACTTGTTAGAGTCGATGATCCAATGTTTTACCTTTCTTCTTTATATGAAAGCGATCGTATATTATCAATCAAATGCAAGTACCAGAGAACACACAGAGATTTTTATGTGATTAACCCACAATATGTGAGCTACGTCTATAATGTGATAAGATCACCCCTAAATCACATAATCTACTTTTGTTATCAAGGGATACAGTTATAGTGTGGAAGGATCACTCCTTAACCACTTACAATGATCTCCCGATCACTAGATGAAATGATTTGCTGATCACTCAATGGCTCCCTATCACTCCAAGGGTATCCCACCCCTTTTCAACAAGTTTATCAAAAGGTTTGTGACTAACACTTTCCTGAGGAAGATCATTCAAAGTGCACAAGTTGCTAGTACAAAATGTGGATCTTCTCCTTCCTTATTGCTAGTCTTTGCTTAGGCTTTGCCATTCATTTCTCTACAAGTTATCTCTATTGTAGGTTCTCTCACCCTGCTCGTTACTTTGTTGCAAGTTCCCTCCCTCTACTACTAGTGTTACTTCACCTGTTACCTCGATAAGATCTCTCTTTTATTACTAATGCTACCTCACATATTTCCTTGGTCGGTTCTCTCTTCTTACTGCTAGTGCTGCCTTCTTCAGCCTTGACAGGCTTTCTTCCTTTATTGTCAATGCTATTTCATTTGTTACTTTGGCAAGTTTCTTCCTCTGTTGCTAGTGCTACCTTACTTGCTAACTTGGCAGGTTCTCTTCCTCTACTGCTGATGCTACCTGACTTGCTACTGGGGCATGTTTTCTCTTTTGCTATTATAAGCTACTAGATTTACTGCCAGGACAAGTTTTCTCCTCCTATTACTAGTTGTGTTTCCTACCTTATTGCCAAGACATGCTGCTGGTTATGCTTGCAAGGTGCAATTTTTGGTTGCATTTGCTGGTATTGCTACATGCACTTATTGCTTCTACAATCTATAATTGCTATTGGTCTACTTATTCCTGCTGTTGCAATTTGCAATTGTTTGTTATCTACCTGCAACTGCTGGTGCTGTAGGATATGCTACAAGAGTAGCAAACTGCTACAAGTGTTACGGGTTACTACAAGTATTATGGGCTATTGCTAGTGTTGCCAGTTGCTACTGGTGTTATGGGTTATTGCTAGCATTGTAGGCTACTACTAGTATTAAGGCCTGCTGCTAGTGTTATGGACTGCTACTAGTGTTACAGGTTGTTGCAAGTTACTACTAGTGTTACAGGTTATTGCTGGTGTTGTGTAGGATGTGTTGCTAGTGTTGCCTGCTATAGGTTATTGGTTTTTTTTACTACAAGTATAGGATTCATTGGGTGGCTACTACAACTCCTTCTCCTTTGGTTTGACTGGCTACTGTCTTCTTCTTCTCCTTTTGGTTTGGCTAGCTGTTGCCTTTTCCTTTCTTCGGTGTGGCTCTTGCACACCCTCTCCTCTAGTTTGGTATGGCTGTTGCATGCCTTCTCCTCTAGTTTGGTGTAGTTGCTACACACCTTTTTCCTTGGTTTGGTTTGGCTATTACACGCCTTCTTCTCTAATGTGGTGTAGCTGTTGCATGTCTCCTTTGCTGGTTTGGTGTGGCTGCTAGCTACTACACCTTATTCTCCCTTTGGTAGGGTTGCCTTCTTCTTCTCCCTTTGGTGTGGCTGTCGATTGTTGCAACTTCTCCTTCAGTTGGTATGGCTACCTCCTTCTTTGGGGGTTATTGTCACCTTTTCTTTGGCTGGCTGCTACTGCAACTCCCTCGGTTGGCTACTACTACACCTCTCCTTGGTGGTTGCCTTATTTGCCTTGGCCGATCACTCTCTCTTTAGTGACTACCTCTTTGTTTGCCGCTCAACCTCAGTTTGTTATTCTCTCTCAAAATTTTGCAGCACACACACATCTTGAAAGATGCATGGTGTATTTATAGAACCTTGAGATTAGGGTTACACATTCATCAATAGTCAGTGTTAATTCCCAAAGGTTGCCCTATAATTAATGGCCATATTAGATTCCTAAAATTTAGGGTTAATGATAAACATTGACTTCTTAAAATTTAAGGTCAAAGGTCAACCTTGACCCTAAAATTTACAGTTGATAGTCAACATTGACTCTTTGACTTTAGGGTTGACTTGCCATCAATATCTTTGCCCAATGATCTCTTTGTATCCAACATTAGTCATCAAAGATGGGCTCAACATGGTGTTTGCTCTTCATAAATGATAGGAGACTCTAAGGTGTTGAAGGAAGTAGTAAAATATGATAAAGGGTCAGTCATATTTGGCAATAGTGGTGTCTTAAAGATCAACGGTGGTGATGATAAAATTGGTTCAAGAAAGTTGAAATTATAGGAAGTGCTTTATGTTAAAGGGCTAAATACAATCTAATTAGTGTTCCAACTTTGTGATGATAGGCATAAAGTTACTTTTAACAAGAGTAATTGCACAGTAAAAAGATTAAGTAATGGTGTTGTTCTTATAAAGGAAGAAAGAACAAATGGAAACTTATACCAAGTTTCCAACAATAAAAACACATGCTACATGAGTACCAAAAATGAGAATTTGTTATGGCATAAGAGATTAAGACATCTTGGACAAAAGAGGTTGAATAAATTGTCCAAAAATGAAGCTATGAAAGATGTCCCCAAACTGAGAAGAGAAAGAAATACCATTTTTAGTACGTGTAAAAAAGGGAAGATGGTGCATGCTACCCATAAAAATGTGGAGATTCAAACAAAGAAGCCATTGGAGCTCATTCATTTAGATATATTCACCAAAATTTTATCAAGAAAGATGTTCTAGAAGTTAAGGCTAACTTTATGTGTTCACCAACCCTTAGAGGTTAAGGTATGCCTCTAACCCCTTTTTTCCCCTTTCCTTTTATATTATTCTTTGGATTTGTTGTTAAAGGGGGAGATATTTTGTATAAATCCAAAAAGAGTATGTACTAATCAAAATGGGAATAGGATAAATCCAAAAGGGAAAAATTAAATAAAGAGGGAGAAATTGATAAAGGGGAGAAATAGAAAAAAGGGGAAGTTAAAGGTTGTTTCTAATTGGTATCATGTCCATATACAAAAGGGAGATGCCTGTTTTAGGGAGAACTATAAATGTCAAAAGCTGCTACTTGTGCTTAGTTACTAATTTTTGAATTTAATGTGTTGCTAATAAATCCATAGGGGGAGATTGTTGAGCCTACTTTGATGGCTAATGTTGGATTTGTTGTCAACAACATCCCTTATATTTGTGTTTGTTGATTTGATATTGTGAATGTCATTAAGATGTAGAGAGATCATTTGTCAAAATTGTTGATGGCAGGTCAACCCTAAATTCAATAAGTCTATGTTGACTATTGACCTTAAATTTTAGGAGTCAATGCTAGTCGTTAACCTTAAATGTTAGGAATTAATGTTGACCATTGATTGTAGGGCAACCGTTAGGAATCAATGTTGACAGTTTATTGTAGGGCAACTCCTGGAAATCAATGCTGACCATTGATTATAGGATAACCCTAAATTTGAGGCTTATTAATATATCTATGTAGCTATCAAGAGAGGTGTGTATTGCAGAAACGGAATAGAGAAACAGAGATAACAGTAGAGAATAGCCACCAAAAAGAAAAGGAGAAGAACAACAAATAACAACCACAAAAAAGAATAGGTAAGGAAGAAATTGTGTGTGTTGTAAAACGCTAAGAGGAAGAAATCGTGTGTGTTGTAGAATGCCATGAGGAAGAAATCAAGTGTGTTATGGAATGCCATGAAAGTTAATTGCAGAATGCCAAGAATGTTAGTTATGGAATGCCAAAAAAGTTGAGTGTTACAGAACATAAAAGAGAGCTATGGGGCATATAGATAGCAGCAACACTAGAGGAAGAAAGAGAATGTAGTGGCAAAAGGAAATAGTAGTAGCACTAGAGGAAGAAGGAAAGTGTAGCAACAGAAGGAAATAGCAATGGCACTAGAGGAAGAAGGAGAGTTTAGCAGTAAAATGAGACAGTAGCAGCACTAGAAGAAGAAGGAGAGTGTAATTACAGAAGGAAACATCAATAGCATTAGAAGAAGAATGAGAGTGCAGTGGTAGAAGGAAACAGTAGTAGCACCATAAGAGAAGGAGAGTGCAAAGGCAAAAGGAAATAACAGTAACACTAGAGGAAGAAGGAGAGTGCAGCAACAGAAGGAGACAATAGCAACACCAAAAAAAGGAGAAGAGTGTAGTGGTAGAAGGAAATAGTAGTAGCACTAGAGGAAGAAGGAGTATGCAGCAGCAAAAGGAGACAACAAAAACACCAGAGAAAGAAGGAGTGCGCATTAGCAAAAGGAGACAACAATAGCACTAAAGGAAGAAGTAAGGTGCAACAATAAAAGGAAATAGTAGTAGCACTAAAAGAGAAAGAGAGTGCAATGGTAGAAGCAACATTGGCAGTAAAGGAAAGAACCTGAAAAGGTAGAAAATGGTAGCACTGGCAATAAAGGAGAGAACCTACCAAGGTATAAGGAGGTAGCACCAGTAATAGAGGAGAAAACCTACCAAGGCAAAAAAAGGTAGCACCAGTAACAAAGGAGAGAGCCTACAAAGGTATAAAGAGGCAGCAGTAGCTATTAGATAAAGATAAGCTACAACGAAGAGAACTTGTAGAGGACAGAACCTGTAGAAGAGAGAACTTGCAAAGGAGAGACAACAGCATTGGTAGAATAAAAAAGGAGGGAACTTACAGAGGATAAATTGACAAAGCTTAATGAAAGAAACCAACAATGAGGAAGTAAAAGATTCGTTTTCTACAACAGTAACATGTGCAAATTGAGTAATCTTTCTTAGGGAAGTTTTATCATAAACTATTTATCTACTTCTTGAAAAAGGGTAAGAGACCTTTAGAGTGATCTGGAGATTAATCCTTCGAGTGATCCAAAGATCAATTATTCTAATGATTAGGAGATCATTGTAAATGATTAAGGAGTGATCCTTCCATAACATTAGTTGTATCCCTTGATAACAAGAGTGGATTGTGGGATTTAGGAGTGATCCTATCACACTATGGATGTAACTCAAATATTATGGATGAACCACGTAAAACTTTTATGTGTTCTCGGGTGCTTGTGCTTACTTGATATCCATATGGTCGTTCTCACATAAAGAAGTAAGATAAAAATTGGATCATCAACTTTAACAAATCACAGAGGTTTAATCCTAATAAATTTGTAAAAAGTAAGCATCTTAAAATGATTCATTTCTTCCCTCTCTCAATGTGAGACCTAAGAAGGTCCTCATCAACTTTCAAAGGTAAATGAGGAAGGCAATTACATGTTAAGAGTTCCTTATGCCTTAACAGTCAGTAGGCTTATGTATATTATAATTTATACTAGACTTCATACAATACATGCAGTAGGAGCTATGAGTAGCTATATGACTAATCTTGGTAAACAACATTGAAAAGCTATCAAGTGGATTCTTTGCTATATAAGGGTAGTATAAATGTATCACTATGTTTTAAGAAGAATAGTATAAACTTGTGAGACTTTATTAATGTAGATTTTGGTTAAGACATTGATAAAAAAAGAGCACACTAGGTTATACATACATTTGGGGTGATACTGCTGTGAGTTAGGTATCACTTACTAAAGTTGAATATGTTATGATCATTGAAGCAAGCAAGAAATTAGTTTGGTTTAAAATCTTCCTAGAAGAATTGAGCAAGTAGTATGGAAGTCATATTCTTTTTTGTAATAATCAAAGTATAGTCTATCTTGCTAAAATTCTTGTATTCCATACATTAATGAAGCATATCCAATTGAAATATCACTTTATACGTGGTTTATTGGATGATGGGATATTAACTTTAAAAAGATATGTAATACAAAGAATCTCATTGACATATTAATTAAACCAATGGTTATAAAAAAGTTGAGGTTATGTGTATCCTAAATTGACCTCTATAATTAATAGTTGAGAAGGTGTCACGTTGAGTTATATATTATAAGGTAATTTAAAATTACATTGTAATAGCTGTAAATTTGATAATTAGTCTTTAAGTGAGAGATTGTTATAGAATTGGAGCCTAATTAACATTATATAGAGTAAACATGTAATCTGTCTCCATATAAAAGTTATCCTATCTTTTGCATAAAAGGGTATGCTTATTATGTAATTTAAAAGAACTCTAAAATAGTGTAAAACTCTAGTGCAATCATAAATTTAGGAACTTTTAGGCTTTGAACTGCATAAATTCCTTATATTCCTTTTACTTTTATTTCATTTTCAAATATTTTGTTCCCACCTAGTCTTCTTTGTTCCTTTAACCAAAATGATGGAAGATGGCAAGGCCAGAGCTTCGGCGGTGGTGTCCAACTCTCTCGTTATGTCTACTCTCCATCAAGTTCAAAGGACCAATTTTGCAGAAGGTTAGAAGCTACAGAAGGATGCCAACAATTGAAACTTTGTTATACTAACTGATAACATTACAACAATTAAAAAAAGGGGATGACTAGGATTTAAGTAGATAAACGACGTTAGTGAGCCATTAAATTTTTAATAAAATGGTGCATTTTGTAAGAAGAGATGATGACAAGTCACATATGTATAAATAATAGTTGAATGGGGTGGTTTGTTTGTAATAGATCAATAACATATTTTGTTTCTCTTTTTACAACAAACTCTATTTTTTCCCTCTCTTGTTCTTTTCTTTTCTCGACTCTTTGTTCTTCTCGATCTTAAGCCACTCTTTCAATAGATCCTTAAAAGTCCAACAATCATATTAGTGGTATCAAAGCAGTTGATTTTATGGTAGAGGATTCCAAGTTAATAAAGAAGACAAAAGTAACACATGCAATGGAGTCGACCATGACAATCAAAAGGAATGAGGCTATCAAAAGGCTGGAGGAATAATATGCCAATTTGAAGAAGGATAATGTAGTGTTAAGGCATTTAGTGGTAATGCTAGCCCAAAGGATCATAGAATGCCTTTATCAAACCTCCTCTATAGATACTATTACTAAAGTGAAAAACCCTAAAGCTCATCTTTGATGTTTAATGTTGAATTTGTTTTTAACACCATCTCGTATAGTTATATATGTTAATTTGATATTTTGAATACCATTGAGATGTAATGAGGTCATTGGGAGAAATCGTGGATGACAGGTCAACCTTGGCGTTAAGGAGTCAATGTTAATTGTGACCCAAAATTTTATGGCTTAAGATTGACCCTTGACCTTTAACCATTGACAATAAATTTTAGGACTCAAATCTGGCCATTAATTATAAGGCAACATGTGGGAATTAATGATGACTATTGATGATTGTGTAGCCCTAATCTCAAGGCTCTATAAATACCTCTATGTGTCTTACAAGAAGAGGGTGTGTTGCAGAACGACAAACCTAAAAGGCAAGGAGAGGCAACAAGGCAACTGACCAAGAAGGAAAGAAAGAAAGTAAGGTAGTCGGCCACCCACACCAACAAACCCTCACCAAGATAGTCATCGTACTAGCAAGACCTCACAAAGGTGATAGCAATAGTAGACCACAACACTAACACATCCAAAGGCTTTCTAACAGACCAGCAGCACATCCCTATACGTTTAAGAGGGTCCACCAGTTGTAGTAGATATCCCTACAAGTTTAAGAGGATATACCAGCACCAACAGCATGTCCCTACACATCTAAGAGGGTACACCACCAACAACAACAACACGTTCAAGAGACTTCCTAGTAACAGTAGCACATCACAAAAGGCTTCCTTACACTAGTATCACATCATAGTAGGCTTCCTAGCGGTAGCAGCACATCCAGGAGGCTTTCTTGTGCTAATAACATGTCCAAGAGGATATGGCTGCACCACTAAACACCACCAAGGCAACAGCCGCACCAGTAAACACCCCAAAGGCAACAGCTTGTCACTAGGGTACATTGATCTGACCTATTCATGTATCCTTAAGGTGCAAATTCGGGCCAAGACTAAACCTCTATGGGCTGCCCAGCCCATTTGCTATCTACGGAAGGTCCCAGAAGCATGCGGATTGTGCCACAATTGCTTAGAGAATTCTGGAAGGGACCATATCTAGAATATATACCAAAAATATTCCATTATAGGAGCTTCTCCTAATTTGTATAAATAGGTCTCTCATCTCATTTGTACAACACAAATCCTTTCTTAATACAAGTTCACTTGTAAAACTCTCTTGTGCTCTCTCTTTTGTTCTCTCAAGCTCTTCCAATTCGCTCACTTGCCTCTCACACATCTTCCACTTATTCACTCAAACTCTTTAAGGCTTACTTAGCTCATCTTCTCTCGCAAGATTGACTAAATGCCCTACGGGTTAGCACAATCCGAGCCTAATTCCATGATAGGTGGTCTCAGAGCACAGTTGAATCCCAGTTTCAACTTTGTTCTTATTTGAGTGGTGAGTATGGCAAGCAAAGAAGGATTTGTTGAGACCACTATCGATGAGCAACAAGTGGGGCAAGAAGCTCATAGGTGTGAGGAGCAGTGTGCTCCAACCAAACATAGCAAGTCCAAGGCTCCAGCAAAGGAAACCATGGACTTTTGTGTTGGTAACTTGGAAAGGAGTGTCACTGACATAAGTTCCATTATGGGTGACATCATGGATCAAGTTGATAACTTGATCCATGAGAATACAGAGATCACACAGGCTGCCAAAAGTCATGATTGAAGAGTTTGGCCACTCATTTAGGGGAGAAATACGCTCCCTAAATCAAGGCTTATCCAACCTATGTGAGTTTGTTGAAGGAGAGATTCACAACCTCCGTAGAGAGATGAAGTCTCTACGCCAAAATAACTCACTTGCTAGTACGACTACCACTACTAGCACCACTGTGGTACATGGCTTGAAGGTCCCAAAGCCTGCCATATACAACAGCATACAATGCCATTGCCGTAGAAAACTTTTTGTTTGGCCTTGAGCAGTACTTCGAGGCCATGGAGGTTGTCAACGATCTAGCCAGGGTAGGCAATGCCCTAATCTTCTTAAGGGATGCTACCCAACTCTGGTGGAGACGGAAGCATTTTGAATGGGAGAAAGGCTTATGTATCATCGACACTTGGGAACAATTCAAGGGTAAAGTGCATAGGTACTTTATGCCTGAAAAGGCAGATAGTGAAGCTAGAGGAAAGTTGCGTCACCTATGTCAAACAAGTAGTATTTCTGATTACATTAAGGAATTTATTACCCTCATGCTTGAAATTGAGATGTTTGATAAGGAGCAAAGCTTCTCTTCTACTTTAAAGACAGCTTAAAGGATTGGGTAAGAGTCGAACTGAATAGGCATAATGTGCAGACCCTAGATGCTACCATTGCTACTGCCAAAACCTTCATCGCCTATTTTGTTGACTCCAAGAGCAAGAAGCTGAACTTTGGCAAAAGTGAGGGAAAGAAAACCGGAAAAAAGAAGCTGGATTCTAGTCGTAATGAGGGTGGACAACAGAAACCCTCAAGTGATTGTCCCAAGCATGAAAAGAAGTCTATGGGTAAGCACAACTCAGCTAATCTTCCTAGACCCTATTTCATCTATGACTAATTGCACTGGGTAAATGATTGCACCAAACGTAAAGAAATGGATGCTATGATGGCAGCACTCGACCCAGAAAAGGCTTACGAAGGAACCCAAGCCAACATAGGATCTATCCAGCAATTGGGTAATCTCTCGAAGTGTTTATCCCCCAATAGTCGCTAAAGAGAAGGGACTATTGTACACTGATCTTGCTATCAAGGGCAAATCAGCTTGTGCGATGTTAGATACGGGGGCAACACACAACTTCATAGATGTACAAGAGGCCAAACATCTAGGCCTTAAACTACAAAGGGAAACGACACCATTAAAGAGGTAAATTTAGAAGCTAGGCCTGTCCAAGGCGTGGTACGAGGAGCAACTGTTTAGATTGGCAAATAGACTAGTAAGTTAGACTTTACCATCATTCCCATGGATGATTTTAAAGTGGTGTTAGGTCTTGCATTTTTTTGCAAAGCCTTGGCTTTTCTTGTCCCTACTCAAGTTCTCTTGTGGTTGCTCACACTCATAAGATCCAAGTAATTCCCTTAAAGAACAAGGAGAGATCTCAACCATCAATGTCTCAGCCTTGCAATTCAAACGGGGTCTCAAGTTGGGTCCTGGCTATGTCGCTACCATAAGGGAGCTAAACGATGAGGAGGACATAACACACCAACTCCCACACTGCCACAACCTATTCAAGCTATCCTTACCATGTTCAAGGATGTCATACCTTTTGAATTGCCAAAGAAGCTTCCACCAAGGCGAGATATGGATCACCATATTGAGCTAAAACCCAGTGCCAACCCTTTTGCCATGAGTCCTTACCACATGGCACCCATGGAGCTCGCTGAACTGAGGAAGCAACTCTGTGATTTAATTGATTCAAGCTACATTTGACCCTTGAAAGCCCCATTCGGTGCCCCAGTCCTCTTCCAAAAGAAGAAGGATGGATCACTACGCATGTGTATCAACTACCAAGCCTAGAAAAAGGTCACTATCAAGAACAATTTTCCAATCCCCTTAATAGCTGATCTTTTTGACCAACTCAGGAAGGCAAGATACTTCTTTAAGCTGGATTTGCGATTGGGTTACTACTAGGTCCGTATAGCACAAGATGATGCACCAAAGATGACCTGTGTAACACGCTATAGAGTGTTCAGGTTCTTGGTCATGCCCTTTGGCCTCACCAATGCACCAACCACCTTCTACATACTCATGAACAAGGTACTACATCTTTTTCTTGACAAATTTATGGTAGTGTTTTTGGATGACATTGAGGTGTATAACAACACACTTGAGGAGCACGTTGAGCACCTTAAGCAAGTCCTCTAAGGTTTATAGGAAAATGAGTTGTTCATCAAGAAGGAGAAGTGCTTGTTCACCAAGCAAGAGTGGACTTCCTAGGCCATCAAATCAAGGATGGTAAACTCTTGATGGATCCAACAAAGGTGTGAGCCATCCAACAATGGGAGCCTCCAACCAAGGTTCCAAAATTGAGATCCTTCCTGGGGCTTATCAACTACTATCGTCGGTTCATCAAGGGATACTCTATCATAGCAGCACTCCTAACCGACCTACTAAAGAAGAACCACACTTGGCATTGGATGAAGGAATGCTAAGCTTCCTTAAAAAGATTGAAGCAAGCAATCTCCGAGGAATCTATTGTGGTACTACTAGACTATGAAAAGCCTTTTGAAGTCCATACTGATACATTCAACTTTGCCATTGGAGGAGTCTTGATGCAAGATAGGCATCCCATTGCCTATGAAAGTCACAAGTTAAACGACACAAAGAGACAATATACCATCCAGGACAAAGAGATGACTGCCTTTATCCACTGCTTGCGCACTTGGAAACACTATCTCCTTGGAAGTAAGTTCATAATCTTGACCAATAATGTTGCTACGAGCTACTTCCAAACCCAAAAGAAACTCAGCCTTAAGCAAGCTCATTGGCAAGACTTCCTAGCTGAATTCGACTACATATTATGGTATAAGCCGGGACAAACCAACATTGTTGTTTATGAGTTGAGCCAGAAGGCGGAACTAACAGCCCTTGCAGCTAATACCCTGAGAGCAACCTCCTTAAAAGGATCAAGGAAGGCACAGGACAAGACAAACTGACCAACAATTTGCTAAGATTGGCTAACGAGGGGAAGACTCATCGATTTTGGGTAAAGGATGGAGTCTTAACAATAGTCGAGAATCAAGTCTTCGTGCTGAAATGGGGAAACTTGTGGAAGGAGATCCTAAAGGAATGTCATGATTCCCTATGGGCTGGTCACCCAGATATGCCATGAACCCTTGCTCTTGTCCAGCAACATTATTTTTGACCATATATATATATGGATGTAAAGGCCTATGTGCGAACTTACTTAGTTTGCCAACAAGACAAGGTAGAACAGTAGCAACTAGCTAGCCTACTTAAGCCACTACCCACTTCCTTGGGAAAGTGTCTCAATGGACTTTATTGTAGCTCTACCAAAGTCTAAAGGGTGTGAAAGCATTATGGTTGTAGTTGATCAGTTCAGTAAGTATGGCACCTTCATTCCAGCCCCTGCTGATTTCAAGGTGAATGAAGCTACTTGCTTGTTCTTCAAGAACATAGTAAAGCTATGGGGTGTGCCAAAGAGCATAATCTGTGATAGAGATCCCTGCTTTACAGGCAAATTCTAGCACAAGTTATTCAAGTTGCTGGGAATCGACCTGAACTTCTCAACAAGCTTCCATCCTCAAAGTGATGGAGAAACTAAGTGAGTCAATGCCTTCCTTGAACAATACTTAAGACACTATGTTAATGCTTACCAACAAGATTGGGCGAAGCTACTCAACGCTGCCCAATTCTCATACAACCTTCAGAGGAGTGAGGCCACAACCAAAAGCCCATTTGAGATTGTCCTAGGACAACAACCGCTAACATCAAGTGCTATTACCTCTCCCTACACTGGCAAAATAACTCGT
>JAHLGO010000309.1:8266807-8285281 GCA_020615895.1 Ceriops decandra
TACAGTAAGCCTTACTAAGGTTTTCGTATAAAGCAGTATATAAACCAAAACTTCAATATTTTTAAAGGGAGATACATACTAGAAACGAGAGAGAGCAAAAAAAGGGTGAAACATCATAAAATAGTGAAACAGGTGAGACCAGACCAGAGACGGTGAGACTAGAAAAGAGGGAAATGGGTGACACCAGAACACACCGTAAGATTAGAATTTGTAAGACCAGAAAAGAGCAAAACAAGTGATACCAGAACACACCAAAAGACCAGAATTGGTGAGACCAGAAAAGGGTGAAATGCGTGAGACCAGAGGAGGTGTAAGACCAGAAATGGGTAAGACCAGAAAAGGGTGAAACATGTGAGACCAGAATTAGTGAGACATAAGACCTAGAGATGATGTGACGATAAGACCAAAAAAGAGTGAGGCTGTGAGATGGTGAGAATAGGAAACAGGTGAGACGGTGAGACTAGGAGACGGGTGAGACCTAAGATGGTGAGACCAGGAGTTATGTGAGACAACCTAGAGATGAAATTCAGTGAAGCATTTGAGAGAACTCTACAAATTTTTAGATTTCTTCAAGAGAGGTTAGAGAGTGTTTTGGTGATCTTCCAAGTGGCAGTGAAGCAGCCTATTCAAATCAAACAGAGGCAAGACAAGCTAGAAGAAGGGTAGACACAATAAGTGACACTCTTTGTATTGTGATTGCTTTGTGTTTGTAATAGTGAAAGGAGTAGAAGATTAAGACATCCATTGTAATCATAGGGGATACCGCACCGCTATTCTTAAGTGAAGTGGATTGTCTTGATAGGGGAAGAATCCTTACCACCGTGGAGTATGTTTCATGAGTAAAACCACATAAATCTCTTGTGTCCTTACTTTGAATTTACATTATGTGTTTTGAATTGAGTTGTGAACAAAGCTAAAGAATCATCAAACCTATAACCTAAAAGAAGAACTAATCAAGAACAACCAATCCGTGTAATAAGCAAGGTGTCAGAAAGGTAACTTTGGGGATTATTGTGACTAGTAGGTAACAATAGATGTACCTTAGTTGAATCTCAAAAAGAGTTCATTTCTAAGAAGAGTTTGAAGTTGTTCACCTACTAAATAAAAGGGGTAATATTGATTTATCCCCCTTCTCAGTATTACAGACTAGTAGATCTTAGGGTGAAATTGGGAACTTCAATCTCTTTATTGCCTTAAAAGCTAACTCCTTCTTCACCTTAGACTTCTTTTCTTTCTTCATTAGGGCTATTCTTATTTCATAAGCCACCAATATGTTGTGCAAATCATATAAGGGTAGCATATCCAAATGTCTATCTTCTATAGAGGAAACTTTGACATTGTAAGTTTCCGTAAGGTTCTAAGTATCTTCCTTATCATAGTAGCATCATTGATCTCCTCTCTATAGCCTCTAATGAAGCATACAATTTTGTTGAATTTTGTGAAAAAGACATCCACAGATTTATCATTATGCATCTTTATTTCTTCAAATTTGCTCCTTTAGATTTGTAACTTGGCTTCCTTCACAACCTTGTCTCCTTTATAAATATTCTTCAATTTGTCCTAAATTTATTTGGCCATGTTGCACCCCATTACTTTGGTGAATTCTTTGTTTGATAAGGAGGCATATGAGGCATTTCTCACCTTTCCATCACACTCTAAATTCTTCTTATCAATAGGTGTCATAGCATTACCTTCAACAATAAGGATGAAGCCATTAACAGTAGATTCAAATATAAACCAGCAAAAGTTCATAGCAACAACAACAATTTCAAATAAAAGTAGAAAAAATGGATCAATAAAAGAAATTAACTCTAATACCACTTGATAAGGACCTTTTTAGGTCTCATATTGAGGGAAAGAAAGAGTGAATCAATGTAAGATGCTCGCCTTTCACAAATCTTTTTGGATTAACTTCTTTGACTTGTTAGAGTCAATGATCCAATTTTTATCTTTCTTCTTTATGTGAAAGTGGTTGTACGAATATCAATCAAACGCAAGCACCCAATAATTCACAATAATTTTTACGTGGTTCACCTACACTATATGAGATATGTCCACAATGTGATAGGATCACTCCTAAATCACACAATCCACTCTTGTTATCAAGGGATATAGGTAATGTCATGAAAGGATCACTCCTTAACCACATATAATGATCTCTCGATCAAAGAGTAGATCTTCCGATCACTCAATGGATTAATCTCCCAATCACTTTAGGGTATCCCACCCTTTTTCAACAAGTTCATCAAAAGGTTTGTGACTAACACTTTTTTGAAAAGGATCACTCAATGTGCACAGGTTGTCAGTGCAACACGTGGATCTTCTCCTTCCTTTGCTACCGGTGTTGCCTCACTTGTTGCATTGGTAGGTTCTCTTCCCCTGCTATTGGTACTACCTCTCTAGCTGCCTTAGTAGGTTTCCTTAGTTGCTGCCTTTGTAGGTTGCCTTACCTACTGCCTTAGCAGGTTCTCTTCCCTTACTAGTATTGCTTACCTTATTGTTGGGGCAAGTTTTCTCCTTCTGTTGTTGGTTTTACAAGCTACTGGTTATGATTCACCTATTGTCAGTTATTGTGCTAGTTATGCTTGCTATTGCAATGGCTGGTTATGCTTATTGCTAGAATTACTAGTTGTGCTTATTGCTATAATTGATGGTTGTGTTGTAAGCTACTTTCTCCCTCTTTAGTGGTTATTATCACCTCTTGGCCGGCTATACCTCTCCTTGGTGCTACACCTTTCTTGCTCAGCTGCACCTCTCTTTAGTGTTGCACTCTTAGTCAACTGCTACTGCACCTTCTTTGGCTGGTCACTCTTTTTTTTGTGATTACCTCTCTCTTTGTCGTTCTCTCTTTTCAACTGGTTAGTCTCTTTTTTATAGCACAGACACATCTTAAAAGATGCATCGTTATATTTATAGGCTTTGAGATTTAGGATTGCACAATCATCAATGGTTAGCATTAATTCCTAAGGGTTGCCCTACAATCAATGACCAAATTTGATTCCTAAAATTTAAGGTCAATGTTCAAGAGTTAACGGTTAGCCTTGACTCCTAAAATTTGACTAATTGACCTCAGAGTTGACTTACCATCAATAGTTTTGACCAACGACTTCTTTGCATCTTAATGATATTCAAAACATCAAATCAATACGAACAACTATATGAGATGCTATTGACAACAAATTCAACATTAGCCATCAAAGATGGGCTTAACAGCCTATAGGGTTGTACCTTGAAGTAAACCTAATCACCAACTTTAAAGGCTTACATAAACCTCTTATTATTAGCAATTTGCTTCATCCTATTTTGGGCCTTAAAAGTTGCTCCTTTAATAGTTTACTCATGTCCTACCACTTTTAAACCCATTAGCTTGCCATTGCTACCTTAGTCTCTTAGAAGGATAACTCAATCAATTGTGATAGGGGATATTTCTAAAGAGCCTAGAATGGTGTCATTCTCAATAAGGACTAATAATTGCTATTGTATCACCATTCTACAAAATGAAGCCACTTAAACCACTACACAATTTGTGAAATATCATACAACATAAATAACATTCAAAACACTAATTCAACCTATCAGTTTTGGCCATTTGACTATGGGTGATAAGTTGTCCTCATGTGTAGTTCAGTCCCTAGGAGTCTAAAGAGTTATTGTTAGAATAGACAAAGAAAAACCTTGTCTCCATAAAAAACAATGGTTTTAGACTTACCATGAATACTAAAAATCTATTCTACCCTTGCTACTACTCTAGCAGATAAGGGGTGATTGAGTACAATGAAATGCCTATTTTTGGTGAAACGATCCATAACTACCAATATCACTTCTTTACCTTCTAACTTGGGTAATCCCTTAATAAATTCATGTTGATGTCTTGCCAAGATTAAGTAGGCATAACCAATGGTTGTAAGAGTCTTGGATATTTGATATTTCTTCCCTTACATTTTTGGTAGGCCTTACAATATTAAATGGTCTCTCATACCTCCTTCTATATGCTTGGTTAGTGAAAGCATTGTTTTGTGGTAATGATAGTGTCTTTGACCCCAAAATGTCCCCCTTAAGCTATATTTTGAAATTGCTAAATCATTTACTTAAATCTCTCTTACTTTGCAGATAAACCTTGCCATTATACCTTAGAATGCCACTTAAGAGTGTGAAAAAGGGCTTAGACTGAGAAGCCAAACTTAAAGAGGGTATCAACTCCTAAATAGTAGGGTTTGCCTCATAACCAGAAGTAACTTCCCTAGTCCTATAGGTACATGTGTTAACAAAGCATAACAACTCCTTAGTTCTCCTTTTATAATCTTTTTGTTTAGATAAAGCATCAACCACCTAGTTAGTTGATCCCCTCTTATAACAAATGTTGTAATCCAACCCTAATAACCTTGTAACCCCCTTCTACTGCACATAAGTATGTAAAGGCTGTTATAGCAAAAATATGAGGCTTTTATAGTTTGTTCTAATAATAAAGTGGTTACCTTCCAAATAATGCCTTAACTTACTTACTGTCATTAATACAACCATCAATTCCTTTTTATATATAAGCAACCCTTTATGCTTTTCACTCAACTTCTTACTCAAGTATACAATGGGTCAATTCTCTTACATCAACACAACCCCAAGTCCATTCCCACATGCATCAATTCCTATTATAAAAGTCTTAGAGAAATCTAGAATAACAAGCATAAAAGCAATCACCATAACTTTCTTTAATTGACTCAAAGGCTTCCTAAGTAGCTATATTCCACTCAAACCAACTCTTCTTTAGTAATTCATTTAATAGCTTGCTTATCACATCATAATCCTTCATGAACTTTTAAGAATACCCAGTCAACCCCAAAAGCCCCTTCAAGGCCTTAAATGAGTTAGAAATTTGCTAGTTTACCATAGTTGCTACCTTGTTGGGGTCAATAGCTACTCCTATAGCTAATATTACATATCCTAAATACTCTATTTAATGCTGCCTAAAGTAGCATTTGGTTGGTTTGGCATATAGCTGCTCTTTCCTTAGAATCTATAAAACTTGAGATAAATGGGGTGCATAGGATTCCAATATGAGATTGTAGACTAAAATGTCATCAAAGAAGACTAGTACAAATTCCTAAGTATTAGCCCAAAAGAACATTTTATTAAGTTTTGGAATGTAGCAAAGGCATTTATAAGTTCAAAGGGTAGAACCCTGAATTCAAAATGCCCATGATAGGTACAAATGGTAGTCTTATGGACACCTTTGTCACGAAGTTAGGCTTGGACGTGCTAACCCGCACAGCACTTAGACAATCTTGCAAGAGAAGATGCTAAGTAAGCCTTGAAGAGTTTGAGCGAACCAGCGAAAGACTTGTGGGAGGCAAGTAACTGAACAAGAAGAACTTGAGAGAGCTAGAGAGAAAGAGCACAAGAGCTTTGCAAGTGAACTTCTATTAAGAAAGGATGCGTGCTTTACAAATGAAATGAGTAGCTTATTTATACAACTCAAAAGAAAGACCTAGAAAGGAATATGCTTTGGCATATGCTGTGACTATTCTAGATAAGGAATATTCTAGGTATATACATGGATTATTTTAGTTATGGTCCCTTCCAGAATTCTCTTGGTCAATTGTGGGCTTCTGAGACCTTCCGTAGAAAATGGGCTAGACAGCCCTTGGAGTTTTGGGTCTTGGCCTTGGAGGTTTGGGTCTTAGCCTGAATTTGCACCTTAAGGATACATGAATGGGTCGGATCAATGTATCCTTGTGACATCCTACCCTACTTAATTCTACGACGTCCTCATCGCATTTTTAGCCTTAAATTGCTGGATGTGTGGGCTACGTCCTTCCCATTGCTTAGCTCTCATATGGTAGCGACATAGCCAGGATCCGACTTGAGACCCCGCTTGAATTGCATGGCTGAGATCATCATTGGTTAAGATCTCTCCTTACACTTCAATGGGACTACGCAAATCTTATGGTTGTCGACAACCGCAAGAGAACGTGAAGCAAGCATAGGGAAAGCTAAAGCTTCGCAAAAGAATGTAAGACCTAGCACCACTTTAAAATCATCCATAGGAACGATAGTAAAGTCTAACTTACCCATCCATTCACCGATCTGGACCGCAACTCCATGTGCCATGCCTTAGACAGGCCTTGTTTCTGAGTTCACCACTTTGATGGTGCCATTTCCCTTCGTTAGTTTGAGGCCTAGACGTTTGGCCTCTTTTGCATCTATAAAGTTGTGTGTTACCCCCGTGTCTAGCATCACACAAGCTGATTTGCCCTTGATGGAAAGATTAGCGTACAACAGTCCCTTCTCCTTGGTGACTGTTGAGGAGAAACGGTTCAAGAGATTACCCAATAGTTGGATAGATCCATCATTGCATTCATGGCTATGCGTTTGGGGCAATCCTTTACCCAGTGTGGTCCATCACAAATAAAACATGGTCTAGGAGGATTAATCGAGTAGTGCTTATCTCCAAACTTCTTCTCATGCTTAGGACGGTCATTTGAAGGTCTCTGTTGTTTGCCCTTGTTGCGACCAGAGTCCTGCTTCTTTTGCCTGATCTTCTCTCCCCCACTTTTGCCAGAGTTTGGCTTCTTGCTCTTAAAGTGAGCAGAGTAGTCAACGAAGGTTTTGGCAATGGCAAGGGCAGCATCTAGGGTCTATACAATACACCTCTCCAGCTCGACTCTTGCCTAATCCTTCAAGTGTCTTTGAAGTAGAAGAGTAGCTCCCTATTAGACATTTCTATTTCAAGCATGAGGGTAGTAAATTCTTTAATGTAGTCAGAAATACTACTTGTCTGACATAGGCGTCTCAACATCCCTCTCGCTTCACTATCTGCATTGTGAGGGACGAAGTACCTACATACTTTAGCCTTGAATTGTTCACAAGTGTTGATGATGCATAAGCCTTTCTCCCATTTAGTGTGCTTTCGTCTCCACCAGAGTTGGGCAGCATCTCTTAGAAAGATTGGGGCGTGCCTATCCTGACCAGATCATCGACAACCGCCATGGCCTACTGTTCAAGGCCGAACAAGAAGTTCTCCGCGGTAATGGCATTCCGTGTGCCATTGTACATGGCAGGCTTCGGGACCTTCAAGCCATGTACAGCAGTGGAAGTGCAAGTAGTGGCAACCGTAATAGCAAGTGAGTTGTTACGGCGAAAGGACTCCATCTCCCTACGAAGGGCATTAATCTCTCCCTTAACAAGCTCACAAAGGTTACACAAACCTTGATTTAAGGAGAGTATCTCTCCCCTAAATGAGCGGCCATACTCTTTGATCATGACTTTGGCAGCCTATGTGATCTCTGTGTTCTCATGGATCAAGTTATCGACTTGATCGCTAAGATCTCCCACGAGGGAGTTTATGTCGAGGATGCTCCTTTCCAAGTTACCAACACGGGAGTCCATGGTCTCCTTGGCTGAAACCTTGGACTTGCCACGTTTGGCTGTAGCACGTTGCTCCTCACACCCACAAGCTTCTGACTATATTTGTTGCTTGTTGAAAGCAGTCTCAACAAATCCTTCCTCACCTGCCATACTCACAACTCAAAAAAGAACAAAGTAGGACTAGGATTACCTTGCTTTGATACCACTTGTCACGGAGTTAGGCTTAGACATGCTTTAGACGTGCTAACCCGCGCGACACTTAGGCAATCCTATGAGAGAAGATGCTAAGTAAGCCTTGAAGAGTTTGAGCGAACCAGCAGAAGACTTGTGGGAGACAAGTAACCGAACAAGAAGAACTTGAGATAGCTATAGAGAGAGAGCACAAGAGCTTTGCAAGTGAACTTCTATTAAGAAAGGAATATGCTTTGGCATATGCTATGACTATTCTAGATAAGGAATATTCCAGGTATATACATGGATTATTCTAGATATGGTCCCTTCCAGAATTCTCTTGGTCAATTGTGGGCTTTTGGAACCTTCTGTAGAAAATGGGCTGGACAACCCTTGGAGTTTTGGGTCTTGGCCCTAGAGGTTTGGGTCTTGGCCTGAATTTGCACATTAAGGATACATGAATGGGCCGGATCAATGTATCCTTGTGACACCTTGCTTTTACTTTGGTCTAGTGGTATCTAGTTCTCAAGTCCAGCTTGAAAAGCACAGTGGCCTTATGCAATTCTTTCACAAGGTCATTATTGATAAGAATGGGAAACTTGTCTTTAACTATTAAGGCATTTAACTACCCATAATCCTCACAAAACCTCTAGGATCCATCATTTTTCTTGACCAACAACGCCGCAGGAAAGGCAAAAGGGATGGTACTTGGATGGATAAAAGAGAATTCCAACATCTCCTCAACTAGCCTCTCTATCTCAATCTTTTGACAATATGGATATCTATAACGCTTAGGTTTACAAGCTATACATTCTTCTTCAAGCATGGTCATTAGACCTTTAAGGAGGCACATTAACTAGGTCCTTAAACACATCCTCATACTTATTCAATACTTTTTGGATCACTTTAGGTATCACTTGCCTTTTATTGATTCTATCGTTGATGGCTAATGTTGAATTTGTTGTCAACAGCATCTCATAGTTTTGTCAAGATGTGTTTATTGCCCACAGGTGCATTTTGTATTCGTTAAGGAACTTGAGATATAAAGAGATCGTTGGTAGTAGGTTAACCCTAAATTCAATGAGTCAATGTTAATTGTTGACCTTAAATTTTAGGAGTCAATATTGACCGTTGATCCTAAATGTTAAAAATCAATGTTGACCATTCCCTTGATTGTTGATCCTAAATGTTAGGAACCAATGCTGACCATTGATTGTAGGGCAACTCTTGGGGATCAATGCTAATCGTTGATTGTAGGGCAACCTTTGGGAATCAATGCTGATCATTGATGATAGGGCAACCCTAAACTCAAAGCTTATAAATATATCCATATAGTTGTTAAGAGAGGTGTGTGCTACAAAAATGTAATAAAGAGAATGAGAGAACAACAAAGAGCAACCACAGAAAGGAAAAGGAAGAAAATGTGATTTGCAAAATAGAAAGTGTGCACTTAATAGAGGAAGAAAACATGTGTTGTTGCATATTAGAAGAGAGAACTTGGCAGAGGAAGAAAATATATTGTTGTAAACCAAAAGAAAGAGCTAAGTAGAGGAAGACAATGTGTGTTACTACAGACTAGAAAAGAGAACTCAGTAAAGGAAGAAAACATTGTTGCTACAGACCAGAAGAGAGAGCCTGATAGAGGAAGAAAATGTGTGCTATTGTAGACTAGAAGAGAGAGCTCGACAGAGGAATAGGTTTTGCAAAATAAAAGAGAAGGCACGATAGAGAAAGAAAGAGTGTGCTACAGAATGCCAAGAGAGATTGTGCTACAAAACCATAAGCATGTTCTGCAAATCATATATAATAGAGATAGTAGCAAAAACAAGGAGGAGGCAGCACTAGCAGTAAAAGAGAAAACTTGCCAAGGCAGAAGGAGGCAACATTGGTAGCTAAGGATAAAGCCTGTTAAGGTAGAAAGAGGTAGCATTAGCAGTAAAGGAGTGAACTTGCCAAGGTAAAATGAGGCAGCACTAGCAATAAAGGAAAGGAGAAAATCTATTAAGGTAGAAGGAGGCAGCACTGACAACTAAGTAGAAGACCTGTTAAGGTAGAAGGAGGCAACATTGGTGGTTGAAGAGAAAACCTATAGAGGTAGAAGGAGGAACCTACAAAGACATGAGAGAACCAGTAGCAAAGAAGAGAACCTACAGAAAGAGGAATTTATTAACCTTTTGAACCACATCAAAAAATTTTCTAGTACCAAATTAGAGGCATAGGTCATCTACAGATTTATCCCATGAAATCTTAATTTGATCAGTAAGCTAGCCTTTAATCGAAAACTCAGCTTACTCTCCCAAATACATGGTAACAAATTCCACCCTATCTTCCTTTGACCCATTACATAAATAAAAGTAATGGTTACATTTCATAACCCACTCCCTTGGTTTAATGCCTTCAAAGTAAAGCAGTGAGACTTTAAGGTTAAGATTGGACCCTCCTTTAGTTTAAACCAACCTTATTTACACCCTAAACCACCTGCTCTTTTTGCAAATTCTCTATGTAGTGGCAAAATCCCTTGGTCTTTTTTTTATTAGGATGATGAGGATCATTTTAGGCCTTACATTAAGAGGGGGGTGAATCAGTGTCAAATATACTTTTTTTAACAAATCGATCCAGATTTAACCACTGTGACTTGTTAGAGTTGATGATCCAATTTTTTATTTTTCTTCTTTATGTAAGCATGACTATACAAATATAAATTAATGCTTAAGCACCCAAGTACTCATGATAAATTTTACATGGTTTACTCACAATGTGTGAGTTATGTCCACAGTGTGATAGGATCACTCCTAAATCACACAATCCACTCTTATTATCAAGGGATACAATTTGGTTGTGGAAGAATCACTCCTTAACCACTTGTGGAAGGATTACTCCTTAACCATTTACAATGATCTTCCGATCAAGCAGTTAATCTCCCGATTACTCTAAAGGTATCCCACCCTTATTCAATCAGTTTATCAAGAGTTTATAGTGAAACCTTTCCTGGAGAATGATTACTCAATGTGTACAAATTATTAGATTAGAATATGGATCTCCTCCTTCCTTCATTGTCGGTGTTGTTTCACCTATTGTCGGTGCTACATGTATGCAAATGCTGTTTGTACACATTGTTGTCACTGTCTATGCATACTGTCACTATTGTTCATGTGTGCTGCTCCAACTATCTACACGTGGTGGTGCTACTGTCCATGTATGCTACTAATGCTGTCTATGCATGCTGCTACTGCTATCCATATGCACTCCATAAGTGCTGCTCCTGCTATTCACACGCATTGCAGCTTCTTACTGCACACGCTGTGCTTGTGTTACTACTACAAGGAAGTCTCTTAGACATGCTGGGATGTGCTACTACTACTAGTATACCCTCTTGGATGTGCAGGGATGTGCTATTAGTGCTAGTATACCCTCTTGGATGTGTAGGGATGTACTGTTAGTTTGTTGGAAAGCCTCTTGGATGTGCTAGTGTGGTGGCCAACTGCTACTATCACCTTTGTAAGGGTTTGCTAGTGTGGTGACTATCTTTGTGAGGGTTTGCTTGTGTAAGTGGTCGGCTACCTTGCTCTCTTTCTTTCCTCCTTAGTCAGCTAAAGGTGTCATAGGAACACTTTTAGTAATAGGGATAAAGCCACTAACAGCAAACTCAAACACATCAAGACCAAGGGATATCAGATATGAGAGCATTTTATTCTTCTATAACTAATAATTCTATCCATCAAACATAGAGATGCCCTTGCTATTAACATTGTTCATGCTATTCATGATCTCAAGTAGTAGTAGAAATAAAAAGTCACATAATAATGCATAACTTCACTTCAAAGTAGAAAAATTGGATCAACAGAGAAACTGGTTATGATACTACTTAATAAGTCAATTTTAGGTCTCATATTGAAAAGGGAAACAACATAAAATATACTCTTTTTACAAATTGATTTGGATTTAATCTTTACGACTTGTTAGAGTCAATTTTTATTTTTTTCTTTATGTGAGCGCAACCATACGAATATAAATTAATGTGTAAGCACTCAAGTACACACAACATTTTTTACATGGTTCACCCATAATGTATGAGCTACATCCATGTTTTGATAAGATCACTCTTAAATCATACAATCCACTCTTGTTATCAAGGGATACAATTTGGTTATGGAAGGATACTCCTTAACCACTTATATTGATCTCTCAATCACTCTAAGGGTATCCCACCCTTACTTAACTAGTTTATCAAGATTTTATAGTGAAACCTTTCCTAGAGAATGATCACTCAATGCATACAAACTGCTAGAGTAGAATATGGATCTTCTCCTTCCTTCGTTGCTGGTGCTGCATGCGATGCTAATGTTGTCCGTATGTATTGCCATTGTTGTCTGTGCATGTTGCTAATGCTATATGTGAACACTACTGCTGCTGTTTGTGTGTGCTACTTCTACTGTCTATGCATGAAGCCGTTACTCTCTGTGCACATTGCTAATGCTGTCTGCACGTGTTGCTACTGTTATCGGTAGGCACTTCGTAGCTACTCCTATTCTTCACACGCACTGCGGTTATTTATCACACATGTTGTTTCTACTGTTTGTGCATGTTGCTCCTATTGTCTGTACACACTACTGCTTCTATTCGTATGCGTTGCTGTTGCCTGCACATGTTGTGGCTGTTGTCCACTCGCGTTATTCCTACTATCCGAGTACACTATTGCAATCTGCTCGAACTACTGCTGCTATCCTCATGTGTTGCAACTATTTTCTTGTGTTGTTGCCATTATCTGCTAGTGTACCACCTACTATTACATATTGGTTGCTGGTACAGGACCCTCGTGCTGCTACTTCACCTTCTGCTGGACTCACATACTGCTTCTACCTCCTTCTAGTTTGTCTTCCTTGGCTGCTTTGTTGGTTTGATGGTGCAACTACTGCCTTGGTGATGTTTGCTGGTGCGGCTGTTGCCTTAGTGGTGTTTGCTAGTGCGGTTACTACCTTGGTGGTGTTTGCTAGTGCAGGTATATTCTCTTGGACATGCTACTGGTGCAAGGAAGCCTTTTGGACATGCTGTTGCTGTTGGGAATCCTCCTATAAAATGATACTAGTGCAGGGAAGCCTTCTGTGATGTGCTACTGCTATTGGGAAGTCTCTTGGATGTGTTGTTGTTGTTGGTGTACCCTCTTGGATGTGTAGGGATGTGCTATTGGTGCTGGTATACCCTTTTAGACCTGTAGGGACATCTGCTACTACTAGTATACCTTTTTGGACATGCAAGGATGTACTGCTGGTTTGCTGGAAAGCCTCTGGATGTGTTGGTGTGGCGGCCTACTACTGTCTTGGTGAGGGTTTACTGGTGTGGGTGGCCAGCTACCTTGCTCTCTTTCTTTCCTTCTTGGTTAGTTGCCTTACTACCTCCTTGCCTTTAGGTTTGTCATTCTGCAACACACCTTCTTCTTGTAAAATGCATAGAGGTATTTATAGAGCCTTGAGATTAGGGCTACATAATCATCAATGGTAATAGTTAATTCCCATATGTTGCCTAACAATTAACGGCCATATTTGAGTCCTAAAATTTAGGGTCAATGGTCAAAGGTCAACGATCAATCTTGAGCCCTAAAATTTTAGGTCACAATTAACATTAACTCCTCAATGCCAAGGTTGACTTGTCATTACCGATTTCTCCTAATGACCTCACTATATCTCATCAGCATTCACAACATCAAATTAACACATATAACTATGTGAGATAGTGTTAAAAACAAATCCAACATTAACCATCAAAGATAGGCTTTAGGGTTTTTCACTCTAGTAATAGTATCTATAGAAGAGGTTTGATAAAGGCATTCTATGATCCTTTGGGCTAGCATTACCACTAAATGCCTTAACACTACATTATCCTTCTTCAAATTGGTATATTATTCCTCCAGCCTTTTGATAGCCTCATTCCTTTTGATTGTCATGGTCGACTCCATTGCATGTGTTACTTTTGTCTTCTTTATTAGCTTGGAATCCTTTACAATAAAATCGACTACTGACTTTCAAAGATCTATTGAAAGAGTGGCTTAAGATCAAGAATAACAAAGAGTCAAGAAAAGAAAAGAATAAGAGAGGGAAAAAATAGAGAGTTTGTTGTAGAGAGAGAAACAAAATTTGTTATTGATCTATTACAAACAAACCCCCCATTCAATGACTATTTATGCATATGTGACTTGTCATCATCTCTTCTTACAAAATGCACCATTTTATTAAAACTTTAATGGCTCACTAACGTCATTTATCTACTTAAATCCTAGTCATAGACTTTAACAGGTCACAGAGGTTTAATCTAGACAAAAAAGTCCTTAACACAAGTTTCCCTCTTGACTTTGTTAAGTTTCTCCTTCCTTTCTCTATTGGGTTTCTGTCTTGCCTCTATCAATTTTCTCTCATACTGTGTTTTCTCATCTCTTTGCCATTCTCCCTCTTTTTTGCTCTACTGCTCTCTTTTCCTATTTCTCTGTAGCTCTCTCATTTGTTCCCTATATGTATCTCTTTCATTTTCTGCTACTGTATCTTTCTTTCTGTTGTCACTCACTATTCTCTTAGTAGTTGCATGGGTGTTTATATACCTATGCTCTTTGTGTTTTTGTCACTCACCCTATTTTTTTCTCTTAGTAGCTATATGGGAATTTATAAGCCTTGAGTTTAGGATTACCCTATCATCAACGGTTAGCGTTGATTCCTTAAATTTAAGGTCAATAATCAGCATTGACTCCTTGAATTTAGGGTCAATAGTTAGCATTAATTGGGTAAGATAACAACTAGTACTTTTTTTACAACCAAAACACCACCAGCAAGCTAAATCAACTCTTTGTTTTTGGTAGCACAAAGTGGGGCTAGCAACATCCTAATTTTAGCCCTACTTTCTCTTCTCATTATTGTCACATTCCACCAATGTTGTCTTCCTTAACCCTCAAATAAATTAGCTACCAACACTTTGTAAATACAACAAATACATCTTAATGGCACTCATAACATCAAATCAATAAGAATAAATATATGATATGCTGTTAACAACAAATCTAACATTAACCATCAAAGATAAGCTCAACAATCTCCCCTTTTAGATTTGTTGGCAACACATTAAATCCATAAAATCAGCACTTAAACACAAGCAACAGTGTCAACATAAAGAAAGACCTCTTTTAACATTCACAACTCTCCCTAAAACATAATTTCCCTTTCTGCATGTGAGCATGATGCCAATTAGAAACAACCTCAATTTTTTTAACTCTCCCTTTTTTCTACTTCTCCCCCATAACAATTTCTCACCCTTTATTTGATTTTCCCCTTCGTATTTATTAAGTTACTCCTCATTTTCATCAATATATACTTTTTTGGATTTATGCAAAGTATCTCCCCCTTTGATAACAAATCCAAAGAATAATAGAAGAGGAAAAGGGAGAAGGGCTTAAAGACATACCTCAGTCTCAGAAGGCAGTTAAATACATAAGTTCAGCTTTAACTTCAGGAACATCCCTCGTTGAAGTTCTCAACTTCTCCCTAAGATCTACTAGTTTGTGATACTGAGAGGGGGGTGAATCAATATCACCACAATTCACAAATTGCAAGTAAGTGAACAACTTTAACCTTTTCTTAAAAGCAAAATCTTTCTCAGACATAACTAAGGTAGATTTATTACTACCTACTAATCACAATAGTTCCCAAAGTCACCTTTCAAACACTTTGCCTAATAGACAATTTGGATATTCTTGTTTAGGTCTTTATTAGGTTATAGGTTGGCTGATACTTTAGCTGTGTTCACAACTCAATTCAAAACACAGAACGTAAAGTAAATTAAGGACACATAAGATTTATGTGGTTCTGTCAATGTGATGTACATCTACGATGGTAGGGACTCTCCTTTACTGAGACTATCCACTATACTTAAGAATTCCAATTATAATGGATGTCTTAATCCTCTGCTCGTTTCACTATTGCAATTACTAAGCAAGTACAATACAAAGAGTGTCACTTATTGTGTCTACCCTTCTTCTAGCTTGTCTTGCCTCTGTCGAATTGAAAGGCTACTCCACTGCGACTTAGAAGTTCACCATAATGCTCTCTAACCTCTCTTGAAGAAATCTAGAAATACATTGAGTTCTTTCAATGCTTCACCGAATTCCTTCTCTACGTTGTTTCACACAACTCCTACATCATCTCATGGCTTGCCCTTTGCTTCTGGTCTCACGCCATCACACATTCTAGCGCACGTTCTAGTCTCACACCGACACACGTTCTGGTGTCACGCTGAGGCATGTTCTACAATCTGACCTTCTTCAGCCATTTGTCGTTTTCTCTCTTTCAACCTGTCACTCTATTTGGCCTTTTCTATCCTTCACCGTCCACACCTTTGTTTTAGCCGTACAAATTTTTCTCTCCTCCGCCATTTGGCCGTAGGGTTTCTCTCTCCTTCCACCAGTGGTGTGTTTCGTTGTGCTCACTAGGTTGGCCGACAAGTTTCTTTTTCTCTCCTTCCCGTCGACTTTTCTGTTCTGGCTGTATACCTCTTTTCTCTCTCTTCCAATGGCTGTCTCAATTTTTCTCTCCTTTTCTTGTGTTCTGCCGACGGTCTTTCTCTCTTCGTCCAGCTAGATCTCTCTCACCATCCAATCGCATCTATCTCATCATCTAGCCAGATCTCTCTCACTATCCAGCACACCTTCGGTGGTCTCTAGTTCTCTCTCTCTTTTTGCCCTCTTCTACTGACTGTATGTTCCCTATTTTTCCATTTTGCTCTTTCGGCCTGCCGTCCAGTTGTCCAGCCCTTTTAGTCGTCTCCTTTTTTCTCTATTTTGCTGACCTACTCTTCCAACGGCTGTGTTTTCTCTCTCTTGTGTTTTGGCCAACCACTATTCTTCGATCAGCCCTCCTTTCGGTCATCTCCACTTTCTCTCTCTCTTGACATTAGTTTCTTTGTCGTCTTGTAGGGTTTCTTGCAACAATGTGGTTTTACTTTCTTGCCCCTCCATGTAACTTCAAATTACTCTCTCGCCATATAGCTTTAAATTACTCTCTTGTCCTTCCATGTGGGTTTGCTTTCTTGCCCCTCCATGTGTCTTCAAATTACTTGCACACTTAAATCTAGTTTACAATAATTACAACCCATACAAGGCTGTGCGAACTCCAATCTCCCCCATTGTAATTGTTGGCAACACTCATAACAAAAGCCATTATGCAGCAATTTCAACTCTCCCTAAATATGCACTCCCCCTTCCTTAACAGCTCCCCTGCACTGTTGCTTCTCTCCCCCTTTGCCAACCAATTACAAATCTTAAAAACTCTTAAAGTAGAGATGGAGGATTCACCTGATTTTCTGGCTTGAGGAGGCATTTGCACAAATAGACTCAATTTGTGCTTTTCAAACAGTTTTGTGGACACAAATTTAGTTAGATCTTGTGTAGCCTCTTCAACAAATTTAAGTTTAATTTGTGAGAGTAAAGCAATAGCTCCCACAATTCTTCTTCTTGTTGTAACTCTTACTGATGGGTCACTTATGATCTGATTTTCTTGATAAGCACTGGAGCACATTTTCTTTGGCTTTCTTTCTTGCACAATCATAGTTGCAAGAGGATCTCTTTCTTCATCTTTAGACTCACTCTTTTCTATGTTTGAACTCACTTCTTGTTCCTTTTCTTTATGTTGGTTTGATTCTTCATATACATTGAAGTCATCTTCTTCATTGTCTTTAGCTTCTCCATTCTGCATTGTTTTCTAGTTCTCATCTATTCTCACATCACTAGACATGATCACTTTTCCCAACTTATACAAAAAAACCCTGTAGCCTTTTGTCTTTGTTGAGTATCCCACAAAGATGCCTTCATCAGACCTAGCGTTAAATTTTCCCAAGTTTTCCTCCTTGTTCTTCACAAAACATGGGCTGCTAAAGATTCTGAGATACCTAAATATTGTCTTCTTCCCACTCCATAGCTCATATGGAGTCTTATCAGTATTAGGTCTTAGTAAAACTCTGTTCAGTAGGTGCATTACTATAAATGTTGCTTCTGTCCAAAATCTTATGTGAAGCTTGGATTCGAGCAGTAGAGTTCTTGCCATTTCAACCATATCTCTATTTTTCCTTTCTACCACCCCATTCTATTGATGTGTTCTTGCCACCACCATCTGATTGTGAATACCATGCTTCTCAAGGTAATCATCAAAAGCTTTATTTGTAAATTCAATGCCTTGATCTGACCTCAATACTTTGATTTTCCTTCCACTCTCATTTTCAGTTAATCTTCTATATCTCTTGAAGCAATTCAAAACTTCTGACTTGTGTTTAAGGTGCATGATGCAGGTCCTTCTCGAATAATCATCAACAAATAAGATGAAGTACCTCTCACCATTCAATCCTTTTATTCTCATCGATCCACACAAATCAGTATGCACAATTTCAAGCATTGCTTTAAAACTGAACTCTTTGGTATTATACTCCTTTTTGGCATGTTTTGCTTTAGAGCATGCTGAGCAAACATACTCTCTCTCTCTCTCTCTGAGGTCAGGAATGTCTCTAATTACATGAGTAGTGGTCAACTTCCTCATGTTCTTCTATGATAAGTGTCCCAGCCTCCTATGCCAGAGTTGATTTTCTTCTTCTTTAGTGAGTAAACAACTGCTTGTCTTGTCGTCAACAATCACATATAAATTTCCAGTTGTTCTCTTCTCAGCTACAACAGTATTGCCTTCTTTACTCTTTACCTGGCAACCTATTTTTGTAAATATTACCTTATGGTCTTTATTACATAGTTGGCTAATAGATGCTAGATTATATTTGAGTCCTTCAACATGCAAAACATCTTTCAGATTTCCTCTTCCAATGTTTACTGACCCCTGACTATTGATGTTAAGTGAATCATCATTGCCAAACTTGACTCTGCCTTCTCTTGACCTATTTAGCTTTGACAATTTGCTCTTGTCTCCT
>JAHLGO010000309.1:8285381-8300082 GCA_020615895.1 Ceriops decandra
CTATACAATGAAGACCATAAGGTAATATTCACAAAAATAGGTTGCCAGGTAAAGAGTAAAGTTAATACCATTGCAGCCGGGAAGAGAACAGTTAAAAATTTGTATGTGATTGATGAGGACAAGACAAGCAGCTATTTACTCACCAAAGAAGAAGAAAATCAACTCTGGCTTAGGAGGCTAAGACACTTATCATAGAAGAACATACGGAAGCTAACCACCACTCATGCAATCAGAGACATTCCCAACCTTAGGAGAGAGAGAAAGAGTATGTTTGCTTAGCATGCTCTAAAGGAAAACATGCTAGAAAGCAGTAAAAGACCAAAGAGTTCAGTAGAAATGAGTGACCAAGCCGTGAGACCAGTAACGGATGACCAAAAAAGGGAGACCAGAAACTGGTGACTTGAAACGTGAGACCAGCAAAGCTAAAAGGGGAGACCAACGAAGCTGAAATAGGAGACCAGCAAAGCTGAAATATGAGACCAGCAAAGCTATGACGAGAACGCAGCAGAAGCATGGATGCACGTTAGGAGACAGCGTGAAACTAGAACATGCGACGACCTGATAGACCAAAAGTGTGAGGGCAAGCCATGAAACAGTAAGACCGTGAAATAGGAGACAGATGAGATCATGAGACAATAAAAGTAGGAGTTTTGTAAGACAACATAGAGAAGGAATTCAGCAAAGTATTAAAAGAACTCAACATATTTCCAGATTTCTTTAAGAAAGGTTAGAAAGCTTTGTAGTGAACTTCTAAGCGGCAGTGAAGCAGCCATTCAATTTAACAGAGGCAAGACAAGTTAGAAAAAGGGTAGACACAGTAAGTGACACTTTTTGTATTGTACTTACTTAATATTTGCAACAATGAAAGGAGCAGAGGATTAAGACATCCATTGTAACTAGTATTCTCAAGTATAGTGGATTGTCTTGGTAAAGGGAGAGTCCCTACCACCGTGGATGTACGTCACATTGACAGAACCACGTAAATCTCGTGTGTCCTTACTTTGTTTTATGTTCTGTGTTTTGAATTGAGTTGTGTGAACACAACAAAAGTATCAGCCAACCCATAACCTAATGAAGACCTAATAGGCAAGGTGTCTGAAAGGTGACTTTGTAGACTATTGTGATTAGTAAGTAGCAATAAATCTACCTTAGTCGAATCTGAGAAAGAGTTCACTTTAAAGAAAAGGATGAAGTTGTTTACATACCTGTGAATTTTGGTGATACTGATTCACCCCCCTCTCAGTATCACAAACTAGTAGATCTTAGGGTGAAGTCAAGAACTTTAATTGGTATTAGAGCCCTAGTTCACCAGGATAAAGCTTAACAACTTGGTGTACTAGTTTGAAAAACTCCAGAATTTTTTAACTTGTTCAGCATACTAAGACATGGAAGCCGGTACCAGCACCAGCACTACATACAGTAAGAAGATTCCAATCTTCAACAGAACCAACTATCATATGTGGAAAGTGAGAATGCAGGTGGTATTTGCAACCATGGGCATAAACGTGGTGAAATCCGTACAGGAGGGTTTTATGGCCCCAGAAGAAGGTAAAACGGCATCATTTTAACAATAACAGATGCTGAGTATGCTAAAGTTATGGACTACAAATTTGCTAAGGAGATATAGAACAAATTACAAAAGGTTTATAGAGGTGATGGCAGAATGAAGAAGGCCAAGTTTCAAGTTTTCAAGGAGAGATATGAATCCCTCATAATGCAGAAGAATGAGACAATCCAAGAGTTCTTCACTAGAGTTATTGATGCTGTAAATGACCTTAGAAGTCATGGGAAGAACGAGAAGGACTCATCTGTTGTGAATAAAATTTTGAGAATTATGCCTGAAAGATTTGCCTCAAAGGTCGCAGCCATAGAGGAGAGTAAAGATCTCAATTTTATGTCTCTGCATGATCTTCAGTACAATCTCATTGCATATGAAATACTTAAAGATAAAAGAAGAGGAAGAATCATCCAGTGAGGATGATGATGAGGAGGAGGAAGAAAGTAAAGGTAAAGTGTTAGCATACTTCACAAGGAAATTCAAGAAAATGTCTAAGAAGAGAAAAGGACAGTTGTCCTTTAGATGTTATCGTTGTGGGCAAACTGGACACTTTGCTTCTCAATGCAAAGTGAAACTCGATGATGAAGATGAGGATGGTGATGATGAGCTCAATTCAAAATGGAAAAGACCATCATTCAAATCAAAGAAGTCTAGTAAAAAGACTACTAACCCACAAAAGAAAAAGAGAGGCTCATTCAAGCGTTATGTGAGTTAAACAAAAGAAGCTGATAAGGAGGAAGATGAAGACTCATCAGATGAACATGCCTTTATGGCATCAGCTTAAGGTGGTAGTTTAACCTCTGAAGAAGAAGAGGAGGTTGATGAAGAAAAACCAAATCTTGAAGCTGAGTTAGAAGCAGCTTCAAAGGAGATAATCAGAAGGGGCAGAACCATAAGAAGGTTAAAGTCTCATATAAAACAAGTTGAAGCAAAGTCTAAGGAAGATGAAAGTCAAAAGGATGAAATAAGGACTGAACATATTGACTTGAAGAGAAGATTTAAAGAACATATCAAAATATGTGAAGAACTTACTATAGAGCTTGGCTCAAGGACTTCAACAATTGAAAAAATAGGGATAAAGTTGCTAAGACTTCAGCAACAACTCAAAAAGAGTGAGGAGAACTTGCAGAAGTTTAAAGTGGTAGGAGAAACAAGCTCTGCAAGAGAAAAGAAGAATGAGACTTTGCCACAGAAGTTGAAAGAGAAGGCTATGACTCAGGAGAAGATAATTGAAGAAGAGAAAACATTTATCAAACCAAAGCCAGGGCCAAAAATGATGTATATGGTTAAAAAGCAACAGCCTATAGTTGCTACAACTTAGAAAGAAAAAAAAGTCAGCTAGCCAAAGGTAATGGCTAAATAGAAGAAGGAGAAGAAGGTGAATGAAATGAAAGTCACACAAGCAAAGAAACTAGCAACCTTGCCTACACAGTAAGTAATGAACAAAAGAAAACAAGCTGTGATTAGACCCAAGAAGAGGTAGTTTCAAGGTTACTGTCTTTATTGTAAAGTTTGTGGTCATAATTCGAGTAACTGCTGGTGGAGAAGGCCAGTATATGTCTCCAACTTGAGAAGATACGATGCTGCATACAGGGGGAGACAATACAAAATTCAGAGGAAAACACATATCATGAGATATTACACATATTGTAAAAGACAAGGACACACTGACAAGAATTGTTGGTGGAAGCCTAAACCAATGGTTTAAAAGAACAAGTTTGCTGTATTGGCAAACTTGGAGCAGTATGAAAGGTGCAGACATGATGGCCATAATGCCAAGAGATACATAATACTTCTCCTTGAGTAAGAGAAGGCACTCAATGGCATTATGAAAATAAGCGGTGCAATCAAAGTTAAGAAAAAGGATAAAGCTGTCTTCCAACCAGTTCAACAAAAGGAATATAAAGCTAAAAGGGAGGTGGCTAATATAGCTGAAATTGCACTCAAAGCTGATTACAAGGATAAGCAGTGGATCCTTAACAGTGGATACACTTCACACATGACAGGAGACAAGAGTAAATTGTCAAAGCTAAACAAGTCAAGAGAACGTAAAGTCAAGTTTGGTAATGATGATTCACTCAACATCAATGATCAGAGGTCAGTAAACATTAGAAGAGGAAAGCTAAAAGATGTTGTGCACATTGAAGGACTCAAATATAATCTAGCATCTGTCAACCAACTATGCAATAAAAACCATAAGGTAATATTCATAAAAATAAGTTGCCAAGTAAAGAGTAAAGAAGGTAATATTGTTGCAGCCGAGAAGAGAACATCTTGAAATTTGTATGTGATTGATGAGAATAAGAAAAGCAACTGTTTACTTACCAAAGAAGAAGAAAATCAACTCTGGCATAGGAGGCTGAGACACTTATCATAAAAGAACATAAGGAAGCTAACCACTACTCATACAATCAGAGACATTCCCGACCTCTGGAGAGAGAGAGAGAGAGAGTATGTTTGCTCAACATGCTCTAAAGGAAAACATGCCAGAAAGTAGTATAAGACCAAAGAGTTTAGTTCTGAAGCAGTGCTTGAGATTGTGCATATTGATTTGTGTGGACCGATGAGAACACAAGGGTTGAATAGTGAGAGGTACTTCATCTTGTTTGTTGATGATTATTCAAGAAGGACCTACATCATGCACCTCAAACACAAGTTAGAAGTTCTGAATTGCTTGAACAGATACAAAAGATTGGCTGAAAATGAGAGTGGAAGGAAGATCAAAGTATTGAGGTCAGATCAAGGCACTGAATTTACAAATGAAACTTTTGAAGATTACCTTGAGAAGCATGGTATTCACCATCAGATGGCAACAGCAAGAACACCTTAACAGAATAAGGTGGTAGAAAGGAAAAATAGAGATGTGGTTGAAATGGCAAGAATTCTACTACTGGAATACAAGCTTCACATAAGATTTTGGAAAGAAGCAACATTTACAGCTGTACATCTACTGAATAGAGTCTTACTAAAGCCTAACACTAATAAGACTCCATATAAGCTATGGAGTGGGAAGAAGACAACAGCCAAGTATCTCAGAATCTTTGGCAACCCATGTTTTGTGAAAAATAAGGAGCAAAACTTGGGAAAATTCAGTGTTAGGTTTGATGAAGGCATCTTTATGGGATACTCAGCAAAGACAAAAGGTTACAGAGTTTTCCAGCATAAGCTGGGAAAAGTGATCACGTCCAGTGATGTGAGAATAGATGAGAACTGAAAAACAATGCAAAATGGAGAAGATGGGGACAATGAAGAAGATGACTTTAATGTAGATTAAGAATTAGACCAACCTAAAGAAAAAGAACAAGAAGTAAGTTCAGACTCAGAGAAGAGTGAGTCTGAAGATGAAGAAAGAGATACTCTTGTAATTAAGACTTTGCAAGAAAGAAAGCCAAAGAAAACATGGACCAGTGCTCATCAAGAAAATAAAATCATAGGTGACCCATCAACAAGAGTTACAACAAGAAGAAGAATTGTGGGAGCTACTGCTTTACTCTCACAAGTTGAACCTAAATCAGTTAAAGAGGCTACATAAGATCTAACTAAATCTTTATCCACAGAGTTGTTTGAAAAGCACCGAATGAGTCTGTCTGTGCAAATGCCTCCTCAAGCCTGAAGTTTAGGTGAATCCTCTATCTCTACTTTGCAAATTTTTCAGATTTGTAATTGGTTGACAAAGGGGGAGAGAAGCAACAATGCAAGGGGAGCTATTATGAAAGGGGGAGTTGAAATTACTGCATAATGGCTTTTGTTATAAGTGTTACCAATAATTACAAAAGGGAAGATTGTTGTTCCCACAACCTTGTATGGGTTGTAATTATTGTCAACTAGATTTAAGTGTGCAAGTAATTTGAAACCACATAGAGGAACAAGAAAGAAAAGCCACATGGAGGGGCGAGAGAGTAATTTGAAGCTACATGGCAAAAGAGTAATTTGAAGCTACATAAAGGGGCAAGGAAATAAAACCACACGAAAAACCCTACATGAAACATATACAAACTAATCACATTAAAGTGGTTAGTTTTTAGTACATAAATATGTAATTTTTTATTTCTTTAGGTATCTTTGTGCTTTCTTTACAGCTTTCTAATAATCCAGCAAAGATTACTTTTGCATTTACTCAACATTTTGACTGTAAAACTAATATCCCGTCTAGTATAAACTAGCAAATTCATTAAATTACTAACAACAAAGGCATATGAATTGATTTTATTTTCCAACGTTTCATGTACCTTAAGCATCCAAGTACCTTAAATTAAGTTTTGATCTTCTCTATAATTCAATAAAAGTACTTTAAACTACCTTACTAGAAACTTATTTAACAATTATTTTATAATTTTAAGTTTATACATCTACAAAGATTTGGATAAAGAAAAGTTATTCATTTGTTTTTAACCATTTTCGCTAATATCTAATTGTGTCATTTTGTCATACATTTTACTAAAATGTGTTTGACATAATTTATCATACACATATGTCATAAATTTTCAGAAATTTTACAAATAGAGACGCTACCCTTAATCATTATATTTTTTATAATATTGATCACTTTTATCATATTTTATAATTTTCACCTTGTATATAATTGCTTTTAACCTCTTTTATACATGCCTCAAGAATATCCAATTATAGATTTTCATGAAGCAAATAAACATAATTGTAATATAAAAAAACATCTATAAAGGTAATGAAATATGATTCTTTCTTAAGAGTTATAATGTCAAAAAGTCTACAGACATTAATATGCATAATTTTAAGAAGCTAGATACTTCTTATGGCTCCTTTCATGTTATGTTTAATTTGCTTATATGTAATGTAATACATACATGTTTGAAAATCAGCAAAATCTAAATTTAAAACATTTATTAGCCAATCTCATTATTAATCAATCTCACTAATCTCTCACTAATCTTTTGTTAGTTATATAATTATAATATTTATGCTACAAGTAAGCAAATTTTTATTTATCATGCTACTCTTAATTCCAATATTATAATACATGGTAAGAATTTTTATAAATTTTATCATGTTTTAGTTTACATAAAATATTAATAAGGATACATTAAGAAAAATATTTGTATTCTTATATTAACTAAAATAATTAGATCATAATTAATCATTATGTCATTATAGATGCATAAATAGTAACATTAGAATAAAGCCACTAGTTATTATAACAAACTTTAATTAAATTTGATTCAAAAAATACTAAGTTATTTAATTTTCCTTTTTTTTTAATCAAACATTACATTTCAAGTAATCTCTCTAATAGTTTCCAATATTATTTATAGAAGTGACATTTATCACCCTTTTCTTTCTTCATTTTGACATGAATAATATAAGTAGGTTATTTCCCTTTTTCTTTTCTTTTCTTTTTTTTTCAATAGGTTGACTTTTACTTTCATTATTTTTCTAACTTTCTTACATATAAGGTTAATGAAATGACATACTTAATTTTTCTTTCTTGTTTCCTTTTAAATAAGCATATTGGTCAATTGATTAACTTTTCATCTTTTCCTTTTATAATGTCATAATCAATTTAAAATGACTCATACTTAAAAGATAGCTAGTTTAAAATAAACTACACCAAAAGGAGTTATTTATCATTAATCCTAAGATTTTAACTCTTATTACAAAATTAGTTGTTCGAGTAATGTACTCTTCCATAATTTATAATCGAATAACCTTTATAATTGTAAGTTCTATTATAAAAGTATCAACAACTAATTAGTCCATTGAACAAAATTATTTTTTTACAATCTACAAATATTTTTTTATCATTCTCTATTCATGAAATAGTTTTATTAATATTGTTATTAACAATCACTTTTATAAACATAAGGCTCAACCTATTTTTTCATTTTTATAGTTTATGATGTAACTTTTATTCTTTACTATTTAAATCTATAATAATAGTGGGTTTACTCATTAATAATGCAAGTCAACATGTATAACAAATAAATAAACATTGACTTGTTCATGTCATTTTGAAAAGTTCAATTGTTGAATGAAATAATATTTGAAATATGCAAATGAATTACAATAGTTATACAACCATAAATGTTTGTAATTAATAATAAATCAAATAAAACAATCAAAGTATATTATAGTTTTCCTTTAAAAAATCTTATGATATACTATCATAAGTAATACTATTAGCTTTAATAAGTAATTAAATATTTTTTGAACAAATATATATTGTATCTTTAAATAAACAAATATATTTAACTAAAATGTTAATTTACATCAATCATATTACTAATTATAGAATAATAATTTACTTTTAGGTAAATCTTAAACTAATGTTAATTTTTTCAATTATTTTTCATTCATAGATATTTTATTAAAATTATGGATAAATAACTTATTTATGAGTATCATTAAGCACACTAGTTTGACCACTTTGGTGATTAACAAATTATAACAATAATGCACATATGTTAATTCAAATATTCTACTTTCATTGATTTGGTGACAATCAAATTATAATCATAATATATGCATGATCTTAAACATAATAGTTTAGTAACTTTGGTGACTAACAAATTATAATTTTAATACGTGCATATAAAAATAAATATTAATATTTATTAACAATAAATATCACAACATCTAAGCTCATAAGTCTGTTACTAATATATGCAATCTATATTTGTTTAAACTGAAATTATAATCATTTAGCATAGGACACATAAAATTTATTATTTTCATATATTCAAAAAATAATTATTAATTAGTATATGTATATATATACTTTATCATATATAAAAAAAAATTTGTTTTAAAGTGCTTGCTGTTGATACTACTTATTGGATTTTTTAATAAATTTATTACCATAAATATTAATCCTTCAAATTTTAAAATTAAATATATTTATATAAGTAATATCATAAATCATATATCTAAATTTACAAAAACTTAAAATCATTAATGTGTTAAGAGAGTTTGTTTTCATCTAATAATTAATTTCTCTCCTAACTTTCATTATAGTTACACACTTTTAGATGAAGTTTGTATATATATTAAGAAGAAGCAAAAGGACTAGTTAAAAATATATATACAAAACTGCATAATTTAACTTAAGTATATCTACTAATACTTTAATCAAACTTAAAGTTATAATTTTTAATAATACAATAGTATTTATTTAATATTGATCAGATTACATTATAATTGAATTTTTAATAAAAATATCACTTAAATTTTTTTAACATAATTAATTAAATATTTTAACAAAGTAAATATTTAGAAATGTAATAAATAAAAATTAATTATTATTAACATAGAAATCAATGTAATAAATTATAACACAATATGGTGGATTGATATTGACACTAACCAATATGATTTTAAGAAAAGACAAGTTATTCAATACCATGAAACTAGTTGGTGATAAAACTATGGTACCCATGGAAAATTCTACCACAAAAGGAAGTGTTGATGTAGAACAAAGGTTAATTTCCGCACTAACTTATTTTGTACCAGATGTTACACAGAACTTGGTATTGGGTAATTTTTTAAACAAGTTAATGAAACCACAATAATAACTCATCAATTGCATGTATAGAATGTACACACGATTATCAAAAAGGCATTGTTTTTTTTCTTTCTTTCTTTTTTTTTTTTTTTTCAGAACATGCATACTCTATTATAGTAACTGAATTGTTTTATATTTTCATTTTAACAAAAAGAAATAGAATACTTAGTCACAAAAATTGAAAGTACTAATAGATAATACAATAATCAAATTATCAAATTTGATAAATTTAATGATTTAGTTCTTTAATTCAAATATTATTTTTAATGAATTTTTAGTATTGTGTCGATATTAAATCAAATTCATATTTACTGTAGATATTTAAAACTATTGTAATTATCGACGTGATTAATCGAAAGATAAGGTTACCGATCTAATTAAATATTTAGAAAAGGATTCTCACTTAGGGGAAAATAAAAAAAGGTTATCCTAGACACTTATTAGCATTCCTTACTTGTCATTGGAAATGAACACTTGAATTATTAGGATTTTTTTTTTTTGTCGATTGTTATTATTCTTTTGGTTCTCCATGTCAATCACAGCTGCAAGTTTCAACCATGCCGTTGTTCAATTCTGAAGAGCTTATTAACCTTGATTACTAGAACGTCGGCCATAGTTCTGGGATTGTAAGCAGGTAGACGTAGTAATGCATTAACTTTTCTTTTTGACAGCAAAGCAATGTACGAAACACTAATAGATGATTAAAAGCTGCCACATCTTCTCACCCTGACAGATTCCATACATCTTAAATCCCATTCTGACATGCCCACCAAACCACCCCCCGCCCCCAAGAAAAAAAAGACCTAAATCTACAGCATCATCTTCTTTTTCTTTGCGGTAAGGTAACTTAACAGCCTCCATAATATCTCCAGCATCCAAGAATGAATGAAATGATGAAGATATTCATGTTTCAACAACTCAAATACTCAACGAGTGAGGCCATAGCGGAAAAGTAAAGTATCGGATATCCAGACAATTTTCTGAATACCGTGCGGTGCTTGACAGCATAGTTAATATGCAGCTTTCACAACTTTTTCCTCTTGGCTGTCATACAAGGAAATATGTCCCATTTCGTGCTCTAACTACGTTAAACTGTTCTATATAGTGGGTTGCTTTATTCAGTTCTGGGAATTTCAGATCTCTCAACCTACACGCCTCGAAATGTTACACTGGTAATGGCAGAGTAGTGAGAGAATGCCACTGGTTACCTGGATTCAAAGTTAAAAGTTTCTGAGCCTTTGGAAAATGATCGCCGCCACCAAATCTGGAAAGCTTCGCTGAGATTAGGGCACTCAGTTCCACGCTTGGAGAAACACCTAAACCATTCCATAAAGAGCATATACTGCTGCTTTAGAGGAAGTGTAAGAAGAGTTTGACCCAAGGCTTCTTCCAATGCCTTCATGTCCAGCCCTTTTTTACACCTCTGCAACCAACCAAAGTCCAATAGCATTGGCTCAAACCACGCCTGGAGAAGTCCTGCTCTTGCTTCTGAGCAGCACTGCAGCTTTCTAGTGCCCATTGCAATGAACAAAATTGCAGAAATCCGGCTGAGCTCGTATCTGACCATTGGAGATGCATTTCTATGCATTTTGAGCAGTTCTCTTTGATCTGCCCACATATCCACAAATTCCTCGCCTATCTGCCAATCAAGGAGAATTTCTAGCAGCCAATTGATGTTCTCGACCTGTTTAGAAATGCGTTCAATCAAAGGCTCGCCTGTTTCTTCTTTTTCCTTTTTCCCATCTGGTGTCATGTGAGATGCTTCCTCCAAGATGCTGGTCAGTGAAACTAGGCAGGATTGGCAAACAACATAAAGATCCTCCTTGAGATCAGGTTGGTCCTTCTCATAGACTGAGCTTTTGCAAAGAAGGCCCCTAACTAATGATTTCAGTTCATTCCTGGCATTAGCATCAGAACAAGCAGTGATGGCCAGGACAAGTTGTCTAGCTAAATTTTGTTGGGAATCCACAGAGCTGCGCAAGTAGAGTCTTGCCAAAATGTCTTCAGTGGTTGTCTGATCAAACTCATGCATTGTAAACAGGCTCCTCAATTTATCTTGTTCTTCCTCTGTCCAAGGAACAGCCTCCAGGTATTTCAAACAGGAATAAACACCTTTAGCAAACTTGATGCCAGCAGATACCTAGAATAGTTCCAAAAGATGTTGAATCAGTAAACAAATAGTTAAAGGCAGACTGAAAAAACTTGTGGGAAAAAACAGGACTATTTTCACTTTTTCAAATCATGGTTATAATAAATAGAACTTAAGCCCCTGTATATCATTGGTACCACAAGCTAAGTTACTTTTACATCCAGCACCCAATTCTGCAAGAAACTGAAAAATGACACAAGAAAGCAAGTTCTCCACTGAAGCCCAAAATGATGTTGCAGATATGCTTTGCAAGACAAATCCTGACATTTATTCATGGGTAGACATCTACTTGATTAAGCCCCTTCTTCAAGGTGATTTCAAACTTATAAAAGCCAAAACATGTATTTAATAGTAGTGCAAATATCCCATCATAATATGGACAAATCTTAATTAAAACGAGATCAGTCACACAAACTTTGAGAAGAACATGTGAGGTCGACACACTTTTCATCAAGTAGGCTTATAAATGAAATAGTTTGACGTGGGGGTTCCTAGGTTTATTAAAAAACGGAATATTCGATGAACAAATAGCATAGGTGCATTACAGGAGAACGCATCAAATCTCGATCTTGGTGTTGCATAACACAACGATTCGCGATGCCACAGCCATTAAAATCTTTGTTGAGTATTACCTAGTTTTTTTTTTTTTTTTTTGGGTTTTGCAAATCCACCAAAATTATTCATAATAATATTCAAAAGAGGGAGAGGGAGCCGGCGGTACTAACTAACCTCAAGTATATCAATGGCCCTGCGAGCCCCAAATTTCAAGAGCATTTTAGGAATATCCTCCTCACACATCAACTCAATGGTGTCCTTGAAAACCCCTAAATTCTGCACATCCGGCACCTCTATTCTACAATTACTACTATTGCCGCCATTAGACGACCCCAAACCTTTTCGATATTCTGAAATCAACCCCGCAAAAACCTCCGAGTTGGCAATCAGAACTTCCGAGCTCATCTCCAACACCAAGCTCCCTCCACCCCTTCCCCTCAACTTCAGCCTCACATCACCCGAATGAGACTCGATGCAAGCCCGGGAAAAATTGGATGTTCTCGATTTGGGTGCCAGTGCCGAACCGGAGGCTCGCGATGGGTCGGGTTCAGGGACAAATTCTTCAATGGAACCGGCGGCAGTTGGATCGGAGTCGATTGGGGAGACGCGGCCCGGGGAGAGGATTCGGCGGGGGTCCATCCGAACCACGAAGTTTAGCCCAGACTTGGCGCTCTGTGGCGAGCTAGGGACCGAGTTGGGTCCGGGGGGCTTCGAAGCGGATTGAGCCATCTTCTTGTGACGGGTCTTGCGGATTGTAACAGGGTTATCGGGGCTCGGAGGAGGAACACTGAGTGGGCAGCACCATAACCCACGGCGGGTCCTGGAAGCGGGGAGCGTCCGTTGAGCGTAATCGGACATTTGGAGGAGGGTGAGAGAAGCTGAGAGTTCTAGAAAGAGAAGGTGAGAGTAGCAGCAGCAGCAGGAGCAGCAGTACAGAGCATAGACTGCATATTATTATTATTATTATTATTATATGATTATTCAGCTAGCTAGTACGTACGTAGCAGGCGTGTGAGGAAGAGAGGGACAGAGAGGGAGTGAAGGTGAAGAAGTGCAGTTCAAACATCGTCGTTGCTGGGAAAAGTAAAAACCCAAAACGGTTAGTGATATAAGATAATTAAAAGCCGACGTTAACAGCATCATCAACTACTAGATTGATTGATTTGAATAATAGTGATATAAGATAATTTAATCATTTACATGTATAATTAATTTTTTTGATAAATTTATACTTAAATGCACTTAATGCAAAACGGTTACGCCGTCAAAATAATTGTGTAAAAATTTAATGGTTCGTCTAACAGTTCACCATGCTCTCACACCCACACGGTTATTAGTCCGGGGAGAGCTCAATTTATGGCAGTTCAATTGTTTGACTTCTTAAATTACTGTAAATGGGCCATGATCATGAATTTTTTTTTTGTTTGTTACGTTTTTACTAAAATTTCACTGCAAAATTTAAAGATTCATACTTAAAAAAAAAAAAAAAAAAGTTTCTTTTGAGAAAAAGTTCAGAATTTGAACCAATTCAAAAACTTGCCAATTATCTTCAAAACGAAACTTAGCTTCTATCCTCATATTTCCGCTTCAATCAGTTTGTTGATGACTTGGTGCATTCTGAGCTTGCCACATTATCTAGGAAATCGGGAACCTAATCAATACAATCACAAGCACAAGAGGGGGGCGCTGAGCGAATATTACCACTCAACGTGATTCTCCTAATCTGTCAACAATACATTACGAGACTCTCTGATGGCCAGATGTAAAACGCAGTGTACATTTTTTGTCATAAATGACAACTATTACATATCCATTAGTATTAATATTTATTAAAAATTAAAATTTTACTTGTATTATTATATATAGATAATAAATATAAAAAATTTTAAATTATGAGTATTTAAAAAAATAAAAAATAAATTTAAGGGTAACTTTTTTTATTTGTAAGCAAACTAAAAAGAGAAAAGAAAAAAAATTTAAATTATGAGTATTTTTAAGGAAAAATTGAAAATTAAAAAAATATTTCTAAAAAATATGAATTTATGATTATTCTTTTTATTTTTAAAAAATAATTTTTTATTTTTCTTAATTATGGGACTTTGCATTGTACAAAAATTTAACTTATATAAATAATTATGAATATGAATTAAGTAAATTATAATATATATTAGATTATAATTCAATGAATCAAATACTGAAATTATAATTTTATTGAAATATTAAAAAAATTATAAATAAACTACTAAATTTATATTAAATACTACAACTCATGGAGTCAATAAAAAGTGGTTAAAAAGATTCCACTAAAATTAAGTAAATATTGTTACATAAGCGTTTCACTAGTTTTCTCTTAATTTTAATGATCTTAATATACATTAGTATCAGATTTGTATAATACTCAAATTTATTATATTTATTAAAAGCTATCTTTTTATGTTATGTCAATAACTGTGAATAATTATTAACTTCAATTAGATAAATTATAATATATATTACATTGTAATCAAATAAATTAAGTAAATTAGATGTATATTAAAATTGTAATTCTATTAAAATATTAAGAAAGATTACAAATTAATTATTGAATTAATTTTAAATACTACATATTATAAGAGTTTATTAAAAAATTTAGAATTTGAATCAAATACTTAGATATTTTAAATATTAAACAAATATAATCACATAAGTGTTTCACCAACTTTCTTTAATTTTTGATAATACTAATATAATATAAACTAATATTAAATCTATGTTAATGCATGTTAACATCCTTATTGAAAGTATATTTTGGCTTATATTTAAGAAATTTATGAAAATATTATTAATATAAATTAGATAAATTATAATATATATTAAATTATGATTGAATAAACTGAGTATATTAAATACATGTTGAAATTTTAAT
>JAHLGO010000309.1:8316193-8466880 GCA_020615895.1 Ceriops decandra
AAGAAGAATTGTGGGAGCTACTGCTTTACTCTCATAAGTTGAGCCTAAATCTGTTGAAGAGGCTACACAAGATCTAACTAAATCTCTTTCCATAGAGCTGTTTGAAAAGCACAAAATGAGTCTGTTTGTGCAAATGCCTCCTCAAGCCTGAAAATCAGGTGAATCCTCAATCTCTACTTTGCGAGGTTTTCAAATTTGTAATTAGTTGGCAAAGGGGGAGAGTAGCAACAGTACAGGGGGAGCTATTAAGAAAGAGGGAGTTGAAATTGTTGCATAGTGGCTTTTGTTATGAGTGTTGCCAAAAATTAAAAAGGGGGAGGTTGTTGTTCCCACAACCCTGTATGGGTTGTAATTATTGTCAACTAGGTTTAAATGTGTAGGAAAGTAAAGCCACATGGAAGGGCAAGAAGTTAAAAGCTACATAGAGGGGCAAGAACGTAAAAGCCATATAGAAAGGCAAGATAGTAAATTCACTGCAAGTAAGCCCTATTAGGGTTTTATGGAGAAGTATATAAAGGCCATTGGAAGACAACAAAAAAGAAGTCAGCAATTGAGCAAAACAGATAGAAAACCTAGACAACCAGCTGACCAAAGAGAGAAAGTGTGAGGAAGGAGCCAGCCAAACAAAAAGACATCCAAAGCAAACCACTCGGCAAACACAGGGGAGCAAATGGCAAACCACCACCTGCAAAGGAGAAGACACGATTGGACAGCAACCAAAGGTGAATGGCAAATCACAAATCAGAAGGTGCTAGATGACAAAACACAAAGGGTGGCCGACCAAAGAGAAAAAACAAGGGAAGACATGGCTGGACAGCAACTAAAGGTGAATGGCAAATCACAAATCAGAAGGTGCTGGATGGCAAAACACAAAGGGTGATCGGCCAAAAAGAGAAAACAAGGGAAGACACTGCTGGACAGCAACCAAAGGTGAACGGTAAATCACAAATCAGAAGGTGCTGGATGGCAAAACACAAAGGGTGACAGGCCAAAGAGAGAAAACAAGAGAGGAACGGCTGTACAGCAAGAGCTGGAAGACAAAACACAAAGGGACAGCCAAAAGGAGACAACCGGCCAACCAAAGGTGAACGTCTAAACCAATCTACATAGCCAAAGCTGAACGTCCAAACCAACCTACATGGCCAAACAAGGTAAACTTCTAAACCAATCTACACAGCCAAACACAACCAAAGGCAAAGGGGTGGACAGCCAAGAAAAGAGGAGAACGGCCAAAGCAAGGCTGGATGGCAAGGGAGAACACATGCAAAGAGGTGTGACGGCTGGAGAAAATTGTGTGACTCACGTAAGAGAGAAGACAGCACACCATCCATAAGGGAAGAGAGGAGGAACCTTGAAAAAGGAGACCACCAGGAGAGCAAACCAAGCTGTCTAAAGGTGTGAAACAGACAAGTGCAAACCAGAAATGGTGGTAAGGTGTGTGACCAGTAAGGCATGCAAACCAAAAATGTACATGAGATGTGAAATGCTAAACCAAAAGCGTGCGTGAGGTGTGTGACCAGAAAAGGGTGCAAACCAGAAATGTGTGTGAGACGTATAACACCAAACTAGAAACGTGAGACAGTGAGATCATGAAATAGGAGACGGGTGAGACCATGAGACGGTGAAAGCAAGAGCTGTATGAGACAACTTAGAGAAGGAATTAGGTGAAGCATCGGAAAGAACTCAACTTATTTCCAGATTTCTTCAAGAGAGGTTAGAGAGCGCTGCGATGAACTTCTAAGTAGCAGTAGAGTAGCCTTTCAATTCAACAGAGGCAAGATAAGCTAGAAGAAGGTAGACATAGTAAGTGATACTCTTTGTATTGTACTTACTTAGTATTTATAATAGTGAAAGGAGCAGAGGATTAAGACATCTATTGTAACTAGAATTCTTAAGTATAGTAGATTGTCTTGGTAAGGGAGAGTCCCTACCATCGTGGATGTATGTAATGTTGATGGAACCATGTAAATCTCATGTGTCCTTAATTTGCTTTATGTTCCGTGTTTTGAATTGAGTTGTAAACGTAGCTAAAGTATTAGCCAACCTGTAACCTAACGAAGACCTAAACAAGAACATCAAAATTGTCTATTAGGTAAGGTGTCTGAAAGGTGACTTTGGGGACAATTCTGATTAGTAGGTAGTAATAGATCTACCTTAGTCGAGGCTGAGAAAGAGTTTGCTTTTAAGATGAGGTTAAAGTTGTTCACTTACCTGCGAATTACAAATTATGGTGATATTGATTCATCCCTCCTCTCAGTATCATAAACTAGTAGATTTTATGTAGAAGTTGGGAATTTCAATGCAACTACTACACATTTTCTCCTCAAGTTTGGTATGGCTGCTGCAAGTCCTTTCCTTTAATTTGGTGTGGCTAATGCACATTTTTCTCTCTTTGGTGTGGCAACTACACATTTTTCTCTCTTTAGTGTGGCTGCTGCATGTCTCTTCTATAAGTTTGGTGTGGCTACTATCTATTGTAACTCCTCCTTTGGTTGGTGTGATTGCCTCCTTCTTTGGTGGTTACTGTTAGAACTTTTCCAGAATTTCCCTTTATGAAATTCCTATTTCTATAATACAGGATCTTTCTTTATGCGAATACTAGCAATAAAACTGTAATGAAATCAATATACCGTTGTCCATTATGCTGATGTCCCGTAGCGAAGACGAGAATCCTCCCTTCCTGTTGTTCCTGAACGTTTCTCCTTTTCTCCTACTCTTCCCTTTCCTTTTTTTTACGTTTTCTCTCTGATGGTTAAGAGCCCCAGGAAAGGTCCGTGATAACATATATATATATATATAGATACATGTCCTTCCTTTCCTGTAACCGTTACCTTAAATAAGAAGACCCTCCCTTTCTGTAACAGTTATCTTAAATGGGAGGAAACTCCTTTTCCTGTAACGGTTATTCTTAATAGGAAGATATTTATCTTCCTGTAACGTTTATCCTTAATAGGGAGAGTGGAGGGATTTTAAACCCGATGATCCAAATTGCCATTATGCCTAACCGACCATCATATTAGGCCTTTTATTTTGGGTCATACTTTAAATAATATGGGCCACTCATGTTAATTAATCTAACAGTTACTGTCACCTCTTCTTTGGCCAGCAACTACACTCTCTTTGGTGCTGTACCTCTCCTTGGCTGTAACTCTCTTGGCAATTCATGGCAAAGTGCCCTATGTCTCCACAATTAAAGCACTTCAAGGGTAGTTTTCCCTTGTACTTCCCTTTTCCTTTCCTTATATTTTTGGTGATATATGTATGACTTTATCTAGTTAAGTATCACCATCTTCTTCCTTAGAGCTACTGTCAAATTCTTCTTGGTCTTTAATCTTTAATTTCTTCATTACATTAAAGGCCAACTCCTCCGCTTTAAACACCTTCTTTTTTCTTCATTAGGGCTATTCTCATTTCATAGCCACCAATATGCTGTGCAAATCATTGAAGGACAACCTATCCAAATCTTTATCTTCTATGGAGGAAACTTTGGCATTGTAAGCTTTTGATAAAGTTCTAAGTATCTTCCCTACCATAATAGCATCGTTGATCTCCTCTCTATAGCCTCTAATGGAGTACACAATTTTGTTTACTCTTATGAAGAAGGCATCCACAAATTCATCATCCTACATCTTTATGTCTACAAATCTACTCCAAATTTGTAGCTTGGCTTCCTTCACAACCTTGTTTCCTTTATAAATGTTATTTAACTTATCCCAAATTTGCTTGGTTGTTTTGTACTTCATCATTTTGGCAAATTCTTTGTTTGATCAAGAGGCATATAAGGCATTTCTTGCCTTTCTATCACACTCTAAATTCTTCTTATCAGTACGTGTCATAGCAACACCTTTAGCAATAGGGAGGAAGCCACTAACAGCAAATTCAAATACACTTAGACCAAGTGACATCAGATATGGAAGCATTCTATTCTTCCATAACTAATAATTTTGTCCATTAAAAGTGGGAATGCCCTTGCTATTAACACTATTCATGCTATCTATGATATCAACCAGCAATAGATGCAAAGACTCAGAGCAACAATAAACAACTTTAGATCAAAGTAATCAAATTGGATCAATAAAGGAAATTGGCTCTAATACCACTTGATAAGGACCTTCTTAGGCATCATATTAAAAGGGTGAGGGGGTGAATTAGTGTGAGATACTCACTTTTTACAAATCTGTCAAGATTAACCTCTATAGCTTGTCAGAGTCACTGATCCAATTATTTATCTTTCTTTTTTATATGAGCACAGCCATATGGATATCAATCAAGCATGAGCACCAATGAACACATAATAATTTTTATGTTGTTCACCCACAATATGTGAGTTACGTCCATGATGCGATATGATCACTCATAAATCACACAATCCACTCTTGTTATGAAGGGATACAGTTATGTTATGGAAGCATCACTCCTTAATCATATGTGGAAGGATCACTCCTTAACTACTTATAATGATCTCCTGATCATAAAGTTGATCTCTCGATCACTCAAAAGTTTGATCCCTTGGTTCCTAAATAAGATGATCTCCCAATCACTCAAAGGATTGATCTCCTGATCACTTCAAGGGTCTCTTACCCTTTTTCAAGAAGTTTATAAAAAGGTTAATAACTAACACTTTCCTAAGAAGGATCACTCAATGTGCCAGGTTACTAATGCATGAAGCGGATCTTCTCTTTCCTCACTGCCAATCTTTGTTTAAACTTTGTTGGTCTCTTCTCTATAGATTCTCTATGCCTAAAGGTTATCTCTACTACAAGTTCTATTCCTCTGCTACCAGTGCTACCTCAGCTACTGCCTTGGTAAGTTCTTTTCCTCTACTGTCATTGCTACCTCACCTGCTGCTTTGGCAAGTTTCTTCCCTTATTGTAAGTGCTACTTCGCCTGCTACCTTGGCAAGTTGTCTTTCTTATTGCTAGTGCTGCCTAACCTACTGTTGAAGCACATTTTCTCCTTTGCTGTTAGTGCCTACCCTACTGTTGAGGCAAGTTTTTTCCTCTTACTACTGGTGCTATCTGCTGGGGCAAGTTTTCTCCTTCTACTACTAATGTTGCCTGTTGTTGGTTGTGTCTGCACTTGCTACCTATTGCTACAAACTATTAATTGTGCTTGCACTTGCTAGTTGTGCCTACACTTACTGCTTGTCGTGCCTGAACTTACTGGTTATACCTACACTTGTTGTTATTGCTACATGCCTTGATTGGTTTGTTAGTTATTGTGGCTCTCCTTGATTGTTTTGCCAGCTACTGTACTTCTCTTTGAGTGGCTGTTGCAACTTCTTCCATAGATGGTTGCTACAACTTCTTCCTTAGGTGGTTACTATAACTTCTTCCTTTGGTTTGGTTAGCTGATGCCTTCCTATTCTCCCTTTGGTTTGGCTAGCTGTTGCCTTTTTCTTCCTTTGGTGTGGTTGCTACACGCCTTGTTCTCTAGTATGGTGTGACTACTGCACTTTCTTCTCCTCTTTTTGGTGTGGTTGTCAGCTATTGCACCTTGTTTGGCCAGTTGTACCTTTTCTTAGTGTTACACCTCTCTTAGCAGATTATACCTTTCCTTGGCTTAAGTTTACTATTCACCTTTCCTTGCCTTTAGGTTTGCCATTCTGTCTTAAGTTTTCGTAGCACACACATCAGTCTTACAAGATGCATGAAGGTATTTATAAAGCCTTGTGTTTAAGGATGCACACTTACCAACAGTCAGCATTGATTCCCAAAGGTTGTCTTACAATCAACGGCTAGATTTAATTCCTAAAATTTAGGGTTAATGGTCAACATTTTCTTTCTAAAATTTAAGGTTAATGGTCAGCTTTGATCCCTAAAATTTAAGGTCAACAGTCAACAATGACTCATTGATTTCATGGTTGACCTGCTATCAACATTTTTGACTAACAACTTCTTTGCATCTCAACAACATTCAAAACATCAAATGAACATAAACGACCATATGAGATGTTGACAACAAATCCAACATCAACCATTAATGATGGGCTTAACAAAGTCCACTTTCAATTATCTATTTCTATTAGCTTAAAGAGCAATACTATGGAAAAGTATAAATTAGTTTATCATTGCTTCATCCACCATGAAAATAGTGTTTATAACATATTTTGAAGTCATAATCCTTGCATTATAGTTGCAAAACTTTATTTTAAGATTTGGTATTATCAACACTATTACTAAGCCATTAAAAATTTATTATGATAATTCTATAATAATATTTTTCTCCAAAAACACCAAATATTCAAAGGGACTCAAGCATATAGAATTAAATTATTTTGCCATAACATAAGAGATTCAAAAATAAAAAGTGTACATTATTATAGATCTTATGATGGTAAATCCTTAAAAAAAAAATGTTTACAACCAAAGTTATTTAGAAAGCATGTTTTCAAAATTGAATTTAGTTATGATAATGATAAATAATGATTATACTGACATTTTGAACTTAATAATGATTTTTTGACATACATTATTTATCTCTTGTTATTTTATAATTGTGTTTACTACTTTAAAATTAGCAGGAAAGTCCAAATAAAACATTATTATGAATTATTATGAAATTATATGTAATATGAGTTAGATATCGTACACCGTAAATGTTGTTGTATATGAAAATAAGTATTATAAATAAATAAGAGATAACCATTAAACTCATACTTAACATTTTATTAGTCATAATATAACATGATTATGAGAAATAATTTTATACATTATTGTACTATTAAAAATTATAATCCTAGATTTAATTAGATTATTAGGCAATCTATTAGGGTATGTAGTGTCTATGTTTATAATGCCTAGGAATCGCCTTTTCCTTTCTGATGTGAGACTTTTTCACATTCTTCCCTATTGAATCCATCGATATCCTTGTTGTGGACTGGAGCCCCCTTAACTATTCTCAGGCTTAAAGTGCTTGGCAGCGAATATCAAATTCAGGTCATACTAGCTATGATACCACTTATCACGAGGTCATTACCTTCTCCCTAAAAGGCAACTTATCGAGGTGTGCAGTGCTCACATTTATAAGGTCTAGGAATTTCCTTTTCCTTCCTATGTGAGACTTTGTCACATATTGCTCTCTTCCCAATACACACAAAAATTTCATTTAAGGGTGTATGGTTGTAATAAAAGTTAGGATAGAGAAATTGATTATTAGATTAAAATAAACTTTTTAATCACCATAATAATTTTAGTTTCCACTAATTCAAATATAATAATTATTGTATTATTTATATAAATATAATTAATTTAAAAATTTAAATTAATGTTTAATGGTTGTATTTTAAATAAATAATCTAAACATCAAATTCATTAAGTTTATATAATCAATCAATAATAAAACTCATGGTAATGAAGAGAGTAAGAGGGAGAATCAAATTAGGTCCAGAGTCCTCCAAAGGTATCCTAAGAAGGATTATGAATATGAAATAAGAAGGGAGCCAAACTGAACTAGGATAATCAGTATTTAATGTCAATATTAGTAGTACTACAAGTACAAGTTTATTTCTTGATGGGTGCATGGATACATGGGAGAAATTGTTGTTCCTACAGCCTTGTATGGGTTGTAATTGTTGTCAATTAGGTTTAAGTGTGTAAGAAAGTAAAGTCACATGGAAGGGCAAGAAGGTAAAAGCTACATGAAGGGGTAAAAATGTAAAATTCACATAGAAAGGTAAAACAATAAATTTACCCTATAAGGTTTTTATAGAGAGGTTTTTACAGAGAGTATATAAAGGCCAAAAATAATTGCCTAACATAGTAGTGGCATAAGAGCCATCGAGTGAACAGGAGCTGCACAATGTAGCCATCGAGTGAACAGTAGTTATCAATAGAGAAAGAGAGAATGATTCAGCCGTTAAGTGAACAGTAGTCATCGCTAGAAGAAGAAGAGAAAACGAAAATTGGCCAAACAAGAGAAGGAGACAAAGAGGTGAATGGCCAAGTTGGTGAACAGAAAAGAGACGAAACGACAAGTGGAAAAAAATTGAGGTGCTGAACGAAGAGATATCGATGGCAACAAAGAAGAACAACCGTCAAGAGAGAGAGAGAAAGAAGGAGACAACAAAAGTAGGGGCTGAATGAAGAATAGAGAATAGAGGTTGAGATACACCCAAATCAGAGCCATCATTAGGCGAAGGAGAAAAGAGGACTAAAAAGGGGAGAAAACTGGACACCATCGATACGCCCAAAATACACCCAAAGTAGAGAGAGAAGTCGTTGTTGGAAGAATAGGGGTTGTTAGCCAAAACACAAGAGAGACAGCTAGACCAGAGGAGTCGACAGGAAGGAGAGAGAAAACACAGCCAAATAGGGGAAAAGGAGAGAAAATCTGGAACTGCCAAAAAGGGGTGGACGAAGAGATAGACCGTCAGCAGAACAGAAGAAATCAGGTGGTAAAAGAGAGCAATCCAACGGTAAGAGAGAGATATTCAACAGTAACAGAGAGAAATCCAACAGGACAGCTGCAAAAGAGAGAGAAATGTGAACAGCAAACCAGAAACGTGAGGCGAGCCGTGAGACAAGGAGATCGGGAGACAGTGAGCCGGTGAAGGCAGGAGTTGTGTGAGTCAACGTATAGAAGAAATTGGGTGAAGCATTGAAAGAACTCAATGTATTTCCAAATTTCTTTAAGAGAGGTTAGCGAGCATTGCAATGAACTTCTAAGCGGTAGTGGAGCAGCCTTTCAAATCAATAGAGGCAAGACAAGTTAGAAGAATGGTAGATACAGTAAGTGACACTCTTTGTATTGTACTTGCTTAGTAATTGCAATATTGAAGGGAGCAGAGGATTAAGACATCCATTGTAATTGGAATTCTCAAGTATAGTGGATAGTCTTGGTAAGGGAGAGTCCCTACCACCGTGGATGTACGCCACGTTGACAGAACTACGTAAATCTCGAGTGTCCTTAATTCGCTTTATGTTCTATGATTTGAATTTATTTGTGAACGCAACTAAAGTATCAACCAACCTATAACCTAGCAAAGACCTAAACAAGAATATCCAAATTATCTATTAGGCAAAGCGTTTGAAAGGTGACTTTGGGGACTATTATGATTAGTAGGTAGCAATAGATCCACCTTAGTCGAGTCCGTGAAAAAGTTCACTTTTAAAAAGAGGTTGAAGTTGTTTACTTTCCTGCAAATTACGAATTACGGTGATACTGATTTACCCCCCCTTTTTGTATCACAAACTAGTAGATTCTAGGGAGAAGTTAGGAACTTCAATTTGTATCAGAGCACAGGTTCACCAGTTTGAAGCTTGATAGCTTGGTGTACTAGTTTGAAGGGATTTAGAAGTTTGACTTGTTCAGCATACTGAGAAATGGAAGTCGGTACCAACACTAGCACCGCTTATAGCAAGAAGGTTCCAATCTTTAATGGAACCAACTACCATATATGGAGAGTAAGAATGCAAGTGGTATTTGCAACCATGGGCATAAACATGGTGAATTGTGTACAAGAGGGTTTTATGGCTCCGGAAGAAAGTAAAAACCTAACCCTAGAGGAGTTAAGGCAGTTTGAGATAAATAAGGAGGCCTTTAGCATTGACAGATGCTGAGTATGCTAAAGTTATGGACTGCAAATCTGCCAAGGAGATATAGGATAAATTGCAAAAAATCTATGAAGGTGATGGCAGAATGAAGGAGGCTAAGCTTCAAGTGTTTAAGGAGAGATATGAATCTCTTAGAATACAAAAGAATGAGATAGTTCAAGAGTTCTTCACTAGGGTTATTGATGTTGTAAATGACATGAGAAGTCATGGGAAGAACAAGAAGGACTCATCTATTATGAAGAAAATTCTGAGAATTATGCGTAAGAGGTTTGCCTCAAAGGTAGCAGCCATAGAGGAGAGTAAAGATCTTAATTCTATGTCTTTGCATGATTTCCAGTGCAATCTCATTGCATATAAGATGATGATAAAGTCAACTAAGAGCTCTGTAACAACGAAGGTATCAAAGGAGGTAGCTTTCAAAGCTATGATGCACTTGAAGAGAAGATTTTAAGAATAGATCAAAATATATGAAGTCCTTACAATAGAGCTTGGCTCAAGGACTTCAATAATTGAAGAAATGGAGATAGAGTAGTTGAGACTTCAGCAACAACTCAAAAAGAGAGATGAAAACTTATAGAATTTTGAAGTGGTAGGAGAAACAAGCTCCACAAGAGAAAAAAAGAATGAGACGTTGCCACAGAAGTTAAAAGAGAAGGCTATGAATCAGGTGAAGATAATTGAAGAAGAGAAGATAGTTATCAAACCAAAGCCAGGGCCAAAAATGATGTTTATGGTTAAAGAACAGCAGCCCATAGCAGTTACGTTTGAGAAAGAAATGAAAGTCAGCTAGCAGAGGGCTACGACTAAACAAAAGAAGGAGAAAAAGGTGACTAAAATGAAAGTCACACAAGCAAAGAAGCCAGCTACTTTGCTTACATAGCAAGTGATGAACAGAAGAAGACAAGCTATGATCAAACCCAAGAAGTGGTAGTTTCAAGGTCATTGCCTTTATTATGGAGTTTGGGGTCATAAGGCAAGTAACTGCTGGTGGAGCCTATAGTAGTTACGTCTCAGAAAGAAAAGAAAGTCAGCTAGCAGAGGGCTATGGCTGAACAGAAGAAGGAGAAAAATGTGACTGAAATGAAAGTAACACAAGCAAAGAAACCAACTACTTTGCTTACATAGTAAGTGATGAACTGAAGAAGACAAGCTATGATCAAACCCAAGAAGAGGTAGTTTCAAGGGCATTGCCTTTATTATGGAGTTTGGGGTCATAAGGCAAGTAACTACTGGTGGAGAAGGCCAGTATATATCTCCAATTTAAGAAGATAAGATGCTACATACAGGAGGAACAATACAAAATTCAGAGGAGAACACTTGTCGTGAATTCTTATACATACTGTAAAAGGCAAGGACACATTGACAAGGAGTGTTAATGGAAGCCTAAACCAATGCTTTCAAAGAACACATTTGCTATATTGGCAGACTTGGAACAGTGTGAAAGCAAGATGACCATAATGCCAAGGGATACATGATACTTCTCCCTGAGCAAGAGAAGGCACTCAATGGCACAGTAAAAACAAGTGGTGTAGTCAAAGCTGAGAAAAAGGAGAAAGCTATCTTCTAGCCAATTCAAAAGAAGGAATATAAAGCAAAAAAGGAGGTGGCTAATATAGCTGAAATTGCACTAAAGACTGATTGCAAGGATAAGTAGTGTATCCTTGATAGTGGATGCATTTCACACATGATAGGAGACAAGATTAAATTATCAAAGCTAAACAAATCAAGAGAAGGCAGAGTTAAGATTGGCAATGATAATTCACTCAAAATTAATGCTCAAGAGTCAGTGAATATTGGAAAAGAAAAGCTGAAAGATGTTCTGCACATTGAAGGACTCATATATAATCTAGCATCTGTCAGCCAACTATGCAACGACGAGCACAAAGTGATATTCACAAAATTAGGTTATCAGGTAAAGAGTAAAGAAGGCAATACTGTTTCAACCGGGAAGACAATAGCTGGAAATTTATATGTGATTGATACAAGACAAGTAGTTGTTTACTTACCAAAGAAGAAGAAAATCAACTTTGGCATAGGAGGCTATGACACTTATCATAGAAAAACATGAGGAAGCTGACCACTACTCATGCAACTAGAGACATTCTCGACCTCAAGAGAGATAGAGAGAGAGAGTATGTTTGCTTAGCATGCTTAAAAGGAAAACATGCCAAAAAGCAGTACAAGACCAAAAGTTCAGTTTTGAAGCAATGCTTGACATTGTGCATACTAATTTGTATGGACTGATGAGGACAAAAGGGTTGAAAGGTGAGAGATACTTCATTTTGTTTATTGATGATTATTCGAGAAGGACCTCCCTTATGCACCTCAAACAGAAGTTAGAAGTTTTGAATTACTTCAAGAGATATAGAAGATTGGCTGAAAATGATAGTGGAAGGAAGATCAAAGTATTGAGGTCAGATCAAGGCACTGAATTTGCAAATAAATTTTTTGAAGATTATCTTGAGAAGCATGGAATTCATCATCAAATGGTAGCAGCAAGAACACCTCAACAGAACGGGGTGGTGAGAGGAAAAATAGAGCTGTGGTTGAAATGGCGAGAACTCTACTACTGGAATCCAAGCTTCACACAAGATTTTGGGCAAAAAATATTTATAGCTATGCATCTACTTAACAGAGTATTACTAAGGTCTAATATTGATAAGACTCCATATGAGCTATAGAGTGGGAAGAAGACAACAGCCAAGTATCTCAGAGTCTTTGGCAGCCCATGTTTTGTGAAGAACAAGGAGCAAAACTTGGAAAAATTCAACGCTAGGCCTGATGAAGGCATCATCATTGTGGGATATAGAGAAAAGACAAAAGGTTACAGAGTTTTCTTGCATAAGTTAGAAAAAGTGATCACTTCTAGTGATGTGAGAATAGATGAGAATTGGAAAATAATGCAGAATGGAGAAGTTGAGAACAAAAAAGAAGATGACTTCAATGTAGATGAAGAATCAGACCAACCTGAAGAAAAGGAACAAGAAGTAAGTTCAAACTCAGAGAAGAGTGAGTCTGAAGATGAAGAAAGAGATTCTCTTACAACTAAGACGATGCAAGGAAGAAGGACAAAGAAAATATGGATCAGAGCTCATCAAAGAGATTAGATCATAGGTGACCCATCAGCAGGAGTTACAACAAGAAGAAGAATTGTGGGAGCTACTGCTTTACTCTCACAAGTTGAACCTAAATCTGTTGAAGAGGCTATTCAAGACAAAGCCTGGGTCAAAGCTATCAATGAGGAGCTGGATCAAATTGAGAAGAATAATATATGGGAGCTGGTTCCAAGACTAATAAGAATGTCATAAGAACAAAATGGGTATTTAGGAATAAACATAATGAAGATGGCAAGGTGGTGAGAAACAAGGATAAGCTAGTTTGCAAAGGCTACACTCAGATAGAAGGGGTAGATGTTGATGAAACCTTTACACCAATAGCAAGGTTAGAAACTATCAGAATGTTCTTAACTTTAGCAGCACACAAGAGGTACATAGTCTATCAAATGGATGTGAAATCCACCTTTTTGAATGGGCTCCTGAAAGAAGAAGTGTATATTGAACAACTCGATGGAGTACAAATCAGTGAGGATGAGACACATGTGTGCAAGCTGAAGAAAGCCTTGTATGGTCTTAAGCAAGCTCCAAGAGCATGGTACAGTAGGTAGGATGCGTACTTGAGAAGGTTGAACTTCAGAAGAGGAAACCTGTATGTGTTTAACTCAGAGAAAGGCCAGCTAATAACCATAGTATATGTAAATGACATCATCTTTAGAGGGGATGACTCTGAGCTATGCCAAGATTTTGCACAGAAGATGAGTGAGGAATTTAAGATGTGATTGATTGGAGAAATAATGTACTTTCTTGGATTACATATAAAGCAATGTAAAGAAGGTATCTTTATTTCTCAAATGAAATATGCTAATGAGATGCTAAAAAGGTTTGGCATGGAGGATAGTAGACCTATTAGTAGTACTCCTATGACAGTGGGTTGCAAGTTAACAAAAGAGCAAGATGGAAGGAGTACAAGCCCTACAGAGTACAGGAAAATGATAGGGAGCCTTCTGTACCTTACAGCATCAAAGCCTGATCTTATGCAAGTTGTGTGCATTGCCAACAGATTCCAAGCTAATCCTAAGGAGTCTCATGTGTTGGCAGTGAAAACAATCCTAAGGTACCTCAAAGGAACACTGGAAATGGGTATATGTTATCTAGTCATGGATTCTATTAAACTACAAGCATAAATTGATGCAGATTAGGCAGGAAGTATAGATGATAGAAAATCAACCAGCAGCTGTAACTTTTACTTGGGTTCAAAGTGTGTTGCATGGTTAAGTAGAAAGCAAAACAATGTTGCTTTGAGCACAGCTGAGGCTAAGTATATGGTTGCTTGTGCAGCATGTACATAGGTGATATGGATGCTAAGACAATTGGCAGACTTGAGTGTCGAAGTGATGTTACTAGTGAGTGTACTTTGTCATAATCAAAGCATTATTGATCTCAACAAGAATCTGGTTCAACATTTGAGTAGCAAGCATATTGACATCTGGTATCACTTCATCAAAGATCAAGCGGAATAGGGTATAATTTAGTTGGAGTATGTTGCACTAAAGATCAAATTTTAAATATTCTAACTAAACCTCTGTCCACGGAGCTCTTTGAAAAGCACAGATTGAGTTTATCTATGCACTTGCCTCCTCAAGCCTAAAGTTCAAGTGAATTCTCCATCTTTACTTTATGAGTTTTTCAGATTTGTAATTGGTTGGAAAAAGGGGAAAGAAGCAATAGTGTAGGGGGAACTGTTAAGAAAGGAGGAGTGCGTATTTAGGGGGAGTTGAAACTGATACATAGTGGCTTTTGTTATGAGTGTTGCCAATAATTACAAAGGGGGATATTATTATTCCCACAGCCTTGTATGGGTTGTAATTGTTGTCAACTAGGTTTAAGTGTGCAAAAAAGTAAAGCTACATGGAAGGGCAATAAGGTAAAAGCTACATGGAGGGGTAAAAATGTATAATCCACATGGAAGGGCAAAAAAATAATTTCACCGTAGCCAAAATAAAGGCCAAAATAATTGCCTAACACAATAGCTGCACAATGTAGCCGTCGAGTGAATAGTAACCGTTAACGTAAAGAGAGAAAACAATTCAGCCATCGAGTGAATAGTAGCCAGCACCGAAAGAAGAGAACGAAAATTGGCCAAACAGGAGAATGAGACAAAGAGGTGAATGGCCAAGTGGGTGAACGGAAAAGAGATGAAACGGTAAGTGGAAAAAAATTGGGGGGCTGAATGAAGAGATACTGATAGCAACAAAGAAGAACAACCGTTGAGAGAGAGAGAGAGAAAGAAGGTAACGTCGAAAGTAGGGACCAAACGAAGAATAGAGAACAGAGGTTGAGATACAGCCAAATCAAAGTCATTGTCTGTCGAAGGAGAAAAAGGGACCAAAAAGGGGAGAAAACCGGACACCACTAATACGCCTAAAATACACCTAAAGAAGAGGGAGAAGCTGTTGTTGGAAGAACAGGGGTAGCTCAGCCAAATCACAAGAGAGACGACCAGACTAGAGGAGTAGACGGGAAGGAGAGAGAAAACACGGCTAATGGTCTTCATTGCATAGTTTGCTAACAAATGGTAGATTATATTTGAGTCCTTCAATGTACAGAACATCTTTCAGCTTTCCTCTTCCAATGTTTACTGATCCCTAACCATTTGTTAGGGATCAAAATTTGACTACATTAAATAGACTAGCATTGAAGCCTAAAAAAGAAACAAGAAAGGTAAAAAGAAAGAAATTTCGCTTCAGAGATGGGAAAGCTCATTCCTTGTTCATAACTTTTGAAAAAATAAAATAAAATAAAATCTAAAATTTGTTAACTTCATTAAGATAACTTTAAAAATAGTCCTTTTGTACTAGATTCATGTGAAACTTAGTTATTAGGTTAATATCAAATGAATTAATAACTTAGTTATTAGAGTAAAATTGCAAATGTGGTGACATAAACACTGAAAGAGCAAAGAAAAAATAATTAGTGTTGGTAAAACATAAAATAGAAGAATTTTTACCTCCTACTAGTTACAAAATTAATAAGGAAACAATGCACATCAACTTAGACACTTAGTCACAAAGTTGTAAGTCAATTTCCAAATCAAAATTAGCTAAAGCAGAAGGGCAGGGCAGACAAGGTTCCGCAAGCAATTTCTTCTTAAAACATAAACAACATTGTAAAAATATCATCATCCTCGTGTACAAAAAGAGACTCCTCTGGAAGAGAAATATCAGTATAATAGGAGGCCACTGAGCATATTACAGAGTCTCAAATAGGCGTGGCCTAGGTAATCCATTGCATATGTTCCCAGGAGCATATATAGATTGCAAAGTCTCAGATGGGAATGACACAGATGATCTGATGCATATGTTCCCAGGAGCATATGCAGATTGTAGAGTCGTGCTGAAATTATTTGTGTCAGCAGTCATTGCAAAGGCTGGAACAGCTTCTCCAACATTCAATACCTGTTTCTCCTCCTCATCATCCCATTCTTCCTCCTTGAATGGTTTTCCATATTGGGCACCATTTTTGGGACTAGGTCCATCCATTTTGAGTACTATGCACAGCACATACACATCCTGTGAAATCTTTCTCTTGTAGTCTGTTGTATTCATGCATAACCCAGTCTATTCTTTCACCCTTTGGTGCCTTGCCTATGTGGAAAACCAATGTTTTTATCATCCCAACAACCTCACCATTGTAATGAAAAGGCCTATCCCTACCAGTGGTTTTCCAATACCCCATATCAGTGGACCGATTCATCTAAGCCCCACTAGCATATTTCATCTCTTTGGGACAAAAGAAGTACCACTTCAAATCCCCAGTTTACAGATGCGATTTATCTGGCAGGTCCCATGGAGCATATTAGTAAATGTCGACCTCTGCAATGGCTTCGAACGAGAATCTCTTCCCCATTATTTTTCTCTTCAAATAGTACTTGACAAGTTCAACATCAGTTGAATGAAACAGAAACCCGGGAGACAGCAATGTTTTAGCCATCAGGAATGGCAACAGAGAACCTCAACTCAACCAGTACGCAGTACAGTTCTCAGAATGACACACTAATCCACAATAATCGAAGCGTATTTCCTCCTTGCACACAAAAACAAGAATGTTTTCTTTTTTCTTTTTTCGTTTCCTCCTCTTGGCAGACAAAAACAAAAAATGTTTTTTGTTTTCTTTTTTGGTTTCGCAGACAAAAACAAGAATGTTTTTTGTTCTTTTTTGGTTTCCTTCTCCTCGCAGACAAAACCAATAATGTTTTTTCTTTTTTCCTTTCTTGGCTTCCTCATTGTAGACAAAATCAAGAATGATTTTTTTTTTTAGTTTCTTTCAGTCTATTAATTTCTCAATAAAGAAGAAAAACAAAAGGAAAGAAGCGAAGCAGATTCGTTTGATTACTTTCATGTGAGTTTCGTTAACAATATGTCTCAACAATATCCTCCAAGAACACCACAGCCTCCCTTCATTCATAATCCCAAAATCACACCAAATAAATGGGTTTTCCTCGCGGAGCTGAATAAACATCTGGTGTGCGGTACTTTTCCCTGTTTTAGTGTCATTAAGGTTACCACCAAAGTGAGAAATAATAATAATAATAATAAAACCAATCAACAAATTTTTTTTTTTGAGAAAAAAGAGAGAGAATTGGAAAAGAAGATAAGACTTCTTCTTGCAAAACAAACCCTAGGATGATTGACCTCTTTCTTTGATATTGGAAATATCGATCGACTTTCAAATCAAACAAAGAAGAAAGAAAAAGATAAAAGCGAAGACCCAAATAGAGGCAAGGGGAGAGAGAGAGAGAAACCCTAGTAAGTAAGGCAGTACCTGATCGAGGAGGCTATGGCATGAGGTGAGAGAGCGATAGCGAGAACGAGAGCGCCGTGAAACGCCCTGGAATGTTCTAGGGGAGCCTAGAGCGCTCGGCAGGGGACATCGGATTCGGGATGGGTCGGCTCTGATACCACTTATCATGGGGCCATTACTCTCTCCCCAAAAGGCTAACCTATTGGGACATCCTTGTCGTGGACCCCGATAAGTTAGTCTTTTGGGAGAGGGTAATGACCCCGTGACAGTCGGGTGCAAAAGAGACACAAACAAAAAGACAGCTAAAGAGTGAAATAAAGAAAGCAGGAAGGGACCAGTCCAGGTGCCTATTTATCACCCGCAAATTCCTAAAACAGCTTTGATTTTACGCTACCCAACTCAATTATATATATATTTATTTATTTAGTGTTTGCACCGTTTTACTATGCGCGATTGTGTGTAACGAATACCAATGGTTGGTAAGTAACGTTCATAAAATAACATTCCCTTTTTCTTTTTGAATTTTAAAAATTTTTAAAAGAAATATTTATATTTTTTTGAGCATATAAAATCTAATATGCAAAACTATGCTTTATTTTTTTTAACTGATGGGTTTGAATTATTAATTTTTTATTTAATTAATTAATCGGACCATAACCAAGAAAGAAAAAAAGTTGGCATGTCACTTACACTAATGAGAATGTAAATTTATTACCAAAAACAAAATTTATTCTTTTTTTTTTAACCATACCAAAAATAGATCGAATATCATAATAAAAAAATTTCATAAATTACTATAAATTACGTTTCAAAGGTGTGTATATTGAAAAATAAAAGCAAAAAAAAATATTTTTTTGTTATATTTGTGTCTGTAAAGTAAAAATTGATATATAGATTATACTAATACACAATTTCATTTTGTTAAAAACTCTAATTTTGTGAAATTGGCTATTTTTTTCTTTTTGATTTGGTGTTACCATGGCATCTGAACTAGCAAGTCCTTGCCTCCCAATCAATAAGCAATGTTGACATGGTCATGTTGAGTCATCCATAACCTAGTGTCACGGAGTTAGGGTTGGATCGTGCTAACCCTCGCAACACTTAGTTAATGTTGTAAGAGAAGATAAGTTAAGTAAACCTTAAAGAGTTTGAGTGAATTAGTGGAAGATGTGTGAGAGGTAAGTGAGCAAATTGGAATTGCTTAAGAGAATAAAAGAGAGAGCACAAGAGAGCTTTGCAAGTGAACTTGTATTAAGAAAGGATTTGTACTGTACAAATGAGAGAAGTGACCTATTTATACAACTGAAAAGAACATCCTAGAATAGAATATTCTTGCTATATATAAGGATTATTCTAGATATGATCCCTTTCAGAATTTTCTAGTCAATTATGGCACATTCTGTAAGAAGTTTCTAGATAGAGATACTTCTGCAAGCTTTTAGGACCTTCTGTAGGCAACAATGGGGCAAGACAATGCTAGCTGCCCATAGAGGTTTGGTCTTGGCCTGAATTTGCACCTTAAGGATATGTGAATAGGCCAGATCGACGTATCCTTGTGACATCCTCCCCCACTTAATTTTGCGACGTCCTTATCACATTTTTAGCCTTGCCTTAAATTGCCAAATGTAATCAGCAAATTGCCAAAGCTAGTCCTCTTGTTCTTAATTAGCCTCTTGGTCTAGCAAATCTTTCCATTTCACCGAGTACTCAATGTAGTTGGGAACTCCCTTTCTTCGAATCACTCTATCAGCGAGGATGTGCTCCACCTCCTTGTTGAATTTGGTAACCACAGTTATTGGTGCGTGCTTGGACTTGTTACAGCTTGTATCCTTTTCATCTCCATAGAAAGGCTGTAGAAGACTTACATGGAGAATGTTGTAGATCTTCAGCTTTGGAGGGAGTTGGACTTGATATGCGGCCTTTCCTACACGTTTGATGATAGGAAATGGCCCTTTGTATTTCTGTTCCAAACCTTTGTGTACTTTGCGTAGGGATTTGAATTGGTTGGGTAACATCCTCACCATCACCATGTCTCTCACTGTGTAGTTTTTTGGGCGTCGCTTGGTGTTGTCCAGTTTGCGACTTTTGTAGAAATAGGATGCCTATCCTGCATCAAGACTCCTTCAATGGCAAAGTCAAATGCATTGGTATGGACTTCAAAAGGCTTTTCATAGTCATGTAGTACCATGACAGGTTCCTCCAAAATTGCTTGCTTTAATCTCTCGAAGGAAGCTTGACATTCCTTCATCCAATGCCAAGTGTGGTTCTTCTTTAGCAAGCCGGTTAGGGGTGCCACTATGGTAGAGTATCCTTTTATGAACCGACGTTAGTAGTTAACAAGCCCTAAAAAGGATCGCAGCTTTGGGACCTTGGTTGGAGGCTCCCATTGTTGGATGGCTTGCACCTTTGCTGGATCCATCAAAAGTCTACCATCCTTGATTCAATGGTCAAGGAAGTCCACCTCTTGCTTCACGAATGAGCACTTCTCCTTCTTAACGAATAATTTGTTTTCCCGTAGGGCTTGGAAGACGTGCTTGAGGTGCTCGCTGTACACCATAATGTCATCCAAATAAACTACCACGAATTTTTCAAGGAAAGGATGTAGTACCTTGTTCATAAGTGTGCAGAAGGTGGCTAGTGCATTGATGAGGCCAAAAGGCATGACCAAGAACTCAAACGCTCCGTAGCATGTCATGCAAGTTGTCTTTGGCTCATCACCTTATGCTATACGGACCTGGTAATAACCTGATCACAAATCTAGCTTGGTGAAGTACCTTGCCTTCTCGAGTTAGTTGAAAAGATTAGCTATTAAGGGGATCAGATACTTGTTCTTGATAGTTACCTTATTCAAGGCTCGATAGTCAATACATATATGTAGCAATCTGTTGTTCTTTTTCTGGAAGAGGATTGGGGTACCAAATAGGGCTTTTGATGGTCGAATATAGACTGAATCGATCAAATCATGGAGTTGCTTCCTCAGTTCAGTGAGCTCCGGGGGTGCCATGCGATAAGGACTCATGGTAGGAGGGTTAGGACCGAGATCCAGCTCAATGTGGTGATCTACATCTCACTTTAATGGAAGCTTCTTCGACAATTCAGAAGGCATGACATCCTAGAACTTGATAAGGACAACCTGAATGGGTTGCAGCAGTACGGGAGTTGGTATTGCTATGTCTTCCTCCTCACTTTGCTCCCTTATTGTAGCTATATAGCTAGGGTCTGACTCGAAACCCTGTTTGAATTGCAAGGCTGAGATCATCGATGGTTGAGATCTCTCCTTACACTTCAAGGGAACTACACAAATTTTATGATCGTCAACAACCACAACAGAATGTGAAGCAGGAATAGGAAAAGCCAAGGTTTCACAAAAGAATGCAAGACCTAGCACCACTTTGAAATCATCCATGGGGACGATGGTAAAGTCCAACTTACTAGTCCATTCGCCAATCTGAACAGCAACTTCATCTGCTACGCCTTAGATAGCCTTGTTTCCAAATTTACCGCTTTGATAGTGCAGTTTCCCTTCATTGGTCTGAGGCCTAGACATTTGGCCTGTTGCACATCCATGAAGTTGTGTGTTGCCCTGTATCTAGCATTACACAAGCTAATTTACCTTCAATCGTAAGATTAACATACAATAGTCCATTTTTCTTGGCAACTGTTGGGAAGAAACGCTTCAAGAGATTACCTAATTGCTAGATAGATCCCATGTCAGCTTGGGTTTCTTTATCGGCCTTTTCTAGGTCAAGTATTGCCATCATAGCATTCATTGCCTTGTGTTTGGGGCAATCCTTTACCCAATGTGGTTCGTCACAAATGAAACAGGGTCTAGGAGGATTAGCGGACTTGTGCTTACTTGTAGACTTCTTCTTATGCTTGGGACGATCACTTGAGGGGTCTCTGTTGTCCACCATCATTGCGACCAAAATCCTTCTTATGCTCAGTTTTCTCTCTCTTACTTTTGTAAGAGTTTAGCTTCTTGCTTTTAGAGTGAGCAAAGTAATCGACGAAGGTCTCGGCAATAGCAATGGTAGCATCCAAGGTCTGCATATTACACCTATCCAACTAGAGTCTTGCCCAATCCTTTAAGTTGTCTTTAAAGTAGAAGATCCCTATCGGACATCCCAATTTTAAGCATGAGGGTAGTAAATTTCTTAATGTAGTTAGAAATACTACCTGTCTGACATAGGCAACGTAGCTTACCTCTAGCATCGCTGTCTACATTATGAGGCATAAAGTACCTTCACACTTGAACCTTAAATTATTCCCAAGTGTCGATGACACATAAGCTTTTCTCTTGTTTAAAGTGCTTTTGTCTCCACTAGAGTTGGGCAGCATCTCTTAGAAAGATTGGGGCGTTGCCTATCTTGGCTAGATCATTGACAACCCCTATAGCCTCGAGGTACTGCTCAAGGCCAAACAAAAAATTTTCCACAGTAGTAGCATTGTGTGTGCCGTTGTATATGATAGACATCGGGACCTTCAAGCCATGTATTGCAATGGTGCTAGTAGTGGCAGCCGTACTATCAAGTGAGTTGTTTCGGTACAGAGACTCCATCTCCCTATAGAGTTCATGAATCTCTCCCTTGACAAACTCATAAAGATTGGACAGACCTTGATTCAAGGAGTGTATTTCTCCCCTAAACGAGTGGCCAAATTCTTCAATCATGAGTTTGGTAGCTTGCGTGATCTCCGTATTCTCATGGATCAAGTTATTGATTTGTTTGCTGAGATCACCCACAATGGAGCTTATGTTAGTGACACTTCTTTCCAAGTTGCTAACACGAGAGTCCATGGTTTCCTTCGTTAAAGCCTTAGACTTGCCACGTTTGGCTGGAGCACATTGCTTCTCACGCCTACGAGTTTCTTTCCCTTCTTGTTTCTCATCAAAAGTCATATTAACAAATCCTTCTTCGCTTGCCATACTTACGACTCAAACAAGAACAAAGTTGAAGGTAGGATTCAACCGTACTCTGATACCACTTGTCACGGAGTTAGGCTTGGATCATGCTAACTAGCGTCGCACTTAGTCAATCTTACGAAAGAAGATGAGCTAAGTAAGCCTTGAAGAGTTGAGTAAATTAGCGGAAGAAGTGTGAATGGCAAGTGAGCGAATTGGAATTGCTTGAGAGAACACAAGAGAGCTTTGCAAGTGAACTTGTATTAAGAAAGGATTTGTGCTATAAAAATGAAAGGAGTGACTTATTTATATAACTGAAAATAATGTCCTAAAATAGAATATTCTTGGTATATACAAAGATTATTTTAGATATAGTCCCTTCCATAATTCTCTAGTCAATTGTATCACATTCTACCAGAAGTTTCTAGATTGAGATACTTCTACAAGCTTTTGGGACCTTTTGTAGGCAGCAATGGGGCTAGACAATGCTGGCAGACCATAGAGGTTTGGTCTTGGCCCGAATTTGCACCTTAAGGATACGTGAATGAGCTGAATCAATGTATCCTTATAACACTAGTCTTACTTTCTCTCCTCCTATACCCCCTTCCCATTAGTCAACTAACTCGTACAATTTTTGACACCATCAGCCATCCGCTTTACTGGAAATGTTTAGTGGCAAAACCCTAACTCGCTTATAATTTCTCCCTGTTCATGATCTCACTCTCTCTCTCTCTCTCTTCAACTCATGTCTCATTTACAATGACTATCAAATTCCAAATCAAATGAAAAGTCCGAAGATAACCTAAGATTGCTCTTTTCACCCTTTTTCATTAATACCCACATAAAATTTATTAGCCTTCTCCTTAATAAAAACTCATCATCTATCACTTTAAAGCCCTTGTAATTCATTAATCTCCTCCAAGTCAACAACTTCCTCAAGCTCTGACTCTTATAAGCTCTTTTTAAAAACATTTGCATTATCCTTATTTATTAGTGCTTGGCTTTATGAGACTTTTCTTAATAAGTTCGGCTCTTTTCAACGTAACTGCCTTATCAATCTCACCAAATAAATCATCTCTAGAACTTTTGCTAAACAAAGAATTCATGCTTATAGATAGGTCCTTTGCATCGGCCATGGCATTAAGGTACACAGACTAGTGCTTTTTAAAGTCCTACAAATTTACAAGCCGTAATAAGACCAAAATTTTTAATTAGATGCAAGGAATGACAATAATTGTAGTTGGTGAAGCATACGATCTCGGTTGTAGTGCTTCTTGACAAGTTTTTGGAGATGTTTTTTTTTTGGACAGTTAATCAAACGCAAAGAATTTGTCATCGATCCTCCTGTTAAACCTTTAACCATACTAGCCTGCCAGAAGGTCCATCTACTCTAGTTATAAAAAAGGAAGAAGGGAAGAAGGTAGGGGGAATGTGAAAAGGCATCTCTTTAGCCACATCTTCTCCTAAAGAATATAAAGAAAAATTAGTAGAATCAGTCATAGAGAAAAACATTTTTAGCCAAAACATTACAATTGGACTCTAGTCAAATTTTGGTTTAAATAACTTGTTACGAATTGTACGTTTGCTAATCTACACTCGTACTGGTCTGCTTTGCATTTGATTAACTGTTCTGACTAAAATTTGAAGATTGGTTAATTTTTATCTAGACATTTTGATTAATTTTTGTTGTAAGAAATTCTTGAGAAAGAAGTTTGATCTTCTTTTGGGGATATGTTGCTTAGTTATATTTTCAAGGTGATCCATCTAATTTAAATTTTATTTTTAATCTATCTACTAAGGTATTTTAATAGGAACTATTAGAAGTTTAAATATTAATTTTGGTTTACTTGTTAAAGTTTCAATATTCTCAGGTTAGTTGTTTTCTAAAGTTTGTAATTGATTAGTATTGAATTCAACGATCTATTTGTATAATTATTTTGATTTTAAATACCTTTTTGAATAATTATTTTAGAGTTTAAATCTACTTTAAAATTTTTGAAAGAAATTACAGTAAATTTTTATTAAAAAGAAGAAATTTGAACTCTACTAAAGTAGTAGTTTCATTTCAAGATGTTTTCTATATTTATTGCTCACTTTTAATAACATTTATATCATCCTCAAATTTATTTTCATAAATTTCAAACCATTTGAAAATTTTCAATGCATCTTTAGCTAATTTAAAGTCTTATAGTATTTTTGTTTTTACTTGAATTAATCTTTTTTTATTCGAAATACCTTTTAAAAATGAAAATTTTAATTTTTATAAGTATCTAAACAATTTTTTTCTAAGCAATTCTTTAATTAATATAAATTTATCATTTTTAGTTGATTTAGATTTGTGTATCATTATGCGTGCTGGTAAAGTTAAAGAAGATTTTTCTTTCGTATAATAAGTTTATGGAATTGCTTTATTAAAATTTACTCATAAAAATTCATTTTAGAGCTAAATGATGTATTATTAATGGAACTCCTTCCTTTTGATATATTAATATATTATTTTTTAAAAAAATATATATATTATTTTTATATTTCTCTTTTTATCGTGAATTATTTGGAGTGATTGTATTATAAAAATAAGTTATTTAAGTAAATGTATATTCGATGAAACTCATTTTTCTTAAAAAGATCAATCTAATAGTTTTGGGGTTTCCACAAAAATCTATCAAATTTTATTTTTATTAATAAAATCTAACATTTTAGTGTTTTCTTTAAACATTTAATTAAGTGTGGAAGGTAATACTTTATAATAAATCTTATATACTAACAATGCATTTCTAAATTGGTAATATAAATTTAAAATTAAAGTCTTTTTAATATTTTGATCAAATAAAGATATTGAATAATTTGAATAATAATTAAAATAAATTAACCCATTAACTAAATTTGATTTAAAGATAATATGTAAAGAAACAATAAAAGTTCAACATTCTTTCATCTTTTAAAGGCATTAATATAAATGTGTTTATACCTATTCCTTGATAAGTTGATTTATAAATGCCCATCTCTTTTGATATAGGACTAACTCATTCACTAATTAGATTATTTTAATTTATAATTCTTGTTTTATTTTAACCAACGGCAAATTTCACCTATTATAATCCATTATTACATTTAGAGAAGTCGAAGCCATCTTATTCAAAGATCATGCCAATCCAAACAGTGCCTCTAGTTTTCAAATTTAGATTTCTTCTCTTACCATTGATAACATCTTCTGAAACTATCCTTTTTAAGCAAGTTAAATTAGATTTGAACTCTGTTAAAAATATAACTGTTTAAGTAAAACCAATATATTAGGAGGTGCTGAAATTTTAGCCAAATAAGAGTTATCATGACAATGAAGATTCTACGCTGGTATGTAACGGATATCAAATTTATTTTTTAGTAAGATTGATTGAACAAAGTGCAATGGGCAAGCACAAGTACACAATGATGTTTCCTTCAATGTTGACAAAAAGAGTTAATGATAACAGAAGCTAAGATTAAATAAAAACAATTTTTTCAAGGTTGATATTTAAGAAAAAAAAAACACTAAAAAATATTTGTTATTGCCTAACTTTTTCAAAAAAAATTTAAAGATTTGGGGAAAGGGTAATGACCCTGTGACAAAGTGGTATCAAAACTAGCCCAACCCAAATCCGATGTTCGCTACCAAGCGCTCTAAGCCCAAGAGTAGGCAGGGGGACCCCAGTCTACGACAAAGACGTTGATGGATTCGGTGGGGGAGAGTGTGACGAAGTCCCACATTGAAAAGGAGAAGGGGATCCTAGGGCCTTATAAACGTGGACGTTGCATACCCCAAAAGGTTGCCTTTTGGGGAAAGGGTAATGGCCCTGTGACAAAGTGGTATCAAAGTTGGCCTGACATGAATCCGATGTCTGCTACCAAGCGTTCTAGGCTCGGGAGTAGGTAGGAGGGCCTTGGTCCATGACAAGGACATCAATGGATTTGGTAGGAGAGAATGTGACGGAATCCTACATCAGAAAGAAGAATGGGGTCCTTGGGCCTTATAAATGTGGGTATTGCACATCCCAATAGGTTACCTTTTGGGGTGAGGGCAATGGCCTCATGACAAGTGGTATCAGAGCCAGTCTGACCTAAATTCGATGTCCACCACCAAGCGTTCTAGGTCTGGGAGTAGGCAGAGGGGCCTTAGTCCATGATGAGGACGTCGATGGATTCAGTAGGAGAGAATGTGACAGAGTCCCACATCAAAAAGGAGAAAGGGATCGCTAGGCCTTATAAACGTGGGCGTTGCACACCCCAACAGGTAGCCTTTTGGGGAAAGAGTAATGACCCCATGATACAAGCCAGAAAATTAAATAAGAAAATTTCCTTCTACGTTGACCTAGAAAAGAAACAACTTATATAACACAATTTTTTGTTTCCCAAGGATGTTCGTAACACAACTCTTTGGTACAAAATATGGAAAGCCCAAAGCGAAACCAATGCCATTTGAGGTAACGTGCCCAAGCCTTTTCTATAAGAATAATAAAACTTATAATGGACAAAAAAAAAAGTAGATACAAATTGACAGGAAGATTGGCTACTTTGATAGAGTAACAAAGTGTGAAATATAGTCATTTTAGTGCCAACCAACAATTAAGGCCAAAGAAAACCAATGCTTGTAAGGACTCGTCTGCGTAGGTCTCATCTGTACAGTGTATGCCATCTAAAGATGAATGAAAGTGTGGAATTATCTCCTTTTCAATAACCAAATACCCCCTCCACCCAACAAAGTCTCAATTTGAAGGGCAAGGGGAAGCAATGCTAAAGGAAGCCTCTGCTAAGTAAAATGCTCCTACCAAGCTCTTAAAGGTTTTTGTGCCAATATAACCACAAACTCTTTGTGAAAAGAGAGAAAATTGTCACTACTTGGCTTCACCTTCAATAGAATCTTAAATGCCATAATGTGGTGACCCAATTGCACATGCAACATAGCAATTCCTATACATCTCCAATTGAAACATCTCGTTGGATTGGTTTACTCAAAAGGACGACAAACCATCACATCAACCAAATCCAGCATCGCAGTATTCCATTTAAAACCCTCTGATAATAATCATACTGTCGTGTCCACCACGCATCTAAACTACTGCTGATTAGAGAAAGCACCAAGGACACATATTGCTACTAGAAAGCAATAAGACCCAGCTGTGACAGCCATAGGGCTATAATCTGTCCCAAATTATATGAAGGGAAACTGAAATGTTACCTCTTTTGTCAAACTCAAATGGAATCATTTTCTTAGGTTCTGTATAATCTGTGGACCACCTTTAAAGCAAGGAAAACCAGAATCTTGATCCAAAACACGACCAAAATCATTTAGCAAACAAAGCATTGCTAACTGGTAAGTGATTCAGTAAAAGGCAGAATAGAATCTAAAAGTGTTTATTCTATTTCTTGCCTATGTTACATACTATAAACTTTTAGCACCCAATGGAAACCCTTCCAGTTTGGAACCCAGAAAGATTCCCTCCCCCAAAAAGTTCAAAACAAAATTAGAAAACCCAACCTTAGCAACTAAAATAAAGAAAAGAAATAAAGATAAAATAAAGGAAAAGGAGGAAAAAGAAAAAACTAGAGATTAAGGGAGCCTTGATGAGAAGTTTAGACAGGTCCTCAAAATGATTTTTGAGCAATCTTCTAAAGTTCAGAAAAGTTAGCTAATACAGTCTTTGCGATACCCTACAATCATAGATGCTGTTGACTAAGTCACATAAAACAATACAAGCATGAAGTCTTTGGGGATTGTTCCAGATGAGCAAATTTCAAAGAGACAATGAAGTTAAAGACTATAAAACTAAAGAGATGGTCCTTAGTGAAAATATGTGCTGCATGTATTGGTAAAAACCTAAGCAATTCCGCAAGAGATAAGCATATAAAAGGGATGGGATTTTTAGTTAGGTGAGGGCAACCATTGGCAATACAAAAATATCTACAGCTAGCAGAGCATATTCCATAACCCAAGATATCCAACCCATTAGGCTGCATTACTTGTAAACATGTTGTAAAGGCACCATATCAAAGCCAGAAGACTTATTTTAAGCAAACCATTTGCCTTTCTATCACAGAGTTAAAATGTGAGGATATCTCGTTGTGGAAAAATACTTTATTCACCTTCAAGTTTTCTTTTTCATTTTCTCCACAAAACTTTGAAGGAGAAGAGGAGAAAAAAGAAGAAGAAGAAGACACAGTACAAAAGATCAAGCAACAAAGGTTGCCGCATTCAAAGGAGGGCTCTGAAGTAGGCATCTCAGGATTAGGACCTTATAATTTGTCATTCTTTACCTCAGCAGAAATGGTTTCATCACATGCTAAACAGAAAGAACTAAAAATCTCTTTTAATAAATGAGAGAGAAAATCAAAACCAAAATTGAATTCTAGTTAAGTCAATGATACTTGCAACATCTCAACTAAGAGAATTATACGTTCTGCATGCTTTCAACACGTTAAAAACCCTTTAATGCATAATACTTGGATTGAAATGCAAAAATCATTGAGAGCATTGTAGAGTAGATTTAGAAACACATAAGATGCTAGTCTATCAGTAGATGACAAGGTTGTAGAAAAATAAAGGGCACAAAATGAAAACAAATGCTTTGCATAAACATGTAAATAGATATAATCATACCTCAAGAAGTTCTCGGGTAAGCTTGAAGGGTGCACTCTCAAAATTTACACCACCAGGTAAGTTAGAGAGCATGAATCAAAATCAATGTGTATAATGTGACCATCTTCATCTAATAACAAGTTTCCATTATGCCTATCCTTCACCTAAGTGACAGATAAACAAGTAGTTTTTAACTAAAATGAGGTACATAAGAAGTGAAGGCACCAAATTTCAAAATACTTTAAATGATCCAAGTAAAGGTGCAAAAACTGACTGACTTAAATAACCCAACTTAACCTGTCCAAAACTCAACTCCACCTAACCCACATTAACTAAAAAGGTTAATGCCCTGTAACCCAAATCACTTGAGACCAAAATAACCCAAATCCATGAAACTTGAAAAATCCAAATCCAAACTTAAAAGTCCCAAAATTTTAACATATCTAAAATCTGATGAACCTGAGACCTGATTAACCCAAAACCCAATGATCCAAGATCCATTGAAACCAAAATAATTGAAACCTAAGCTCCAATCTAATGTGGCTTACCTGTTTGCTACCAATAGAGCCAAGTGTCACGGATTTAGATTCGGATTGTGCTAACTCGTGTGGTACTTAGACACCTTGTGAGAAAAAATGAGCTAAGTAAGCCTTAGAGAGTTTGAGAGAATCGAATTGGAGTTGAAGGAGGCTAGAAAGAGGCAAGAAAACCAAAGGCATAAGTGAAAGCTTTACAAAGGAGAGAACCTTCAATTCAATGGTTTGTCTTACAAATAAGAGGAGTGAGGTATTTATAATAGTTCCACCTCCTCAATATGTGACTATAATTGGTTGTTCTAGATTTCTATAGAACCTTATAGATCAAGACTTTGCTAGAATAATTTAGGTATTTACAAGAGAGAATTTTAGAGACTTGACACATAAGCATTCGTCTAGAATGTTCTGGCCAAGTCTTTGGGCAACAATCGGGCTAAGCATCCAAAGGGCCTAATTTGGCAATGCTCTTGGGACAAGCCATGACATCCTCCCCCACTTAATCTTGTGACATCCTCGTCATGCCTTCATCCTTGTAATGTTGAATGCGGTCAGCAAATTGCCAAAGTAAGTCTTCTTATTCCCAACTAACCTTATGGTCTGGTAGATGTTTCCACTTGACTAAGTACTCGGTTTAATTAGAAACTCCCTTTTTTTGTATCACCCTATTAGCAAGGATGCATTCCACTTCCTTGTTGAATTCGGTGATGACAGCAATTGAGGCATGCTTGGATTCCCTACAAGTTGGATCTTCTATGTCTTTATGAAAGGTCTTTATAAGACTTACATGGAAGCCATGAATTTTAAGTCTTAGGGAAAGTTGGACATGGTAAGCAGCCTTCTTTACCCGCTTGATTATGGGAAATCCCTCTTTATATCTCCTTACCAAACCTTTATGCACTTTGTGTAGGGACTTGAATTGGTTGGGTAGCAACTTTACCATCACCAAGTCTCCCTCTAAGTATTCCTTTATGCGTTACTTGGCATCGACCCACTTTTTCATCCGTTTGGTAGCTTTGTCAAGGTAGGCTCTTTTGATGTCTGCCTCTTCATGCCATTCCTTTGCAAACTTGTAGGCAGTAGGGGTTGTTTCCTGTGTAGGAAAATGCAACAGTACTTGGGGTTAAAGGTTGTTGTCCCTTGACAATTTCAAAGGGATTTTTGCCTATTACTTTGTTCCTTTAGAGGTTGTAGAAGAATTAGGCAATGTCAAGTAGTTTTGCCCAATCTCACTGATGGGCACTAACATAATTGCTTAATTATTCTCTAATAAAGCTTTGATGCCTTTAATTTGGCCATTGCTTTGGGGATGGAAGCCGATTAAGAAGTTCAAATCAGTCCCCAGCAACTTGAACAACTCACGTTAGAACTTACCTGTAAAGTGGGGATCTCTATCACATATTATGCTTTTAGGTACTTCCCATAACTTTACCGTATTATTGAAGAATAGGAGAGTGATTTCGTCAACTTTGCAATCAGTGAGGGTTGGAATGAAGGTGGCGTACTTACTAAATCAATCAACAATTACCATGATGCTTCCAAAACCATCGGACTTGGTAAAGTCATAATGAAGTCCATTTAGACACTTTCGTAAGGTCTTTCAGCAATTGGTAGTGGCTCAAGTAGACCAACTGGGTGTTTTTGTTCCACCTTGATTTGTTGACAAATGAGACAAGTCCATACATAAGCCTCAACATCGTCCCGCATTTGCAACCAATAATAGCTTTGTTGAATAAGGGCAAGGCTACGTGCCATACTTGGGTGACCAACCCATAAGGAGTCATAGCACTTCTTGAGAATGTCTCTCCATAGATTTCCCCATTTAGGCACGAAGACTTGATTGCTAATCGTCATGAGAATCTCATCGTTTAGCCAAAATCATCGAGTCTTCCCTTCACTAGCCATCCTTAGTAGATTTTTGGTCAAATTGTCCTGCAAGTGCCTTCCTTGATCTATTCAAGGAAGTCACTCTTTGGTGTGCTGGCAAATAGTGCTACTAGTTCCTCTTTTCGACTTAATGTATCAGTAACAACATTAGCCTTAACTGGCTTATATTAAAGCTTGTAGTCAAATTTGGCCAAGAAATCTTACCAATGAGCTTGCTTGGGGCTAAGCTTCTTCTGTGATTGGAAGTAGCTTGTGGCAACATTATCAGTCATGATTAGAAACTGAATTCTAAGAAAGTAATGCCTCCATATGCATAGGCAATAGATGATGGCAGTCATCTCCTTATCTTGAACGGTGTATCACCTCTTCGTATCATTCAGTTTATGGCTTTCATAGGCAATAGGATGCCCATCTTGCATCAGGACTCCCTCAATGGCAAAGTTAGATACATCCATGTGAACTTTGAAAGCCATCTGATAATTGGGCAGTGCCATGATGGGTTCTTTGGAGATTGGGTGTTTCAATCTCTTAAAGGAAGATTGGCATTCCTTTGACCAATGCCATATGACATTTTTCTTAAGTAAATTCTTCAGTGGTGCAGCTATGACAAAATATCCCTTAATAAACTGCCGCTAGTAGTTAACCAGTGCTAAGAATGATCAAAATTTAAGGACTTTGTTGGAGGCTCCCATTCTTAAATGACATAGACCTTTGCTCGATTCATCATAAGCTTGCCATCCTTGATCTTGTGACCAAGGAAATCCACCTCTTGCTCTGCAAAAAAGCACTTCTCTTTCTTGACATACAACTTATTTGCGTGGAGAACTTGAAAGACTTGTTTAAGGTGATCTTAGTGCTCCTCGAGAGAGTTACTATAGATCACTATGTCATCCAAGTGAACCACCACAAATTTGTCAAGGAAGGGATAAAGTACCTTAATCATTAGCGTGTAGAAGGTAGCAAGGGCATTGGGAGTCCAAAGGGCACAACTATGAACTCAAAAGCTTCATAATGCATCAGGTATGCAGTCTTTGGTTCATCACCAAGTGTTGTACGAACTTGATACTAACCCAACCTTAGGTCTAACTTTGTGAAGTACCTTGCCTTCCCCAATTGATCAAAGAGGTTAACTATCAATGGAATTGGGTACTTGTTCTTGATGGTTACCTTGTTCAAGGCTTAGTAGTCAATGCACATTCATAGTGATCCATTCTTTTTCTTTTGGAATAAAACTGGAGCTCCGTAAGGGGATTTTGATGACTAAATGTAGCCTGAGTCAAGCAAATCTTGAAGTTACTTCCTCAATTCCATAAGTTTGGGAGGTGCCATATAGTAAGGGGCCATGGCAAGGACTTAGCACCAGGTTCTAGCTCTATGTAATGATCCACATCTCACCTAAGAGGAAGTTTCTTGGGCAACTCCGAAGGCATCACGTCCTTAAACTTCTTAAGGACAACTTGAATTGGTTGTGGCAACGAAGGAGCATGCTTTACCATGTCTTCCTCATCCCTTAATTCCCTTATTGTGGCAATATAACTTTGACCCACCTTGAGAACCCGTTTAAATTGCAAGTCAGAAATCATTGATGCTTTAGATTTCTCCATGCTTTTCAACAGAATCACTTGAATATTGTGGTTGTCAAGAATGATAAGGGAATTTGATGCAGGAAGGGGAAAAGTTAAAGCTTTGCAGAAGAAAGCAAGACCTAAAACCAATTTAAAATCATCCACAGGATAATGGTAAAGTCTAACTTACTGTACCAATCGCCAATTTTGACAACTACTTACTCTGCTATCTCGTAAATTGGCTTTGCCTTGGAGTTAACTACCTTGATAGTGCCAACACCCTTGGAAGGTTTGAGACCCAAATGTTTGGCCTCTTGTATGTCCATAAAATTGTGTATTGCTTCTGTGTCTAGCATAACACCCACAACTTTACTTTTGATGGATGTATCAACATACAATAAGCCTTTCTCCTTGGGGATAGTTGGACAGTAAAGTTTGGAAAGAGTACCCAAGTATTGAATAGCTCCCAAATTGGCTTGAGGCTGTTCTTTCAACCTCTCTTTGTTAAGTTCTGCCACAATGGTGTTCATTGCCTTGCGATTAGGGCAATCCTTAACCCAATGTTGTCTATCACAAATGAAGCAAGGTGTCGGAGGTCCACCGACATCACGCTTGCTTGAAAAGGGGCTTGCCATTTGAGGATTTTTTATGTTCTCCCTCCTTGTGGCTTACTTGTCTTTTCTGTCCACCCTTCTCTCCCCTACTTTTGTTAGAGTTAGGATTTTTAGTCTTAGAATGGGCAAAGTAGTCAATTAACATTTTGGTTGCAATAATGGCATCGTCCAAAGTCTGTATGTTATGCTTATCCAGTTCTACTCTTGCCCAATCCTTCAGGCCATCTTAAAAGTAGAAGAGGAAGTCTTTGTCGGACAAGTCATCGATTTCAAGCATAAGAGTAGTGAATTCCTTAATGTATTTAGAAACATTACCTGTTTGCTTGAGACTACATAGCTTCGCTCTAGCTTCGCTATCTGTGTTATGAGGGACGAAGTGTTTGCACAATTCGACCTTGAATTGCTCCCATGTGTTGATCACACATAGGCCTTTCTCCCATTTGAAATGCTTCCTCTGCCATAGTTAAGTAGCATCTTGAAAGAAGATTGAGGCATTGCTTATCTTCATAATGTCATCAACAACTCTTATGGCCTCAAAGTATTGCTCAAGACCAAAGAGAAAGTTTTCCACAGTGGTGGTATTGTGAATGCCATTATACATGGTAGGTTTGGGCACTTTCAAATCGTGCACAATGGTAGTACTATTTGTACCAATAGTACTTATTGAAGGTAAACTGCTTCAACGAAGCGAACCCATTCTCTACAAAGGTCATGAATCTCTCCTTTAACGAACTTCCGTAAGCTAGACAATTCTTGGCTAAGGGAAATCAATTCTCCCTTAAATGCGTGGCTAAATTCTCTAATTATGGACTTGGCAGCCCTTGTGATTTTAGCATTCTCGTGGATCAAATTATCGATTTGATCGCTCAGTTCTCCTAGTAAGGAGCTCACATCCGTGATGCTCCTTTCTAAGACAGCAGTATGAGATTCCATAGGCTCTTTTGTTGCTTCACTGCTCCTCTCACCCATAAGCTTGAAGCTCGATCTATTGCTCCTTAATGGCGGCAGCAACAATTCCTTCCTCACTTGCCATACTCATAACTCAAGTAAGAACCAAGTTGAAACTAGGATTCAACCGTGCTCTAATACCACCTGTCACAGAGTTAGACTCGGATTGTGCTAACCCATATGACACTTAGACACATTGTGAGAAAAGATAAACTAAGTAAACGTTACAAAGTTTGAGAGAATCAACTTGGAGTCGAGAGTGGCTAGAAAAAGGTAAGAAAATCGAAGGCACAAGAGAGAGCTTTGCAAAGGAGAGAACTTTCAATTCAATGGTATGTCTTACAAATGAGAGGAGTGGGGTATTTATATTGGTTCCACCTCCTCAATGTATGGTTACAATTGATTCTTCCAAATGTCTATGGAACCCTTTAGATCAAGACTATTCTAGAATAGTTTAGATATTTACAAGAGAGAATTCTAAAGAATTGATACATAAGCATCCGTCCAGAATGTTCTAGCCAATTTTTTGGGCAACAATTAGGCTAGGCGTCTAACGAGCCTAGTTTGGCAATGCTCTTGGACGGGCTGTGACACAAGGCTTTAAAAATAATTCCATGTTTCTTACAAGAGAATAGAGATAAATATGATCAATTAGATATAATTTCCACACAAAAGCTCATACTAGGGTTCCAGCAAAATGGTTTTTGCTCTATTCAATGAGTCTGATTTCAATATTATCTTGCAATTGGCACCAAAAAGTCTATAGTAGCACTGGTGGATAGGCATAGAGGAGCTTTAAGGAAATTCACATAATTCAACGGAAATCATGGATTAGTTTTACAAGAGATTGGCATCACCATTTTTTTTAGGTTACAAAATGGAAAACCATCACCAACACAGATAAGAGAGACTAGGTGTGTGAGAGAGAGAGAGAGAGAGAGAGAGCAACATACCTGTAGAAGATAGCACACTAGAGAATATCCAGCCATGCTTTCAACAAAGTTCCTTTGTCAAAAATTAATAGAAGATAATCATTAAAACATTCACACAAAAGGACCAGAGCAACTAAAAAGACAAACACCAACATCATCCAACAAAAAAATACATATATGCACATTAATAGATTTTTGGACTTGGCTTTGAAACAGCTCCTTAGTTTCATCTCCCCTGAATTCATCTACTTCCTTATGAAATTTCTTTCTATTCAATAAAGGGATGTACCAAGCCAATATTTCTATTTTCTTTATTGGGATTGATTCAGGTGTTTTTTGATTAAACCCTTCATTTTACTGTGAAGTTGAGAGTGTATTGTTACAGTAATAATAAACTAAAGTAGACAAACCTAGTCAACTAAAATGCCACCAAAGAAGTCCAGCACTATTGCAATGTCCATTACTTGTGCAAGCTTAAAACTTTGTGAGTTCTCTTGATATTTAGCAATGATGAAGTCACGCAAACTTGTGATGTTGGGATATCTACTTTTGATTGAATGGAGCAAAGCCTACATCCACAAGAACATTAACTGAGATGCCTAAGATATTGGTTGTTGAGTCATTCAATGAGTAGAAAGCGTATACTTGGTGTATCCGAAATAGTTTCTATGAGAGTAGTTTAAGAAGTAACTAAAACTTCGTAGGGACGTAACTAGAGAGGGAGACTAGCTTCTTGGAATATATCTGACATCAAAACACCATAATTTCAAGCTTGAATCACATGTAATCAAAGCATATGTCATAGAAAGCTTAATCAGATTGTTGCCACTTCATTTTGGCTATGTTAATCAAGTTTAAAGGGGACAATATGAATCTAGTTCACAAAGGAGGCATCAAGTCACAAAGATTTAAGAAACGCCAAGTTGGACAGAACATTTTAATGGACATGATCATGAAAGGAAATAGACAGTTTTCCAAGTCATCTCATTTGAAGCATTAAGCATTTTGCTATAAATACCTTGGAATGTCCAGAAATGCCAAGGAGCTTTTGGCCTTGGGCAATTTTTTTTTATTTTTAGAGATAATTGATTTACGAATGAGTCAAAGTGAGGGAGAAAAGTTCACTTCTATCAGAAAGAAATAACCAGTGTAATATCAAATATGCAAATACAAACATCTTAAACGACATTTTCTAGTTGTTTTGGTAGATAAAGACAGAATTTTCAAAACCAATGTTTTCATCATTTGTTTTATTTTCTAAAGTACAGAAGATCAAAATAAATAATAAACTTCTGGCTTTTGAATTTGATTTTAGGTAGGGTGTTGGCCATACATACTTTTTAATAAATGAACAGTCCTATGCTAATTATTGTGAATATTTCTTCACAATTCAGTGCCTAACTTCACTAAAATAACTAGGTAGATGTAAGATAATAACTAACACTACATTTTTTGCACCTTCTTGACCATAGCAAACCAATAAAGCTCTACATGTTATTTTAAGACTAGCAACACTAGCCAAAATACAAATGACCACTACAATTTATTCCACAAGTACCCACCATGAAAGTGAGAAATAAGTTGCACAGCAATGTGCTCCTGCCTGCAATCATCACCACTTTTGACAATAACCTAAACGAGAAACAATAAAAACATGAAATATAAGTATCAGCAAGATCTGTCCATATACTGTAACAAACATGATGATAAGCAGCATTCAGTAGCTACCTTACCCAGTATTAAAAGTATTAAATTTGCAGCACACAGTTCTCATTACCGGCATGTACTTAATATAAATGTTTAAATCTGCCTAACCTATAGATTGCAAATCCCAAGCAGGCAATTTCCCATTTATCGAAGCCTTTCGAATTCGGTGTTTCTTTTCCTGCCAAAGTTCACCACATAAGGGATCTGAAGCCTTCGGAGCACCACCATTAACCTGTTTGGAAATTAGAACATCTAAAACCCAAAATTCTGTAATGAAAACAAAGGGCTAAGAATTTCCATGTTTATGAATCCTTACCCTTGCTTGTGCATCAGAAGAATCTTGACCTGCCCGTTTCAGAGGGAGTCTAGGAGGTGCTTCTCCTTTGACCACATGATACAAACCCTTTCCCATGGGAAAGCAAACACCTATAAATAAACAGCAATGCACTGATTAGAGGTCAGAGCCATAAAAATACTGAATAGAAAATATAGGACAAAAGCTGCAATCACTTTACTACATACAATCATACACAAATCTGTCATGAGAATCTTTAATATCTAGGTGATAAGGACTGTTTGGTTCACACATTTAAAACCTTTCATCCCTTTATTTTCTAGAACAGTACAAGTTAAATGATAAATAAAAGCTTTTCACATAAAACTAAAAAAAAAAAAGAACCTCTTTTTTACAGAAAGCTAAAGCCCAATCATTGGAAGTAGAAACTAATAATTTAACAACTATCAAGTTATTTCCATTAGCCCACCACCATTAACAATATTCATTCACCTTTTAGACCAATATGCTGCCATTAAACATCACCCTGTGACAAACAAATTGGAAGTGCAACCACCACTAGCAGCCTAAACATGTTGCTGCTGCTCCTGCCCCAATTTGGTCACCACCCTAGCACATTGACAATAGTTGCAATGGTGACAGTAATGTTGATACTTAATACCATAGGTTATATAGAGGCAGGGGCAGCACTGGTGGAAGTTGCAAGATGGTGGCAGTAGAGATACTATTGAAAGACATCAAATATAGAAAAGAAAATTTGAAAATGACATCTTCACTTTTATAATTATGATTAATTGCATTTACCTTGTAGCAACACCCAAAATAATTAGATTTTCCAAGTCTGAAAAGCCCAGCTGAAAAAATAAGAGCAAATAGTATCAACGATGTTATCCCCAAAAAAGCAGGGTTCAAAATGAAAACAAATCTTCCAATGCCCCCAAACCCACTAACCCAAAAGAAAAAGAGCAATTTTTATAGGGCCAAACATACAGCAGCACATATTTAAGCATGCTTCTTAGACTACAAGAAAAGGCATAACACACAAACTCATTATTGCTTTAATGGGGTCACCTATCAACTAAAATCTACCATGACCACAAGGAGTACCTCCAGTACTTTGAGCTTCGGTTAAACGCCAATTGATCTCTGAGAGAGACTGAAAACACAACAATGACAAAGCAAAAGAAGTGTCAGCGAGACTTCAAGTAAATATGATGTACTATATGCTAAAAAACATGGAAGTGTGCATACTTGCATATGTTTCTCGGTAAATGCAACTTTGTGTGTGCCCGAATTTGTGCATTTGGCAAGCCAATAAAATTTATTTGTAGCTAGGTGCATCTAATGGAAGACTTCCCAACCGCTCAAATCTAAGATAGAGCACAGCTCGTTGACCTAGGTTGTCCATAAAGTATGTTGTTCCATCCGCCGCATGAATAACCTTTTTGTCCAACACGAAAATAAGTTTGGCACATGCTTATTAATCAAAAACTATCTTAAGATATAACCAAAATTTATCTAATTAGAAGTTAATGAAAGTTCTAGGTCTCTTTCTTGGACAAAATTAGTTGTACTTGAAACTGGCATAATCATGTGGATTTTCATCACTTAGAAGTTTTTGAAATATTCAACGCAAAAGATTATATACAGCATTGCATGGTAGGTGCACTGCACCCCAAAGCACATCTCAGCTAAAGCAGGTTCCCTATCAATAATGCAAATCCAAACTCTTCACCAATAACCATATGCCTCTGTTGCCTCATTTGTTAGAAATATAGAGTGTGCCAAAGATGTTATTGCAAGTCCAACTTGTTGTATGTTGAGGTTAAGATTAGCAAACTTATGAACTCAAAAGAACAAGTCTTCCAAGGCCTGCCATTTTAACTTCACACCCAAATATTGCTGTTATGGCATCCAATGCTATTTAATATTTAACATTACAAGTAAAGTGCAGCACTAAAACATAAATAGGAGTGTCCTCCCATATTTTCTCTCTCTGTTTTTTTGTTTTTTTTGACAAAAGTTGTGTAAGAACGAGAAAATAGAATCAAATATTGACAATGAAACAACCCTAGCTTAGCCAATAATAAATTATATTTTGAAATGCTAAATAACATACAATGAGAATAGCCAAAAAAAAAAAATGATAGACAGAATTAGAATATTTGCTGCTTAATAGAGAATCCAATGTCAACAACTTAAGCTAGTATGTCCAATGCCTCGCATCCAATTTAAGGAGATAGCAAAAATTCATTACAACTTATATGATATTACCGAACCCCTATCTCCAAGAAGTTGTGAGAGAGAGAGAAGAGAACAAGTATAACAATCTAGAGTAGCATGACTACAAATATTTGAAAAAAACACACACATACAAATTAATAATGGCCAGCTCTAACATGGCACAAGAGTATCCAATCCAAAATTTTAAACTGACAAGACAGGCAAGCCAAGTAAGGCCATACTCATTTTAACTTCCTAGCTTCCTATAAAGTAAGAAAATTTATGAAAAATACTATATTTAAGATTTCCTAGATGACAAGCCCTAGAAAATCATCTCCAATCTTCTCTGCTCCACACCATTAAATGCATTCCACCTAATAAATTCAAAGCATTAACTCAATATCAGCAGCTTAAATCCCCCCTCCATAACTTCCTATAATGATTGCAACCACATCAATTATCTTCTTTATATTTCATAGGAAAATATAGGGTGAACAACATAACACCTTTGCCCATACAGATAACCAAAAGTACAAAATACCAATGTAGATAAAAGAAAAATAATATTTAACATTTTCGACAGTTGTAAGTTACACAATGTGACAAGCCCATGTTAGAAAACTAAGTTAGTCTAAAAGGAACAAAGAATTTGTACATATTAGTAAAAACATAATGTATTATACAGTGATGGTCCTAAAAGGAAGACTCAAATAGTAAGCATACCTCTTTGTTCTTCTTTGAACCGAATAACTCTGAATCTTTAATTGAACGATGACAATCTCTTAAAAGCTTGCAAAAAAAATTCTTTGTCCTAAGGCTACTTTCAAATAAGGTGTCACTATTGCTATTTATTGCACTATTTTTAACTTCTTCTAGGTGCACTCAAAAATCTTTGAAGCAATGAAAAATCAGATGGTTCTTCTTTCTCACCATTTAAGTTGGTCTCATCAACTTTATTATTCCCATCTTTCTTGTCCTCAAACACATCTTTAAAAATCTTTTGGAAGAACCCCTCTTTTTCATCATCCTCCACAGTTCTCGAGCATTTTCCTTGAGAGCTACTTTTTTTCCTCATCATTATTCCTCTCTTTCCTCTCCTGTTTATTATCACCAAGCTTCTCCTTGAAAAGCTTCTTAAAGAATCCCTCTTTTTTCATCATATTCCACTGATTTACAAACTGATTTGTCATCACTATCACTCTTACTATCCCAAAACAACTTCTTAAAGAAGCCTTCTTAACTCGATGCCAATTCTTCATCTTCCCCTATATTACTCTCTCTTAAAAGCCTTTTGAAAAAATCCTTCTGAGCTTGATGTCAACTCCTCATCAACTCCTTTACTACTGTCCCTTAGAAGCCTATTGAAAAACCAATCCTTCTCACTCTGTTTCTCATCTTTATCAACTAACTTCTTAGAAAACAATGCATCTCTCACCTTTTGACCTGGAATAAACCTCTTAAAAATCTTATTCTCCTTTGGTGACAAATAACTCTTATCCTCCTACAAATTATTCCCTAATAAAGGTGAGAATGACAAAGACTTCTATGTGGGTGGTTAAGACATCAATGATAGCAACATCTACTTTGAAGATAGCATTTTATTCAAAACTTGGTTCTTATTCCCAAGGCTTGAACACTCATTGTGAAGATGTACGAGGGGAGGCCACTCTCCCATTAAGGTTCCCTCATTATCATCAAAATCCTTGAGTTCAACCAACAAAAACCAATGCACCTACACGTGTAGGTGCAAGGAAGCCTCCTGGATGTACTGCTATTGCTTTGGATGTGCTGCTATTGCTGGGAAGTCTTTGGACGTGCTGCTGCTATTGGTATACCCTCATGGGACATGCTACAGGTTTGCTAGAAAGCCTCCTAGATGTGTTGGTGTAGTGGCTATCTTGGTGAGGGTTTGTTGGTGTGGGTGGTCGGCTACCTTGCTCTCTTTTTTTCCTCTTTGGCCGGCTGCACCTTGTTGCTTCTCCTTGGTGGCTGCTGCACTCTTCTTGGCCAGCTACATTGTTGCCTTTCTTTGGCGGCTGCTGCACTCTCTTTGGGAGGTTACCTTGCCCTCTTTCTTTCTCTCATTGGCTGGCTACCTTGCCTTTGTTGTTCACTTAATTTTTTGCATACCCTTATTTTCTTTTTACAAGATACCTAATAGTATTTATAGAGCTTTAGGATTAAGGCTACATGATCATCAATGGTCATCGTTAATTCCCATATGTTGCCCTACAATTAATGGCTAGATTTGAGTCCTAAAATTTAGGGTTAGTGGTCAATAGTCAATGGTTAATCTTGACCTTTAAAATTTAAGGTCAATGGTCAATCTTAATCCCTAAGATTTAGGGTCATGTCATCATCGACTCTTCAATGCCAGGGTTGACCTGTCATCACTAGTTTCTCCTAATGACCTCACTACATTTCAATGGCATTCATAACATCAAATCAACACATATAATTGTATGAAATATTGTTGACAACAAATCTAACATTTAGCCATCAAAGATGGGCTCACCTTTTTCCTTTTCTTATATTTTTGGTGATGTATGATGCTATGACTTCATCCAGTTCAATATCACCATCTTCTTCTTTAAAGTTGTTGTCGAATTCTTCTTCTTGGTCCTTCATCTTTAATTTCTTCATTACCTTAAAGGTCAACTCCTTCTCCACCTTAGACTTTTTTTTTTCTTCATTAGGGCTATTCTCATTTCATAAGTCACCAATATGCTATGTAAATCATCTAAAGATAATCTATCCAAATCTTTATCTTCTATGGAGGAAACTTTGGCAGTGTAAGCTTCCAGTAAGGTTCTAAGTATCTTCCTTACTATCGTAGCATTGTTAATCTCCTCTCCATAGCCTCTAATGGAGCACATAATTTCATTTACTATTGTGAAGAAGGCATCCATACATTCATCATTTTGCATCTTTATGTTTGCAAATATGCTCCTCCACTTTTGTAAATTGGCTTCCTTCATAACCTTGTTTCCTTCATAAATGTTCTTTAATTTGTCCCAAATTTACTTGGCTATGTTGCACCCTATCACTTTGGTGAATTTTTTGTCTAATAAGGAGGCATATAAGGCATTTCTCACCTTTCCATCACACTCCAAATTCTTCTTATCAATAAGTTTCATGGCAGCACCTTTAGCAACAGGGATGAAGCCACTAACAACAAATTCAAATACACTCAGACAAAGTGACATTAGATATAAGAGCATTATATTCTTCCATAATTGATAATTCCATCCATCAAAAGTAGGAATGCCTTTATTGTAAACATTGTTCATGCTATCCATTATATCAAACAGTAAATGTAAAGAGTCACAACAACAATAAACAATTTCAGATCAAAGTAGACAAATTAGATTAATAGAGGAAATTGGCTCTGATACCACTTGATGAGGACCTTCTTAAGTCTCACATTGAGAAGGGGAGGGGGTGAATCAGTGTGACGTGCTCACATTTTATAAATCTTTTTGAATGAACCTCTGTGACTTGTCAGAGTCGATGATCCAATTTTTAACTTTCTTCTTTATGTGAGAGCAGTCGTATAGATATCAATCAAATGTAAGCACTCAAGGACACATGACAATTTTTATGTGGTTTACCTACAATGTGCGAGCTACATCCATGGTGTGAACTCATAAATCACACAATCCACTCTTATTATCAAGGGATACAATTATGGTGTGCAAGGATCACTCTTTAACCATTTACAATGATCTCCCAATCACTTAAGGGTTTGATCTCTCAATCACTAGATGAGATGATCTCTTGATCACTCAAAGGGTCTCCCACCCTTTTTCAAAAAGTACATAAAAGATTTATAATGAAAACCTTTCTGGAGAAAGATCACTCAAAGTGCATAGTTTGCTATTGTAAAAAATGGATCTTCTCCTTCCTCACTATCAATCTTTGCTTAAGCTTTGCCTGTCTTTTCTCTGTAGGTTCTTTACACTGTAAGTTCTCTCGGTAGTGGGTTCTCTCCACTATAGGTTATCTTTATTGTAAGTTTTGTCTACTTGTTATTGGCACTGCCTCCTCTACTTTCTTGGTAGGTTCTTTTCCTTACTACCATTGTTGTCTCACTTGCTGCCTTAGCAGGTTTCTTTCCCTATTACCAGTGCCTTAACAAGTTGCCTCACCTGCTGCCTTGGCAGGATCTCTCCTCTGCTGCTAGTGCTACTTCCCTTACTACCTTGGTAGGTTCTCTCCTCTTACTACTAGTGCTACCTCCTTCGACCTTGGCATGTTCTTTTCCTTTACTATTGGTGCTACTTCACTTGTTGCCTTGGCAGGTTTTTTCCTCCATTGCTAGTGCTACCTTACCTACTACCTTGGTAAGTTTCTTCACTTACTACCTTGGTAGGTTACCACACTTGTTGCTTGAAACCTGCTTATGTTCAGCCACCTCCTAAAGGCTAAGCTATGCCTCAAACCTCTCTCCTTTTCCCTCTTTTATCATTCTTTGGATTTGTTGTCAAAGAAAGAGATATTTTCATAAATCCAAAGAGAGTTTATACTGATTAAAAAAAGGGGGAGTAGCTTGATAAATAAAGGGGGAGAATGTAAAAAGGGAGATGCATGTTTCAGGGGGAGCTATAAATTTCAAAGGTTGCTATATGTGCATTGCTAATTTGAGGATTTAAACTGTTGCCAACAAATCCAAAGGGGGAGATTATTGACCCCATCTTTGATGGCTAACATTGGATTTGTTGTCAATAGTATCTCATATTGTTGTTCACATTGATTTGATGCTTTAAATGGCGTTGATATGTAGAGAAGTCATTGGTCAAAACCATTAATGGTACGTCAACTGAAATCAATGAGTCAATATTGATTGTTAACCTTAAATTTTAGGGGTTCTATCTGTTGACCTTTGACCATTGACCCTAAATTTTAGGAATCAAATTTGGTTGTTGATTATAGAGCATCCTTTAGGAACTAACCTAGTCATTGATGAGTGTGCAACCCTAATATCAAAGCTTTAAAAATAACCCCATGCATCTTGCAAGATATGGGTGAGGGTTGTAGAATTTTAAGAGAGAATGACAAACAAATGTTGAAAGGTAAAGAAGGTAGTGACCAAGGAGAGTGCAATAGTCGATCGAGGAAGAGGTGACAATAACCACCAAAGAAAGAGATAGCAACACTAGCTGAAGCAGGAGTTGCAGCAACCAGTAGCCACACTAAAAGGAGAAGAAGAAGGCAGCCCAACCAAAGGGAGAACAAGGTGTAGCTGCCAGCAGCCATACCAAACCAAAGGAGAGGGCTTGTAGTAGCCACACTAAATTAGAGGAGAAGGTGTGTAGCAGCCACACCAAACCAAAGAAGAAGGTGTGTAGCAATCACATCGAAGAAAGAAGAAGGCAACAATTGGCCAAACCAAAGGGAGAAGGGGTTGTAGTAGCCACCTAAGGAAACCTATAATTGTAGTAAGGAAACTAGTAAATTATAGTAAGGAGAAGGAGCCCATTGCAGCAAAGACAGGTAGTTATACCAGCAGATTGCAATAACAGCACATCTTGTAACGCCAAGAACAAATCCTGCAACTTGTATGTGTAGGTAGACCAACAACAATTACAGATTGAAGCAGCAATAGCAAGAATCAGCAGTAGGAGTATGCAAACAACCAGTAATTCATATTGCAGCAGCAATAAGAAGCTCTAGTAGCAGAAGAAGGCAGACTAATAGCAATTGTAGATTACAGCAGTAGCAGGTACATGCAACAATACTAACAAGCACAAATAACAATTGCAACTTGTAGGCACAACTAACAATAAGCATAACCAGTAGTATGTCCCAGCAATAGGGTAAGAAGCATAACCAATAGTAGGAGGAGAAAACTTGCCCCAGCAGTAAGCTTGACAACTTGCAACAATAGAGGAGAAAATATGCTCGACAGCAGGTCTGGCAGCTTGCAACAGCAGAGAAGAAAACGTGCTTGACAGCAAGTCTAACAACTTAAAGCAGCAAAGGAGACAACTTGCCAAGGCAGTAAATGAGGAAACCTGCCAAGACAATAGGTGAGATAGCATTAGCAACAAGGGAAGAAAACTTGTTAAGGCAGCTAGTGAGACAACACTAGTAGCAAAGGAAGGAAAGGATCTACATTCTATACTAGCAACTTGTACACATTAAATGATCCTTCTCAGGAAAGTGCTAGTCATAAACCTTTTAATAAACTTGTTGAAAAAGGGTAGGATACCCTTGGAGTGATCAGGAGATCATTATAAGTGGTTAAGGAGTGATCCTTCCATACCATAATTGTATCCCTGAATAACAAGAATGGATTGTGTGATTTAGAAGTGATCCTATCACACTGTGGATGTAACTCATACATTGTGGGTGAACCATGTAAAAATTATTGCATGCTCTTGGGTGCTTGCATTTGATTGATATCTGTACAACCGTTCTCATGTAAAGAAGAAAGATAAAAATTGGATCATCGACTATATCATGATAACCTAGGTAGGTTACCTCACCTACTACCCTAGCAGGTTTCCTCCCTTCTTGTTATGCATGTTTTCTCCTATGCTACTACAAGCTGCCAGACTTGCTACCAAGGTATGTTTTCTCCTTTGCTATTGCAAGTTGCTGGACCTACTACTGGTTGTGCCTACACTTGCTACTTGCTACTGTTTCTGCTTACTGCAATTTACTGGTTGTGTTTCACTTACTGCCGATTCTGCACATTGCTATTACTACTAGTTGTGCTTACACTTGTTACCTTTGTTTGTTATGCTTGCACTTGCTGCCTTTGCTTGTTGTGCTTGCATTTGTTGCATGTGCTGGTATTGCTGTTATTGCTACCAATTACTACACCTCTCCTTGAGTGGCTGCTGCAACTTCTTCTTTGGGTGGCTACTACAACTTTTTATCCTTTTGGTTTGGCTAGCTGCTAACTTCTTTTTCTCATTTTGTTTTGGCTAGCTACTATCTTCTTCTTTCTTTGGTGTGGCTACTGCACAGCTTCTTCTCTAGTTTGGCATGGCTACTACATGCCCTCTCCTCTGGTTTGGTGTGGCTGCCTCTTTCTTTGGTGGTTGCTATCACCTCTTCTTTGGTCAACTACTGCTACAATTCCCTTAGCTGGCTATTGTTGCAACTCCCTTGGCTAACTGCTATTGCACTCTTTTTGGCTGGCTATTACTTTCCTTGGTGGCTGCCTTTCTCTCTGCCACTTAACCTCTCTTTGGCCAACTGCACACCCTTTACCATTCAACCACTCTTTGTCATTCTCTCTTAAAATTCTGTAGCACACCCCTTTTTTGAAAGATGCATGGGTGTATTTATAGAACCTTAAGATTAGGGTTACATACTCATCAAGGGTGAACATTGATTCCTAATGGTTGCTCTACAATCATCGACCAAATTCGATTCCTAAAATTTAGGGTCAATGGTTAACATTAACTTCTTTAAATTTAGGATCAATGGTCAAGGGTCAACGATCAACCTTGACCCCTAAAATTTAGAGCTAATAGTCAACATTGACTCATCGACTTTATAGTTAACTTGCTATCAATAATTTTGTCCAATAAACTCTCTATATCTTAATAGCATTCGTAACATCAAATTAACATATACAATTATGTTAGATGCTATTGCCAGTAAATCCAACATTAATCATTAAAGATGAGCTCAATAGAAACCTTTGTGATAAGGACCTACTTAGGTTTCATACTAAGAGAGGGAGAGGGTGAATCAGTGGAGGTAATTGCTTTTTCCATGTTTGTCCTAATTAAACCTCTATGACTTGTTAAAGTTAATGACCCAATTTTATCTTACTTTTTTATGTGAGAACGGTCATATAAATATCAAGCAAGCACATGCACTTGAGAATGCACATAATTTTTACATAGTTCACTCATAATGTGTGAGCTACATCCATAGTGTGATAGGATCACTCCTAAATCACACAATCCACTCTTGTTATAAAGGGATATAGCTGATGTTGTGGAAAGATCACTCCTTAAACACTTATGGAAGGATTACCCCTTAACCAATTACAATGATCTCTCGATCACTCCAAGGGTCACCCACCCTTTTTCAAGAAGTACGTAAAACGTTTATGACAAAACTTCCCTAAGAAAGATCACTCAATGTGCACAAGTTGCTATTGTAGAAAACAAATCATCTCCTTCCTTTATTGCCGGTGCTACTTCCTTCTAACTTAATAGGTTTTCTCCTTTGTTGCCGGTGTTGCCTCCTTCTGCCTTAGCAAGTTCTCTCCTCAATTACCAATGTTACCTCCTTCTTCCTTGGCAAGTTTTCTCCTCTATTGCTAGTGCTGCATTTTTCTACCTTGGCAAGTTTTGTCCTCTGTTGCCTCCTTCTGCCTTAGTAGGTTTTCTCCTTAACTGCTGCCTTGGTAGGTTTTCTCCTCAACTGCTGCCTTGGTAAGTTTTCTCCTCAATTGCTGGTGCTACCTCCTTCTACCTTGGCAAGTTTTCTCCTCTACTACCTCCTTCTGCCTTGGTAGGTTTTCTCCTCAACTGTCGGTGCTGCCTTCTTCTGCCTTAGCAAGTTCCTCCTTCTACATATTCTCATTTTTGCTGTTGGTTCTCTCCTATCTCTGCAAGTTTTTCTTTTTATAAGTTCTTTCCTCCTAGTTTTGTAGGTTTCTCTTTTTTCCTTAGCCAAGTTCTCTCTTTTGGTCTATAGCAGCACGTTTTCTTCCTCTGTTGGGTTCTCTCTTTTGGTTTATAGCAGTATGTTTTTTTTAGCTCTTTTTTTTGCTGTTCTCTTTCTAATTTTCTGCAGAGCATACACCTCTTAGTAACTACATGGATATATTTATAAGCCTTGAGTTTAGGGTTGCCTTATCATTAATGGTTAGCATTGATTTCCAAGGGTTACTCTACAATCATTGATCAACATTAATTCCTAAAATTTAGTTTCAATGGTTAAGGGTCACGGTCAACATTAACTCATTAAATTTTGGGTTGATTTGTCATCAACAGTTTTGACAAACAATCTCTCTGCATATCAATGACATTTACAACATCAAATCAACAAGGACAAATATACGAGAAGTTATTGGCAACAAATCTAACATTAGTCATTAAAGATGGACTCAACAATCTCCCCTTTTGGATTTGTTGGCAAGACATTAAATCTATAAATCAATAATTAAGTACAAGTAGCAGTTTTTGACATTTATAGCTCCCTTTAAAACATGCATCTCCCTTTATGCATGTGGGTATGATACTAATTGGAAACAACCTTTTAACTCTTTTTTTTCTTCTTCTTCTTCTTCTTCTCCCATTTGACAATTTCCCATCTTTTATTTGATTTTCCCCTTTGGATTTATTAGGCTACTTCCCCTTTTGATCAATAATACTCTCTTTGGATTTGTGCAAAATATCTCCCCCTTTGACAACAAATTCAAAGAATAATAGAAGATGGAAAGGGAGAGGGGTTAGGGGCATACCTCAGCCTCTAAGGGGTGGCTGAACACATAAGGTCAGCCTTAACTTTTGGAACATTTCTCTTAATAGAATTTTGGTGAATATATCTACAATTTGCTTCGTGGTAAGCGCATACTCTAGCTTTACATCATTTTTCTCCACTTTTTCTTTAATGAAGTGGTACTTGATTTCAATGTGTTCAGTTTTGGAGTGTTGGACAGGATTCTTTGACAAATTGGTGGTGGCACTTTGGTTGTTACAACCAATTAGCAATGGTAGTTGCATATCCACTTTCATAACTTTAAGCAGTTGTTTCATATAGAGTAATTGAGTATAAGCCTAAGTAGTAGCCACATATTTAACCTTTGCAGTAATTAGAGCCACTGAATTTTGCTTTTTGCTATGCCATGAAACACATATATTGCCCAAATAAAATGCTTTACTTGACGTTGACCTTTTGTCATCACAATTTGCAGCCCATTCAGCATTTGTATACCAATACAAATTAAACTATCCACTTTTATCATAAAGTAGTCCATAATTTATTGTGCCCTTCACATATCTAAGAATTCTTTTAGCAACCATGAGATGAGATTCCTTAGGCTCACTTTGAAGTCTGGCACAGAGTGTTATAGCAAAAACAAGATCAGGCCTTAATGCTATCAAATACAGTAAGCTTCCAATCAATTTCTGTATTCCTTCTAATCAACCATGTTGCCTTCTTTATCCTTGCTTAACTTTGTTCCAACCATGATAGGAGTGCTTACTTCTTTAAAGTTCTCCATCCCAAAACCTTTTTAATAGCTCACAAACATACTTTTCTTAGCAGAGAAAAATTCCAGCTTTACTTTGCAAAACTTGTAACCCTAAGAAGAATTTCATCTCACCTAGCATTGACAACTCAAACTTCTTCTTCATCTGCTCGGAAAAACTTCTTTTTCTGCAACAAAAATTATGTCATCAATATAAACCGTAATAATTAACTAGCCTTGTTTATCTTCCTTTATGTACAAGTTTTTGTCCATATTCTCTTTTTTGAAATTTATTTCTTTGAGGTATGTATTTAGCTTGGAATACCATGATCTTAGAGCTTGCTTTAAGCCATATAAAGCCTTATTCAATTTGCACACACTTAAATCATCATGATCAAGTATAAAACCATTAGGTTGTTTGATAAATACCTCTTCTTCAAGCTCTCCATTTAGAGATGCATACTTCACATCCATCTAATAAACTTTGTAGTTTCTTTGAGCAATAATGGCCATTAATATTTTGATTGCTTTAAGAGTGGCCATGGGAGCAAAAGTCTCTTCAAAGTCAACACCTTCTACTTGGGAGTAGCCTTTGTAGACAAGTCTTGCCTTGTTTCTTACCACCTTACCTTTTTCATTATGCTTATGAAAACCCATATGTTTCCAATGATGTTTTTCCCTTTAGGTTTAGGTACTAAATACCAAGTGTTGTTCTTTTCAATTCATTAATAACATACACCCATTCCTTGTGCTTTAATGCTTCTTCCACTAACTTGGGTTTAACCTTGGAGATTAATGAGGTTTGTTCACCACCTCTTAGTCTTTTCCTAATTTGCACAAGGTCCTCTTCACTACTAATAATGTTCTTAACCTTAACTTTAGCTTTGACTCTTCTATGAGTTTGGATGCCTTGATTTTGCTTCTTCATCACTTATAACTTGAGAATCAATGTCTTCCTTATGCTGAATGCCCTATGATTCATCACTTTTAGATTCTTTTTGGTTGTCATACACGGTATCTTCAACTTCTTCATGTTGTGATTGCATTATGGGACCATTCAATCACTTTAACTTTAAAGTTGTTTGCAATTTTTAGCAACCTTTTGTTGTAGCATATGAATCCTCTTCCATTTGGTACATAGCCCAAGAATATGCCTTCATCAACCTTCTCATCAAATTTGCCAAGATGCTTGCCTTCGATTTTAATGAGGCACGAGCTTCTAAATACTTTAAAGTGTTTTACACTTGGCTTCTTTCCATTCCACAACTCATAGAGTGTTTTCTCTGTATGTCATCTCATCAGTCATTTGTTTTGAATTGGAGTTACAATGGTGATAGCATCTCTCTAATAGCCATGTGAAGTACCATGCTTAGCCAACATGGTTCTTGCCATATCCACTAAGCTTATATTCTTCCCTTTAGCCACTCTATTTTGTTGGGGTATGTGTAGGGACTAGCATATTCATACTTCACTCCATGCTTCTCCAAATAATCTTTAAATTCACCACATGTGTATTCTGTCCCATTGTCCATCCTAAGCCTTTTAATTTTTCCCTCCAATTGATTTTTAACCAACCTTCTATAGCTTTTGAAATTATTGAGAGCTTCTGACTTATGTTTCAAGAACATAATATAAGCCATTATTGTAAAATCATTAAAGAAGGAGATGAAGTACTTATCAGCCTTTGTCAATCTTTGTCTTATAGGCCCATAAACATCCTAATGAATGAGCTCTAATGGTTTCTTTGTTTGAATCTCCACATTTTAATAGGGAGCAATCACCATCTTCCTTTTTTTGACACATGCTACAAATTACATCTCTTTCTTTTCTTAGCTTGGGTACATCTCTCACAGCTTCATTTTTGGACAACTTGTTTTGCCCCTTTTGTCCAAGATGTCTCAATCTTCTATACCAAACAAGTTCTTACCTTTGGTTTTCATGTAATATATGTTTTGTTCTTGGAAACTTGGTATGAGTTTCCATTTGTTCTTTCACCCTTAGTAAGAACAACACTGTCATTTAATCTCTTTACTGTGCAGCCACTTTTGTTGAAAATAACTTCATATCCGTCATCACAGAGCTAGCTAACATTGATGAGATTATGTTTTAGTCCTTCAACATAAAGCACTTTCTTTGATTTCAACATTTTTCCACTAATTTCAAGAGCACTAACACCTTTAATCTTTAAGGCATTATCATTGCCAAATCTAACCCTTCATTATATTTTGCTACTTCCTTCAACATCTTGGATTCTCTTGTCATATGTGAAGAGCAACCACTATCCAGGATCCATCGCTTTTCTTTCTTGGAAGCTTTTAAGGCTATTTCTACAACTATAGTCATTTCTCTTCCTCTTCTTCTTCTTTGGTCGAATTTAGAAGCATGTCTAAGTGTTATCTTTTACACTCTTTGACCAATCAGCAATGTTTGGCCGAATGTGGAAGCAATGTTCTCCTTTGCATTATTTGATTAGGCAGTAATGTCAATCAATCCTTAGTAGTGTGTCTATTTTCACATTTGCCACAAATTTCTCCCAACAAATCAAATCTGTTTTTTAGTGGAATATAACTTCTTTTCACCTGTGATTGTCTCTATTCTTGATAGAGTCTCCCCTAAGATTCTTGCCTTATATTCTTCTTTATTATAAACCCATTACTCTAGCACACATTAGCCTTGTGCCCATACTTACCATAGCTCTAGCAAAATCCTTCAAATTTGGATTTTCTTCTTTCACCATGTTCATGTCTCCTTTCTTTAACAACTATTATGGCACCCTTCTCCCTATCTTTGACAACCTATCTCCTTTGCATGGGAGTCTTCACCATATTTTTCCTAAGCCATTTTAGCTTAGGTTGGTTTCTCTTCTCCATCATGTCATTGTACTTGCTTTTAGGCATAAACACAATTTTCTTCTTCTTTGCTGCTTTTTCATTTGGCTTTTTGATATAGCCAAGGCCTTCTTCCCCATGGAATGAGGTCTTTGTTTGCTTAGACACTTATCCAATTTTTTGGTAGCATCCTCCTTGATAGCATTTGCTAAAGCTGACTTTCCTCTCACTTCCATGGTTTACATAAAGCTTTCTTCATGCTTCTTTAGTGCGGACTTAGCCTTGTGGAGCTTGGCTTGCAAAATCACTACCTCTTGCTCTTGTACAATCACCTTAGTGCCATGATCTTCGTGTATCTTGCCTTGATATGCCTCAAGTACAATCAACTCCTCAATTCTTTTCAAGTAATCCTTCTCTCTTCCTTCAAACTCCTTTTCTTTCACCTAGAGATTAGATTCATTAACAACAGAATTTTCATACAGCTTCTCGAGATATTTTACCTCTTTTTCTTGCTTTCTATTTTTGTGTAAACAAGATATCAACTCATTCTCAAGTTGCTGCACCAACTCATCCTCTTCTAGCCTTAGAATAGCTGGATTGCTTTGTTCTCCTTCTTGGGATTAGCTTATCATCATCATCACTATTTACTTCTCTTTTCTTATGGCAAAGTGCCTAATTGTTCCATACTTAAAGCACTTCAAGGGTAATTTTCCCTTGTACTTCCCTTTTCCTTTCTCATATTCTTGGTGATGTATACTATAACTTATCTAGTTTAGTATCACCATTTTCTTCTTTAGAGTTACTGTCATATTTTTCTTCTTGGTCTTTAATCTTTAATCTCTTCATTGCCTTGAAAGCCAACTCCTTCTCCACCTTACACTTCTTTTCTTTCTACTTTGGGGCTATTCTCATTCCATAAACCACCAATATGTTGTGCATATCATCTGAGGGCAGCATATCCAAATCTTTATCTTTTATAGAGAAACATTTGGCATTTTAAGCTTTCGGTAAGGTTCTAAGTATCTTCCTTACCACAATAACATCATTGATCTCCTCTCTATAGCCTCAAATGGAGCACACAATTTCGTTGACTTTTGTGAAAAAGGCATCTATAGATTCATCATTCTGTATCTTTATGTCTTCAAATATGCTCCTCTAGATTTGTAGCTTGGCTTCCTTCATAACCTTGTCTCCTTCTTAAATATTCTTAAGTTTGTCCCAAATTTGTTTAGCTGTGTTACACCCTATAACTTTAGTGAATTCTTTGTCTGATAAGGAGGCATATAAGGCATTTCTTGCCTTTCTATCACACTCAAAATTTTTCTTATCAATAGGCATCATAGCATCACTTTTAGCAATAGGGATGAAGCCACTAATAGTAGATTTAAACACATCTAGACCAAATGACATCAAATATGGGAACATTTTATTCTTCCATAATTGATAATTTTGTCCATCAAAAGTAGGAATATCCTTATTGTTAACATTGTTCATGCTATCCATGATATCAACTAGCAAAAATTCACTACAAACAATTTTAGATCAAAGCAACCAAAATGGACAACAGAGTGATGAAGACCTTCTAAGATCTCACACTGAGAGGGAAATAGGGTGAATCAGTGTAAGATGCTTATTTTTATAAATGTTTCTGGATTTAACCTCTAGATTTGTGACTTGTTAGAGTTATCCTTAAAACATGCATAACTCTACCCCTTATAAATCCTTGTTTTTCTAAATTCTTATATCATCGGCTTTTGGGTACTTGTGAATCAAATTAGACCTTCTTAGATCTCCCCCTTTGGATTTGTTAGCAACAATTTAAATCCATAAATCAATAATGCACATATAGCAACCTTTGACATTCATAGCTCCCCTTGAAACATGCATCTCCCTTTTTGCATTCTCCCCCTTTTTTAATTAGTATATAATCTATTTGGCTTTATGCAAATATCTCTCTCTTTGACAACAAATCCAAAAAATGATAAAAAAGGGAAAGGGAGAGGGGTTGGAGGCATACTTTAACCACTAAGGGGTGGCTGAACACATAAAGTCAGCCTTAACTTTTGGAACATCTCTCTTGAAAGAGGTTTGGTAAATATATCAGCAACTTGCTCCCAGTAGGCATATACTTTAGCTTTACTTCATTTTTCTCCATTTATTCTTTAATGAAGTAATACTTGATTTCAATATATTTAGTTCTGAAGTGTTGGATAGGATTCTTTGATAAATTGATGGCAGTTTGGTTGTCACAACCAATCAGCAATGACAGCTGCACATCCACCTTCTTATCTTCAAGCTGTTGTTTCATCTATAGTAGTTAAGTACATGCCTGAGTAGCTGCCACATATTCAACCTCTGCGGTACTTAGAGTTATTGAATTTTGCTTCTTGCTATGCCATGAAACACACCTTCTGTCATCATAATTTCCAGCCTAATCAACATAACCCATACAAATTAAGCTATCCACTACTGTCATCAAGTAGTCCATAATTTGTTATGCCCTTCACATATCTATGAATTTTCTTAACAACCACGAGATGAGATTCCTTAAACTTACTTTGAAATCTTGCACAAATTGTTACAACAAAAACTAGATCAAGCCTTGATACTATTAAATATAATAGGCTTCCAATCAACTTTTTGTATTCCTTCTGATCAACCATGTTGCCTTTTTTATCCTTGCCTAACTTTGTTCCAATCATGATGGGAGTGCTTACTTCCTTAGAGTTCTCCATCCCAAACCTTTTTAACAATTTACAAGCATACTTTTCTTAAGAGAGAAAAATTCTAGCCTCGCTTTGCAAAACCTGTAACCTTAGGAAAATTTTCAATTCACCTAGCATAGACATCTCAAACTTCTTCTTCATCTACTTGACAAAGGCAGTGCACTGAGCCTTCTTTTTTGTAGCAAAGATTATGTCATCAATATAAACCATAATAATTAACTACCCTTAGTTGTCTTCCTTTTTGTATAAGTTGTTGTCCTTCCGAACTTCATATTTTTAAGGCATGTATCCAGCTTGCAATACCATACTCTTGGAGCTTGCTTTAAGCCGTATAAAGCCTTGTTTAATCTACACACACTTAAACCATCATGATTCAGTATAAAACTGTTAAATTGTTCGATAAATACCTATTCTTCAAGCTTTCCATTTAGAAATGCATACTTCACATCCATCTAATAGACTTTGTAGTTTCTTTAAGCAACAATGGCTATAAATATTTTGATTACTTCAAGTTTGGCTACAAAAGCAAAAGTCTCTTCAAAGTCAACACCTTTTACTTGTTAGTAGCCTTTGCAAATAAGTCTTGCGTTGTTTTCTACCACTTTACCTTTTTCATTGAGCTTATTTCTGAACACTCACTTGGTTCCAATGAAGATTTTCCCTTTAGATCTAGGTACTAAACACCAAGTGTAGTTCTTTTCAATTTGATCAAGTTCTTTATTCATAGCACACACTTATTCCTTGTGCTTTAATGCTTCTTCCATAAACTTAGGTTCCACTTTGGAGATGAATGAGGTTTGTTCACCACCTCTTAGCCTTCTCCTAGTCTACACAAAGCCCTCTTTACTGCTAATACTATTTTTAACCTCAACACCAACTCTAACTCTTCTATAAGTTTAGGAATGTCTTGATTCTTCTTCTTCATCACTTATAACTTGAGAATCAACATCTTCCTCATGTTGAATGGCCTCGGATTCATCACTTTTAGACTCTTTCTAGTTGGTGTACATGCCATCTTCAGCTTCCTCATGTTTTGATTGCATTATTGAACCATCTTCAATCATTTTAACATCAAACTTGTCCACCATTTTTTGCAACCATTTATTATAGCATTTGAAGCCTCATCCATTCGGTACATAGCCTAAGAATATGCCTTCATCAGCCTTTTTATCAAATTAGCTGAGATGCTTGCCTTTGACTTTAATGAGGCATAGGCTTCTAAACACTTTTAAGAGTTTTACACTTGTCTTGGCTCATAGGTGTCTTCTCTGTATATGGTCTCTGTTGTTCCCACAACCTTGCATGGGTTGTAATTGTTGTTAACTAGATTTAAGTGTGCAAGCAATTTAAAGCTACATATAGGGGTAAGAAAGTAAAGCCATGAAGGGGCAAGAAAGTAAATCTGCCACAGTAAGCCCTATTAGGGTTTTCATGGAAGGGAGTATATAAACTCAAACCCTTGGAAGAAAAGGAGATATACGGCATAATAGAATGAGCATTGTAAAACACCATCTACAAAAGAAAGGAAACCCGACTGGACAGTGAGAGAGAAAACACCACATGAAGAGAGTAGAGATCTCAATTTTATGTTTCTACATGATCTCCAATGCAATCACATTGCATATGAGATGAGAATAAAGTCAACAAAGAGCTCTTAGTTATGTGAGTCAGATAAAAGAAGCTGATGAGGAGGAAGATGAAGAATCATCAGATGAGCAGCCTTTTATGGCATTAGCTTAAGGAGTTCAACCTCAGAAGAGGAAGAGGAGGTTAATGAAGAAGAACCAGATCTTTAATCTAAGTTGGAAGCAACTTTGAAAGAGATAATCAAAAGGGGCAAAACCATAAAAAGGTTGGAGGCTTACATAAAACAAGTTGAAGCAAAGTCTGAGGAAGCTGAAAGTCAAAATGATGAAATAAGGGCTAAACATATTGACTTGAAGAGAAGATTTGAAGAACAGATCAAAATATGTGAAGACCTTACAATAGAGCTTGGCTTAAGGACTTCAAAAATTGAAGAAATAGAGATAGAGTGCTGAGACTTCAGCAACAACTCAAAAAGAGTGAGAAGAACTTGTAGAAGTTTGAAGTGGTAGGAGAAACAAGCTCTACAAGAGAAAAGAAGAATGAAGAGAAAGTGCAGTAATCTGAGGCTGCATTGAGTAAAGACAATGTGACTTTGCCACAAACATTGAAAGAAAAAGTTGTGATTCAGGAGAAGATAGCTAAGGAAGAGAAGATAGTTATCAAACCAAAGCTAGGGCTAAAAATGATGTATATGGCTAAAGAGCATCAGCCCATAACTGCTATATCTCAGAAAGAAAAGAAAGTCAACCAGCCAAGGGCAATGGCTAAATAGAAGAAGAAGAAGAAGGTGGCTGAAATGAAAGCCACATAAGCAAAGAAGCCACCAACCTTGCCTACACAGCAAGTAATGAACAAAAGAAAACAAACTGTGATTAGACCCAAAAAGAGGCAGTTATTATCTTTATTATGGAGTTTGGGGTTATAAGGCAAGTAAATGCTAGTGGAGAAGGCCAATATATGTCTCCAACTTGAGAAGATCCAATGCTGCATATAAGGAAAGACAATACAAAATTCAGAAGAGAACACTTGTCGTGAGTTCTTGCACATACTGTAAAAGGCAAGGACACACTGACAAGGATTGTTGGTGGAAGCCTAAACCAATGGTTTCAAAGAACAAGTCTGCTATATTGGCAGACTTGGAACAATGTGAAAGGTGCGGCAAGATGGCCATAATGCCAAGAGATGCATGACACTTCTCCCTGAGCAAGAGAAGGCACTTGATGGCACAGTAAAAACAATTGGTGTAGTCAAAGCTAAGAAAAAGGAGAAAGCTATCTTCTAGCTAGTTCAAAAGAAGGAATATAAAGCTAAAAGGGAGGTGGCTAATATAATTGAAATTGCATTAAGGGCTGACTACAAGGATAAGCAATGGATCCTTGATAGTAGATGCACTTAACACATGATAGGAGACAAGAGTAAATTATCAAAGCTAAACAAGTCAAGAGAAGGCAGAGTTAAGTTTGGTAATGATGATTCACTCAACATCAGTGGTTAAGGGTTAGTAAATATTGGGAAAGGAAAGTTGAAAGAAGTTCTGCACGTTGAAGGACTCAGATATAATCTAATATCTATCAGCCAACTATGCAATAAAGACCATAAAGTGATATTCACAAAAATAGGCTGCCAAGTAAAGAGTAAAGAAGGCAATACTATTGTAGCCAGGAAGAGAACAGTTGGAAATTTATATGTGATTGATGAAGACAAGACAAGCAGTTGTTTACTCACAAAAGAAGAAGAAAATCAACTTTGGTATAGGAGGCTGGGACACTTAACATAAAAGAACATGAGGAAGCTGACCACTACTCATGCAATCAGAGATATTCCAGACCTCAAGAGAGAGAGAGAGAATGTCTGCTCAGCATGCTCTAAAGGAAAATAGGTCAAAAAGTAGTATAGGACCAAAGAGTTTAGTTCTGAAACAATGCTTGACATTATATATACTAATTTGTATGGGCCAATGAGAACAAAAGGTTGAATGGTGCAAGGTACTTCATCTTGTTTATTGATGATTATTTCAAAAGGACCTGCATCATGCACCTCAAACACAAGTCAAAAGTTTTGAAATGCTTCAAGATATATAGAAGATTGGTTGAAAATGAGAGTGGAAAGAAGATCAAAGTATTGAGGTTAGATCAAGGCACCGAATTTACAAATGAAACTTTTGAAGATTACCTTAAGAAGCATGGTATTTAGCATTAGATGGCAGTAGCAAGAATACCTTAACAAAAGAGGGTGGTAAAGAGGAAAAATAGAGCTATGGTTGAAATGACAAGAACTCTAATGCTGGAATCCAAGCTTCACATAAGATTTTGGACAGAAGCAACATTTATAGTTGTACATCTACTGAATAGAGTCTTACTAAGGCCCAATACTAATAAGACTCCATATGAGCTATGGAGTGGGAAGAAGACAACAGCCAAGTATATCAAAATCTTTGGCAACCTATGTTTTGTGAAGAATAAGGAGCAAAACTTGGGAAAATTCAATGCTAGGTCTAATGAAGGCATTTTTATGGGATACTCAGCAAAGACAAAAGGTTATAGAGTTTTCCCACATAAGTTAGGAAAAGTGATCACGTCTAGTGATGTGAGAATAGATGAGAACTGGAAAACAATGCAAAATGGAGAAGCTAAGGATAATGAAGAAGATGACTTCAAGATAGATGAAGAATCAGACCAACCTAAAGAAAAGGAACAAAAAGTAAGTTCAGACTTAGAAAAGAGTGAGTCTGAAGATAAAGAAAGAGATCCTTTTGTAGATAAGACTGTGCAAGAAAGAAAGACAAAGAAAACGTGGACCAGTGCTCATGAAGGAAATTAGATTATAGGTGACCCATCAGTAGGAGTTGCAACAAGAAGAAGAATTGTGGGAGCTATTGCTTTACTCTCACAAGTTAAACCTAAATCTATTGAAGAGGCTACACAAGACATAACCTGAGTCAAAGCTATCAATGGAGAGCTAGATCAAATCGAGAATAATGATACATAGGAGCTGGTTCCAAGACCCACTAACAAGAATGTCATAGGAACAAAATGGGTGTTTAGGAATAAACACAATGAAGATGGCAAAGTGGTGAGGAACAAGGCCAGGTTGGTTTACAAAGGCTACACTCAAATGGAAGGAGTAGATACTGATGAAACTTTTGCACCAGTGGCAAGGTTAAAAACTATTAGAATGTTCCTAGCTTTGGTAGCACATAAGAGGTATAAAGTTTATCAGATTGACGTGGAATTAGACTTTCTGAATGGGCTCTTGAAAGAAGAAGTGTATATTGAACAACCTGATAGAGTACAAATCAATGAGGATGAGACACACGTGAGCAAGCTGAAGAAAGCCTTATATGGCCTTAAACAATCCCTAAGAGCATGGTACAGCAAGCTAGATGCGTACTTGAGAAGGTTGTACTTAAGAAGAAATACAGTTAATAATAACCTATATGTATTCAACTCAGAGAAAGGCTAGTTAATAACCATAATATATGTAGATGAGATCATCTTTGGAGGGAATCACTCTAAGCTATGCCAAGATTTTGCATAGAAGATGAGTGAGGAATTTGAGATATCATTGATTGGAGAAATGAATTACTTTCTTGGATTACAATAAAATAATGTGAAGAAGTTATTTTTATTTCTCAGACAAAATATGCCAAAGAAATGGTGAAAATGTTTGGTATGGAGGATAGCAAACCTGTCAGTACCCCTATGACAGTAGGCTGCAAGTTAACAAAAGATCAGGAGGAAAGGAGTACAAGCCCTACAGGATATAGGAAGATGATAGGAAGGCTTTTGTACCTTACAGCATCAAGGCCTGATCTCATGCAAACTGTGTACATTGCTAGTAGATTTTAAGCTAATCTTAAGGAATCTCATGTGTTAGCGGTGAAAAGAATCTTAAGATACCTCAAAGGGTCACTGGAAATGGGTTTGTGGTATCCGACCATGGATTTTATAAAACTATGAGCATACACTAATGCAGACTGCGCAGGAAGTATAGATGACAGAAAATCAACCAACTGTTGCAACTTCTACTTGGGTTCAAAGTGTGTTGCATGGCTAAGTAGAAAGCAAAATAGTGTTGCTTTGAGCACAGCTAAGGCTGAATATATGGCTGCTTATGCAGCATGTACTCAGGTGATATGGATGCAAAGACAACTAGCAAACTTCGGTGTTGAAGTGAAGTTACCAGTGAGTGTACTTTGTGATAATCAAAGTGCTATTGATCTCAGTAAGAATCCGGTTCGACATTCAAGGAGCAAGCATATTGACATCTAGTATCACTTCATCAAAGATCAAGTGGAATAGGGTATAATTTAGTTGGAGTATATTGGCACTAAAGATCAAATTTCAGATATTCTAACTAAATCTCTATCCATAGAGTTGTTTGAAAAGTACAAAATGAGTCTGTCTATGCAAATGCCTCCTTAAGCCTGAAGTTCAGGTGAATCCTCCATCTCTACTTTGCAAGTTTCTTTTGTAATTGGTTGGCAAAGGGGGAGAGAAGCAACAGTGCATGGGGAGCTATTAAGAAAGGGGGAGTGCATATTTAGGAGATTGTTGTTCCCATAGCCTTATATGGGTTGTAAATGTTGTCAACTTTTGTTTAAATCTCCACATTTTTGTGGGAAGCATTCACTATCTTTCCTTTTTGACACCTGTTGCAAAGTGTATCTCTTTCTTTTCTCAACTTAGGTACATCTCTTATAGCTTCATTTTTGGACAACTTGTTTAACCCCTTTTCTCCATGATGTGCCAATCTTTTATGCCACAACAAGTTCTCATTTTTAGTGTTCATATAGCATGTGCTTTTGCTTTTAGAAACTTGGTATAAGTTTCCATTTGTTCTTTCACCCTTAGTAAGAACAGCACCATCTCTTAATCTCTTTATTGTGCAGCCATTCTTGTTAAAATTAACTTCATGTCCATTATCACAAAGTTGGCTAACATTGATGAGATTGTGTTTTAGCCCTTCAACATAAAGCATTTTCTTTAATTTTAGTTTTTCTACACCAATTTCAATAGCACTGATACTTTGAATCTTTAAGGCACCATCATTGCCAAATTTGACTAACCTTCCATCAAATTTTGCTACTCCCTTCAATATCTTGGAGTCTCCTGTTATGTGTGGAGCAGTCACTGTCCAGGATCCATGACTTTTCTTTCTTAGAAGCTTTTAAAACTACTTTTATAACCATAGTCATTTATCTTCCTCTTCTTCTTCTTTAGTCAAATATAGTAGCATATGTGAGTGTTCTCCTTTACACTCTTTGATATGGTAGCAATGTCAAGCAATCCTTAGCAATGTGTCCAGCCTTTTTGCATCTTCCACAAATTTCTACCAACAACTCAAATCTGTTTCTCAATGGAATATGACTTCTTTTCACCTGAGACTGTCTCATTTCTTGATAGAGTCTCCCCTTAGACTCTTGCCTCATATTCCTTTTCATTATAGGCCCATTACTCTAACACGAATTAGCCTTATGCTATACTTACCACAGCTCCAACAAAATCTTTCAAATCTAGATTTTCTTCTCTCACTAAGTCCATGTCTTCTATCTTTAGCAACTGTTGTGGCAACCTTTTCTTCATCTTTGACAACCAATCTCCTTTGGATGGGAGTCTTTACCATATCTTTCCTAACCCATTTTAGCTTGGGTTGGTTTCTCTTCTCCATAACATCATTGTACTTGCTTTTAGGTACAAACACAATTTTCTTCTTCTCTTTTACCTTCTCACTCGGTTTTTCAATATAGCCAAGTCCTTTCTTCCTCATAGAATAAGGTCTTTGATTACTTAGACACTCATCCAACTTCCTGGTAGCATCCTTTTTGATAGAATTTGTTGAAGATGACTCTCCTTTCACTTCCATGGCTTGTATAAAGCTTTTTTCATGATTCCTTAGTTTGAACTCAGCCTTATGGAGCTTGACTTGTAAAATCAGCACCTCTTGCTCTTATACAATCACCTTAGCACCAAGATCATTGTGTATCTTTCCTTGCTCTACCTTAAGTACAATCATCTCCTTAATTATCCTCAAATACTCCTTCTCTTTTGCTTTAAACTCCTATACTTTCACCTAGAGATCAGATTCATCAATAGTAGAATTTTCATACAGCTTATTAAGATGCTTTACCTCATTTTCTAGCTTACTATTTGATAAGCCCATCTTTGATTGCTAGTGTTGGATGTGCTTTCAACACCATCTAACATGGTTGTATGTGTTGATTTTATGTTATGAATGCCATTGAGATGTAGTGTTGTTCCCATAACCTTATATGGGATGTAATTGTTGTTAACCAGATTTAAGTGTACAAGTAAAAGTGGGGTCATATCTCAGGAATTACAAGATAAGACTAGAATGCCGAATAACCTCGTAAAGTGATCTCCTTGGAGTGAACTTATTGAGGGAGTTTAGCATTTTTGGAAGATGGACAGTTAAGGAGGTAGTTTCTTTTGTACATTTTTATACATTTTAACTATTCATGGGCAATATTGGCTGTTCATTCAAGCATTCAAAGGATGAGATTTTAGTAAAAAGAAAAGAGCAAGAAAAATAAATTAAGAAGGAGGATAATGTAGAATTTTGAATGGAATAGTAATATGAAGCCACATAGAGGAGCAAGAAAGGAAATCTGTTGCAGCTTCAATAAGCCCTACTAGGGTTTTCATAGAAGGCAACATATAAACCAAGACTTATCTATTTTTTTAGTGGGATGCAGACCAAAAACGGGGGAGAACAAAAAAGGGTGAAACACTGGAAGATAGTGAAGCAGGTGAGATGTGAGACTTGGTGAGGCGTGAGACCAGGTAAGGCGTAAGACCAGGTGAGACGTGAAACCAGGTGAGGCTTGAGACCAAGTGAGACATGAGACCCAAAATCAATAAGACTAGAAAAGGTTGAAACAGGTGACACTAAAATAGACGTGAGACCCAGAATTGGTGAGAGTAGAAAGGGTGAAACATGTGACACCAGACTAGATGTGAGACCTAGAAATGGTGAGACATGAGACTAGAAACGGTGAGACTCGAGACTAGAAATGGGTAAGACGGTGAGACCAGGAGTTGGATGAGACAACCTAGAGAAGAAATTCGATTAAGCATTTTAGAGAACTCAATGAATTTTCAGATTTCTTCAAGAGAGGCTAGAGAGTGTTTTGGTGATCTTCCAAGTGGTAGTGATGGAGGCTATTCAAATCAAACAAAGGCAAGATAAGCTAGAAGAAGGGTAGACACAGTAAGTGACACTCTTTGTATTGTGATTGCTTTGTGTTTACAATAGTGAAAGGAGTAGAAGATTAAGGCATCCATTGTAATCATAGGGGATGCCACACTGATATTCTCAAGTATAATGGATTGTCTCGGTAGAGGAAAAATCTTTACCACTGTGGAGTACTTCACATTGATGAAACCACATAAATCTCTTATGTCCCTGCTTTCAATTTACATTCTCTATTTTGAATTGAGTTGTGAACACAGCTAAAGAATCATTAAAACTTTAACCTAAAAGAAAACCTAATCAAGAACAACCAATCCATTTAATATGTAAGGTGTCTGAAAGGTAACTTTAGGGACTATTGTGATTAGTAGGTAACAATAGATCTACCTTAGTTGAATCTGAGAAAGAGTTCATTTCTGAGAAGAGTTTGAAGTTGTTCACCTATCAATTAAAAAAGGGGGTAATACTAATTCACCCCCTTTCTCAGTATTACAGATTAGTAAATCCTAGGGTGAAGTTGGGAACTTCAATTGGTATCGGAGCACAGGTTCACTAGTTTGAAACTTAACAGCTTGGTGTACTAGTTTGAAAGGTTTTAGGAGTTTTAACTTGTTCAGCATATTAAGAAATGGATGCCAATACCAGCATCAGAACTACTTACAACAAGAAGGTTCCAATTTTCAACAAAACCAACTACCATATGTGGAGAGCGAGAATGTAGGTGGTATTTGCAACCATGGGCATGAACATGGTGAAATCTGTATAGAAGGGTTTTGTGCCCCTAGAAGAAGGTGATTGAAATGAAAGTCATACAGGCAAAGAAGCCAGCAACCTTGCCTACACAGCAAGTAATGAACAAAAGAAAACAAGCTATGATTAGACCCAAGAAGAGGCAATTTCAAGGTCGTTGCCTTTATTGTGGAGTTTGGGGTCACAGGGCAAGTAAATACTAGTGGAGAAGGCCAGTATGTTTTCCAACTTGAGAAGATCCAATGCTACATACAGGGGGAGACAATACAAAATTCAGAAGAGAACACTTGTCATAAGTTCTTGCACATACTATAAAAAGCAAGGATATACTAACAAGGATTATTGGTGGAAGCCCAAACTAGTGATTTCAAAGAATAAGTTTGCTATATTGGCAGACTTGGGACAATCTGAAAGGTGTGGGTAGGATGGCCATAATGCCAAGAGATGCATGACACTTCTCCCTGAGTAAGAGAAGGCACTCAATGGCACAATGAAAACAATTGGTACAATCAAAGCTAAGAAAAAGGAGAAAACTATCTTCAAGTCAGTTCAAAAAGAGGAATATAAAGCTAAAAAGGAGGTGGCTAATATAACTGAAATTACACTAAAGGCTGACTACAAGAATAACTATTAACTGGATGCACATCACACACGACAAGAGAAAAGAGTAAATTATCAAAACTAAACAAGTAAAGAGAAAGGCCAGTTGATAACCATAGTATATGTAGATGACATCATCTTTGGAGAGGATCACTCTGAGCTATGCCAAGAATTTGTACAGAAGATGAGTGAGGAATTTGAGATATCATTGATTGGAGAAATAACTTATTTTCTTATATTACAGATAAAACAATGTGAAGAAGGCATTTTTATTTTTCAGACAAAATATGCCAAAGAGATGTTGAAAAAGTTTGGCATTAAGGATAGCAAACTTTTCAGTGCCCCTATGTCAGTGGGTTGCAAGTTAACAAAAGATCAAGAAGCAAGGAGTACAAGCCCTACAAAATACAGTAAGATGATAGGGAGCCTTCTGTACCTTATAGCATCAAGGCCTGATCTCATGCATATTGTGTGCATTGCCAATAGATTCCAAGTTGATCCTAAGGAAACTCATGTGTTGGCAATGAAAAGAATCCTAAGATACCTCAAAGGGACACTGGAAATGGTTTTGTGGTATCCTACCATGGATTCTATAAAACTACAAGTATACATTAATGCAGACTAGGTAAGAAGTACAGATGACAAAAAATCAACTAATGGTTGTAGCTTCTACTTGGGTTCAAAGTGTGTTGCATGGTTAAGTAGAAAGCAAAATAGTGTTGCTTTGAGCATAGCTGAGTATATGGTTGCTTGTGTAGCATGTACTCAGGTGATATGGATGCAAAGACAATTGATAGATTTGGGTGTTGAAGTGAAGTTACCAATGAGTGTACTTTGTGATAATCAAAGTGCAATTGATCTCAGCAAGAATCTAGTTCAACATTCAAGGAGCAAGCATATTGACATCCAGTATGACTTTATCAAGGATAGTAGAACAGGGTGCAATTTAGTTAAAGTATATTGGCACTAAAAAACAAATCACAGATATTTTAACGAAACCTTTGTCCACAGAGTTGTTTGAAAAGCATAGAATGAGTTTGTCTGTTTAAATGCTTCCACAAACCTGAAGCTTAAGTGAATCCTTCATCTCTACTTTATGGGTTTTGTAGATTTGTAATTGGTTGGCAAAGGAGGAAAGAAGCAACAATGCAGGGAGAGCTATTAAGGAAGGGGGAGTGCATATTTAGGGGGAGTTGTAATTCATCTGCTTCTAGATTATTACTCTAAGAAGATTATGAAGGACTGTTACATAACTATTTTTGTTGTGGGCGTTGCCAACAATTACAAAGGGGGAGATTGTTGTTCCCACAGCCTTGTATGAGTTGTAATTGTTGTTAACTAGATTTAATTGTGCAAGTAAAAGTGGGGTCATATCTCAAGAATTAAAGGATAAGACTAAAATGTCAAATAACCTTGTAAAGTGATCTCCTTGGAGTGAACTTGTAGAGGGAGTTTAGCATTTTTGGAAGATAGGCAGTTACGGGGGCAATTTCTTTTGTACATTTTTATACATTTTTAATTGTTCATTGGCAATATTGGTTGTTCATTTAAGCATTTAAAGGATGAGATTTTAGGGGTCAAGATTGATTATTAACTATTAACTGTTGACCCTAAATTTTAGGAAGTCAATGTTGACCATTGACCCTAAATTTTTGGACTTAAATATGGTCATTAATTGTAGGGCAACATATGGGAATTAATGATGACTGTTGATGATTGTGTAGCCTTAATCTCAAAACTCTATAAATACTCGTATACATCTTGTAAAAAGGGTGTGTGCTACATAATTTTGAGAGAGTTGGCCAAAGGATAGAGAATGACAAATCTAAAGGCAAGGAAAGGGTGAATGACAGAGAGAAAGGCAACCACCAACGGAGAGAATGACCGGCCAAGGCAAAGAAGACAACCACCAAGGGAGGTGTAGCCAGCTAAGGAGAGAGCGGTAGGCCAAGAAAGATGCAGCAGTAACCAGCCAAGAGGAAAAGTAGGGTACAAAAGGCCAAAAAGGAGAGAAACCAAGCAAGGTAGCTGGCCAAAGAGGAGTAACAAGGTGTAGCTAACCAAAAAGGAAAGAAAGAGAGCAAGGTAGTCGGCCACGACACCAGCACATCCAGGAGGCTTTCCAGCAGATAAGCAACACGTCCTTACAGGTCTAGGAGGGTAAACCAGCAAATGCCACTGAGGTAGCAACCGCACCAGTAAACATTACCAAGGCAACAACCACACCAGTAAACCAACAATGCAACCAACGAAGACAAACCAGAAGGAGGCAGAAGCAGTATATGAGTCCAGCTAGAGGTGGAGTAGTAGCACAAGGGTCTTGCACTAACAACCAATGTGAAATAGCAGGTAGTGCACCAACAAACGGTGGTAGTGCATAGGGATAGCAATAGCAGCGTAAGAAAATAGCTGCAAGGCATGGGGATAACAACAGTGACATTAACAAACAACAATAGTGCACTCGGATAGTAGGAACAATTTGTGTGGACAGTATCTGTAGCATGTGTGGATAATAGAGTGCATGTAGACAGTAGTAGTAGCACAAGTGGACAACAGTAGTTGCGCATCCGAAGTGAGTGCAGACAGCAATAGTAGTGCATGTGGACAACATTAGCAGTGCGCACAGACAACAATGGCACCATGCGTGTACAACAGGAGTAACGCACACAAACAGCAGCAGTAAGACGTGTGGACAACATTAGTAGCCCACATGGATAACAATAGTAATGCGTATAGATAACATTAGCATTACGTATAGCACCGGTAAAGGGTAAGATAACACCAATAGTGAAGGAAGGAGAAGATCCATATTCTGCTCTATCAGTCTATACACATTAAGTGATCGTTTTAAAGGAAAGGTTTTACTAGAAACTCTTGATAAATTTGTTAAAAAATAGGGTGGGATACCCTTGGAGTGATTAAAAGATCAACTCCTTGATCAAGAGATTGTTGTAAGTGGTTAAGGAGTAATCCTTCCATAAGTGGTGAAGGAATGATCCTTCCACAACATAATTGTATTCCTTGATAACAAGAGTGAATTGTGTGATTTAGGAGTGATCTTATCACATTGTGGATGTAGCTCACACATTGTGGGCGAACCACATAAAAATTGTTGTGTGTACTTCGGTGCTTGTATATTAATTTATATTCATATGGTTGCACTTATATAAAGAAGAAAAATAAAAAATTGGATCATCGACTCTATCAAGTCACAAATGTTAAATCTGGATTGATTTGTAAAAAGAGTATATCTTATATTGATTCACTTCCTTATTAGTGTGAGACCTAAAATGGTTCTCATCAAGTGGTATCAAAACTGGTTCCTTTGTTGATCCAATTTTTCTATTTTGAAGTGAAGTTGTGCATTGTTGTGTGAGTTTTTATCTCTACTACTGCTTGAGATCATAGAACTACTGCTTGAGATCATAAATAGTATGAACACTGTTAATAGCAAGGGCATCCTTACGTTTGATGGATAGAATTATCAGTTATGGAAAAATAGAATGCTTCCCTTGGTCTTGATGTCTTTGAGTCTGCTATTAGTGGCTTCATCCTTATTACTGAAGGTGATCCTATGACACCGACTGATAAAAAGAACTTAGAGTGTGATGGAAAGGTAAGAAATGCCTTATATGCCTTCTTGTCCAATAAGGAATTCACAAAGGTGATGGGGTGTAACACAGCCAAGCAAATTTGGGATAACTTGAAGAACATTATGAAGGAGACAATATTGTGAAGGAAGCCAAGCTAAAAATCTGGAAGAGCAGATTTAAAGATATAAATATGTAAAATAATGAGTTTGTGGATGCCTTCTTCACAAGAGTTAATGAAATTATGTCCTCCATCAAAAGCTATGGAGAGGAGATCCACGATGCCACTATGGTAAGGAAAATACTTAGAACTTTGTCAGAAGCTTATAATGCTAAAGTCTCTTCCATAGAAGATAGAGATTTAGATAGACTACCCTTAAATGACCTGCACAGCATATTGGTGGCTTATGAAATGAGAATAGCCCCAATGAAGAAAAAAAAAAAAGAAGTCTAAGGTGGAGAAAGAGCTAGCTTTCAAGGCAATGAGGAAATTAAAGATTAAAGACCAAGAAGAGGAGTCTGATAGCAACTCTGAAGAAAGGACTTGGCTATATTAAAAAGTTGAGTGAAAAGGTAAAAGAAAAGAAGAAAATTGTGTTTGTGCCCGAAAGCAAGCACAATGATGTGATGGAGAATTGAGACCAATTGAAGTTAAAATGAGTTAGGAAAGATGTCATGGAGACTCCAATCTAAAGGAGACAAGCTATCAAAGATGGAGAGAAGGTTGCCACACTAGTTGCTACAACAAGTAGACTTGAACTTGGTAAAAGAAGTAAATCCAAGTTTAAAGGATTCTGCTGGAGCTATGGTAAGAATGGGCACAAGGCTGATGCGTATTAGAATATTCGGCCTATAATGAAGAGGAGAGTGAGGCAAGAGTCTAGGGGGAGACTCTATCAAGAAAGGAGATAGTCTTAAGTGGAAAGAAGTCATATTCCACTGAGAAACAATTTTGATTTGCTGGGAGTGATCTGTGGAAGATGTGAAAGGTTTGGACACACTGCTGAGGATTGCTTGACATTGTTGCTTGGTCAAAGAACGTAAAGGAGAATATGCCAACCACTGTTGCCTAGTCAAGGAGTGCAAAGTATAACACTTACACATGCTCCTATATTCGGCCTAAGAAGAAGAAGAAGAGGAAGAGAAATGTCTATGGTTATAGAAGTAGCCTTAAAAACTTCCAAGAAAGAAAAGTCATGGATCCTAGATAGTGTTTGCTCTTCACATATGACAAGAGACTCTAAGAAGTTTAAAGAAGTATCAAAATATGATAGAGGATCAGTTAAATTTGGTAATGATGGTGCCTTAAAGATTAAAGGTATTGGTGCTACTGAAATTGGTGCAGAAAAGCTGAAATGAAAAAAAGTGCTTTATGTTAAAGGGCTAAAACACAATCTCATTAGTGTTAGCCAGCTTTGTGATGATGGACATGAAGTTATTTTCAACAAAAGTGGATGCACAGTAAAGAAATTAAAAATGGTGCCATGTTGACTAAAGGAGACAAAACAAGTGGAAACTTATACCAAGTTTCAAGAAGTAAGAACACATGGTACATGAGCACCACAAATGAGAATTTGTTGTGGCATGAGAAATTGGGACATCTTGGACAAAAGAGGCTGAACTTAAGTATTCAGCCACTCCTTAGAGGCTGAGGTATCCTTTAACCCTTCTCCTTTTCCCTCTTCTATTATTCTTTGGATTTGTTGTTAAAGGGAGATATATTTTGCAGAAATCCAAAGAGATTATATATTGATCAAAAGGGGGACTTAAAACCGATTAAGGGAGATGCATGTTTTAGGGAGAGCTGTGAATGTCAAAGGTTGTTATATGTGCATTGCTAGATGTTGGATTTAATTTTGTTGCCAATAAATCCAAAGGGGGAGATTGTTGACCCCATCTTTAGTGACTAATGTTGGATTTGTTGTCAATACCATTTCACATGGTTGTATTTATTGATTTTATGTTATGAATGCCATTGAGATGTAGTGAGGTCATTAGGAGAAACTAATGATGACAAATCAACCTTGACATTGAGGAGTCAACATTGACTATGACCCTAAATTTTAGAGGTTAAGATTAACCGTTGACCATAAATTTTAGGAAGTCAATGTTGACCATTGACCTTAAATTTTAGGACTCAAATCTGGCCATTAATTGTAAGGCAACATGTGGAAATTAATGATGACTGTTGATGATCGTGTAGCCCTAATCTCAAAGTTCTATAAATACCCCTATATGTCTTGTAAGAAGGGTGTGTGCTACAGAATTTTGAAAAAGCTTGTCAAAGGAGAGAGAATGGCAAACCTAGAGGCAAGGAGAGGGTGAACAACAAAGAGAGAGGCAGCCACAAAAGGAGAGAGTGACTGGTCAATACAAAGAAGATAGTCACCAAAGGAGGTGCAACCGCCCAAGGAGAGAGCAATAGGCCAAGGAAAGTGTAGCAGTAGTCGGTTAAGAGGAAAAGCAAGGTGTAGCTAGCCAAGAAGGAGAGAAACCAAGTAAGGCAATTGGCCAAAGAGAGCTAACAAGGCAATCAACCAAGGAGGAAAGAATAGCATATGCGGTAAGCAGCTGCTATGTGTACAAACAGTAAAAGCAGCATATACAGAGTGCATGTAGATAGTAGCAACAATGCAAGTGGATAGCAATAGTAGTGCATGCTGACAGCATTAGTAGTATGCATATACAACATTAGCAGTGCATACGGATAGCAGCAGCAGAGTGCACTAACAACATTTGCAATGCATATGGATAGCAGCAGTAGCAAGTGGCACCATGCACAAACAGTAGGAATAGTTCACACAAATAGCAGTGGTAATGCGCACGGAAAACAATGGCAATGCATACGGACATCATTAGTATCGCGAGCAACACTGGCAGCAGGTGAGACAACATTGGTAGCAAAGGAAGGAAAGATCCATATTCTACACTAGCACTTTATACACATTGAGTGATCATTCTCCAGGAAAGGTTTTACCATAACCTCATGATAAATTTGTTGAAAAATAGGGTGGGATACCCTTAAAGTGATCAAGAGATTGTTGTAAGTGGTTAAGGAGTAGTCCTTTCACAAGTGGTTAAGGAGTGATCCTTTCACAATATTGTTGTATCCCTTGATAACAAAAGTGGATTGTGTGATTTAGGAGTTATCCTATCACACCATGGATGTATCTCACACATTGTGGGTAAACCACATAAAAATTATTGTGTGTTCTTAGGTGCTTGTTTATGCACTTGATTTCTGATTTGTACAGTTGCACTCACATAAAGGAGAAAAATAAAAAATTAGATCATCGACTCTAACAAGTTATAAAGGTTAAATCCAAATTGATTTGTAAAAGGAGGATATCTCACACTTATTCACCCCTCTCTCAATGTGAGACCTAAAACAGTCTTCATGAAGTGGTATCAGAGTTTGGTTCCTCTGGTGATCCAATTTTTCTGCTTTGACGTGAAGTTATGCATTGTTGTGTGAGTTTTTATTTCTATTGCTGCTTGAGATCATAGATAGCATGAACAATGCAACAACAAGTACATCCCTACATTTGATAGACAGAATTATCAGTTATGGAAGAATAGAATGCTCTCATATATGATATCCCTTGTTCTTGATGTGTTTGAGTCTGCTGTTAGTGGCTTCATCCTTATTGCTGAAGGTGATCTTATGATGCTGGCTGATAAGAAGAACTTAGAGTGTGAAGGAAAGGCAAGAAATGCCTTATATGCCTCCCTGTTTGCTAAAGAATTCACCAAGGTGATAAGGTGTAACATAACCAAGTAAATTTAGGACAAATTGAAGAATATCTATGAATGAGACAAGGTTATAAAGGAAGTCAAGCTACAAATCTGGAGGAGCAGATTCAAAGACATAAAGATGAAAAATGATAAGACTGTGGATATGTTCTTCACAAAAGTTGATGATGACCGTTTTAGGTCTCACACTGAGAGGGGGATGAATCAGTCTGTGATATGCACTTTTTGCAAATCGATCTAGATTTAATCTCTATGGTTTGTTAGAGCCAATGATCCAATTTTTATCTTTCTCCTTTATGTGAGCGTGACAATATAATTATAAATCAATGCATAAGCATCCAAGCATACACAAAAATTTTTACGTGGTTCACCCACAATGTATGAGCTACATCCACGGTGTGATAGGATCCCTCATAAATCACACAATCTACTCTTGTTATCAAAGCATACAATTTGGTTGTGGAAGGATCACTCCTTAACCACTTATAATGATCTCCCAATCACTCCAAGGGTATCCCACCTTTTTGTTCAACAAATTATCAAGAGTTTATAAAAGAACCTTTCTTAGAGAATGATCATTCAATGTATATAGACTGTTAGAGCAGACTATGGATCTTCTCCTTCCTTCGCTACCAGTGTTGTCTTACCTACTGCTAGTGCTACCTCACCTACTGCCTTGGTAGGATCTCTCCTCTATTGTCAGGCACATTTTCTCCTTGACTACTACAAGCTGCCAAACTTGCTACCAGGTACATTTCCTCCTCTGCTACTGTAAGTTGTTGGACCTTTGGACGGGCATGCTTTCTCCTTTTGCGATTGCAAGTTGTTGGACCTACTGCTATTGCTACCTTATTACTGCTTGCACGTTTTGCTATTGCTATCTACATGTGCTGCTATTGTTGTCCACACATGATGTTGCTGCTGTCCACACGTGTTATTGATGCTGTCCGTGCACGCTACCGCTGCTGTCCACACGCATTGCTAATGCAGTTCATAAAGCTGCCACATCTATCCGCTGCTGTCCACATGTGTTGTTAATGTTGTTTGCACGTACTATTGCTGCTACCTGCTATCCACACACGTTGTGCCTGCTATCTGCACATACTGCACGTACTATTTGCATGTGCTATGATTGCAGTCGCTCACTGCAATAGTTTTCTTGTGTGCACTTTCCTCACACACTGTAGCAATTTTTTCACTTCGTTGCTGTTCTCCCCATGCGTTGCAGCTGTTTTCTTTTGCCACTATTTCTCTCCTAGTGCACTACAATAGTTTTCTCACACTGCTGCTACTCTCCTTGCACACTGCAACAGATTTCTCGCGCTGTTACTGCTCTCCCCACACACTGCAACAAATTTCTCGCGCCGCTGCTACTCTTTCACACTGCTATTGCACGTTTTAAATTTTTTCTTAATTCCTAAGCGTGTTTCCGCTACTGGGAAGCCTCTTGAGGTGCTCCTGATGCTGGTATACCCTCCTAGACGTGCAAGGACATGCTGCTACTACTGGTATACCCTCTTAGACGTACAGGAACGTGCTGCTGGTATACCCTCCTAGACCTATAAGGATGTTTACAGCTATTGTTATACCCTCATGGATATGCAGGAACGTGCTGCTGGTGCTGGTATACCCTCTTAGACCTACTATTGTCACTGGGAAGTCTCCTAGATATGCTGTTGCTGCTAGGAAGCCTCATAAATGTGCTGCTAGTGCAGCGAAGTCTCCTGGATGTGCTGCTGCTCTCTTCTTGGTTGGCTAACTTGCCTTCTTTCCTTGGTGGCTGTTAAACTCTCCTTGGCCCGCTGTCCTTTGCTTTCTTTCTTCCTCTCCTTGGCCAACTGCGTTGCCTTCTTTCCTTAGTGGCTGCTATACTCTCCTTGGTTAGCTGCCCCTTGCTTTCTTTCTCTCCTTCCTGGCTGGTTGCACCTTGCTTGGTGGCTACCTCCTCTTTGCTGTTTGCCTCCCTTTTTCCCTAGGTTTGCCACTCAGCTCTCTCTCTATCATTTCTCTCAATTTTCTCCAACACACACCCTTCTTGCAAGACGTATAGAGGTATTTATAAAGCCTTGAGATTAAGGCTACACGATCTTCAACGATCATTGTTAATTCCACATATTGCCTAATAATGAATGGCCAAATTTGATTCCTAAAATTTAGGCTCAATGGTCAATTTGACTTCCTAAAATTTATGGAATGCCATAATAAAAAAGTTTTATAATTATAAATTAAATTTTAAACTTATGTATATTAAAAAATAAAGACAAAAAAAATATTTTGTCCTTATAATTGTATCTACAAAATAAAAATTAATATATAAATTATACTAATACATAATTTTATTTTGCTAAAAAGAAAAAGTACACTAGTGAATCAAAAACTATAATTTTGTGAAATCAACCATTTTTTCTTTTTGATTTGGTGTTAAAATGGCATCCGAACTGGCAAGTCCCTGTCTCCTAATCAACAAGCAATGCTGACATGGTCATGCTGAGTCATCCATAGCCTAGTCCTACTTTCTCTCCTCCCATACCCCCTTCCCGTTAGTCAGCTAACTTGTACAATTGTTGACACCATCGGCCATCCTCTCTTTACTGGAAATTTTTAGTGGCAAAACCCTAACTCATTTACAATTTCTCCCTCTTCGTGATCTCACTCTCACTCTCACTCTCTCTCTCTCTCTCTCTTCAACTCACGTCTCATTTCCAATGACTATCAAATTCCAAATCAAATGAAAAGTCAAAGACAACCCAAGATTGCTCCTTTCACCCTTTTTCATCAATACCCATGTCAAATTTATTAGCCTTCTCCTCATTAAAAACTCGGTATCTATCACTTGAAAGCCCTTGTAATTCATTAATCTCCTCCAAGTGAACAACTTCTTCAAGCTCTGACTCTTATAAACTCCTAAAAACATTTGCACTGTCCTTATTTATTAGTGCTTGGCTTTATGAGACTTTTCTTAATAATTTCGTCTCTTTTTAAAGCAACTGCCTTGTCGATCTCGCCAAATAAATCATCCCCAGAACTTTTGCTAAACAAAGAATTTATGCTTATAGATGAGTCCTCTACATCGGCCATGGCATTAAGGTACGCAGATTAGTGCTTCTTAAAGTCCTACAAATTTACAAGCTGTAACAGGACCGAAATTGTTAATCATATGCAAGGAATGACAGTAATTGTAGTTGGTGAAGCATACAATCTCGGTTGTTGTACTTCTTGACATGTTTTTGGAATTTTTTTTTTGGACAGTCAATCAAACGTAAAGAACTTGTCATTGATACTCCTGTTAAACCTGAACCATACCAGCCTGCCAGAAGGTCTATCTACTCTAGTTATAAAAAAGGAAGAAGGGAAGAAGGTAAGGGCAGCGTGAAAAAAAATCACTCTTTAGCACCACATCTTCTCCTAAAGAATATAAAGAAAAATTAGCAGAAACTATCATAAAGATAAAATCTTTAGCCAAAACATTACAATTGGACTCCAGCCGAATTTTGATTTAAATAACTTGTTACGGCTTGTACATTTGCTAACTTACACCCATACCAGTTTGCTTTGTGTTTGATTAAATGCCCTGACTATAATTTGAAGATTGACTAATTTTTATCTAGACATTTTGATTAATTTTTGTTGTAAGCAATTCTTGATAAAAAAGTTTGATCTTCTTTTGAAATGACCTAATGAGTTAAAATATATGTTTTTGTTTTTACCAGAATTAATCTTCTTTTTGTTCAAAATACCTTTTTAAAATGGCAATTTTAATTTTTATAAGTATCTAAACAAATTTTTTCTAAGCAATTTTTTAATTAATATAAATTTATCATTTTTAGTTGATTTAGGATTTGTGTATCACTATGCATACTAGTTAAGTTAAAGAAGATTTTTCTTTCGTATAACAAGTTTGTGGAATTGCTTTATTAAAATTTACTCATGAAAAAAATCATTTTAGAGCTAAATGATGTATTATTAATGGAACTCCTTCTTTTTGATATATTAATATATTATTTTTAAAAAATATATATTATTTTTATATTTCACTTTTTATTATGAATTATTTGGAGTGATTGTATTATAAAAATAAGTTATTTAAGTAAATGTATATTTGATAAAACTCATTTTCTTAAAAAGATCAATCTAATAGTTTTGGGGTTTCCCTAAAAAATCTATCAAAATTTACTTTTATTAATAAGCGTTTTCTTTATAACATTTAATTAAGTATAGAAGGTAATACTTTATAATAAATCTTATATACTAAAAATATATTTCTAAATTGGTAACATAAATTTTAAATTAAAGTATTTTTAATATTTTGATCAAATAAAGACCTTGAATAATTTGAATAATAATTAAAATAAATTGACCTATTAACTAAATTTGATTTAAAGATAATATGTAAAGAAACAATAAAAGTTCAACATTCTTTCATCTTTTAAAGGCAATAATATAAATGTGTTTATGCCTATTCCTTGATAAGATGATTTATAAATGCCCATATCTATTGATATAAGACCAACTCATTGACTAATTTGATTATTTTAATTTATAATTCTTGTTTTATTTTAACTATTGGCAAATTTCACCTATTATAATCCATTATTACATCAAGAGAGGTTGGAGCCATCTTATTCAAAGATCACACCAATCCAAACATTGCCTCTAGTTTTCAAATTTAGATTTCTTCTCATTCCGTTGATAACATCTTCCAAAATTATCCTTTTTAACCTAGTTAAATTGGATTTGCACTCTATTAAAAATATGGCTGTTCAAGTAAAACCAATATATTAGGAGGTGTTGAAATTTCATCCAAATAACAATTATCATGACAATGAAGTTCCTATACTGGTATGTAATGGATATCAAATTTATTTTTTAGTAAGATTGATTGAATAAAGCGCAATGGACTAGCACAAGTACACAATGATGTTTCCTTTAACGTTAATAAAAAATTTAATGATAACAGAAGCTAGTATTAAATAAAAACAATTTTTTTGACGTTGATATTTAGAAAAAACAACACAAAAAATATCTGCTATAGCCTGACTTTTTCAAAAAATTTAAAAGATACAGGATCCTGATATAAGCCAAAAAATTAAATAAGAAAATTTCTTTCAACGTTGACCTAAAAAGGAAAAAACTTATATAACACAATTTTTTTTTCCCAAGGATGTTTGTAACATAGTTTGGTACGAAATATGGAAAGCCCAAAGCAAAACCAATGCCATTTGAGGTAGTGTGCCCAAGCCCTTTTTATAAGAATAATGAAACTTATGATGGACAAAAAAAAAGTAAATACAAACTGACAGGAAGATTGGCTACTCCGATAGAGTAACAAAGTGTGAAATATAGTCATTTCAGTGCTAACCAACAATTAAGGCCAAAGAAAACCAATGCCTGTAAAGACTTGTTTGCATAGGTCTCATCTGTACAATGTATGTCATCTAAATATGAATGGAAGTGTAGTATTATCTCCTTTTCAATGACCAAATACCCCCTCCACCCAATAGAGCCTTAATTTGAAGGACAAGGGGAAGCAGTGGCAAAAGAAGCCTTTGATAAGTAAAATGCTCTTGCCAAGCTCTTAAAGGTATTTGCCCTAATACAACCACAAACTCCTTGTAAAAAGAGAGAAAATTGTCACCATTTAGCTTCGCCTCCAATAGAATCTTAAATGCCATAATGCGGCGACCCAATTGCACATGCAACACAGCAATTCCCATACATCTCCAATTAAAACATCTCGTTGGACTGGTTTACTTAAATGGATGACAAACCATTACACCAACCAAATCCATTTAAACTATTGTTGATCAGAGAAAGCACCAAGGACACACATTATTGCTAGAAAGCAATAAGACCCAGCTGTGACAACCATAGGGCTATAATCTGTCCCAAATTATATGAAGGGAAACTAAAATGTTACCTCTTCTATCAAACTCAAATGGAATCATTTTCTTAAGTTCTGTATAGTCTATAGACCACTTTTAAAGCAATGAAAACCAGAATTCTAATCCAGAACATGACCAAAATCATTTAGTGAACAAAGCATTGCTAACCAGTAAGTGATTCAATAAAAGGCAAAATAGAATCTAAAAGTGTTTATTTTATTTCTCACCAATTTTACTTAGTATAAACTTTTGGCACCCAATGGACCCAAGAAGATTCCCTCCCCCAAAAAGTTAAAAAAAAAAACAGAAAACCCAACCTTGGTAGATAAAATAAAGATAAAAAAAAAAGGAAGAAGAGGAAAAAAGAAAAAACAAGAGATTAAGGGAGCCTTGATGAAAAGTTTAGATAGGTCATCAAAATGATTTTTGAGTAATCTGTTAAAAGTTTAGAAAAGTTAGTTGATACAATCTTTGTGATACCCTACAATCATAGATGTTGTTGACTAAGTCACATAAAACAATGCAAGCATGAAGTCTTTGGGGATTGTTCCACATGAGCAAATTTCAGAGAGACAGATGATGTTGAAGACTATAAAACTAAAGAGATGGTCCTTAGTGAAAGTATGTGATGCATATATTAGTAAAAACCTAAGCAATTCTGTAAAAGACAAACATATAAAAGGGATAGGATTTTTAGTTAGGTGAGGGCAACCATTGGCAACACAAGAATATCTACAGCTAGCAGAGCATATTCCACAACCCAAGATATCCAACCCATCAAGCTACATATCAAAGCCAAAAGACTAATTTTAAGCAAACCATTTGCCTTTCTATCATAAAGTTAAATTAAGAGGATATCTGGTTGTGGAAAAATACTTTATTCACCTTTAAGTTTTCTTTTTCATTTTCTCCACAAAAATTTTAAGGAAAATAGGAGAAAAAGAAGAAGAAAAAGACACAACACAAAAGATCAAGCAACAAAAGGTTGACACCTTCAAACTAAGGCTCTGAAGTAGGCTTTCTAGGATTAGGACCTTGTAATTTGTCATTCTTAAACTCAGTAGAAATGGTTTCATCACATGCTAAATAGTAAGAACGAAAAATCTCTACTAATAAATGAGAGAGAAAATCAAAACCAAAATTGAATTCTAGCTAAGTCAGTGATACCTACAACATCTCAACTAGGAGAATTATATGTTCTGCATGCTTTCGACATGTTTAAAACCCTTGAATGCATAATACCTAGATTGAAATGCAAAAATCATTAAGACATGTCCTAAAGACTGATGAACCAAAGAGGAACAACCAAGCAAAAAGCATACAGTCCTACTCTAAAATAGTAAAAAAAAAAGAAAAAAAACTCACTTAGAACTCCCTCAACATCAGAATCCATGACCTAGAACAATTGAGAAAGTTCTCGTTAGTTCAATAGTAGATTTAAAAACACATAAGATGTTAGTCTATTAGCAGATGACAAGGTTGTAGAAAAATAAAAGGCATAAAATGAAAACAAATTCGTTGCATAAACATGTAAACAGATATAATTATACCTTAAGAAGTTCTCGAGTAAGCTTAAAGGGTGCACTCTCAAAATTTACACCATCAGGTGAGTTAGAGAGCATGAAGCCAAAATCAATGTGTATAACCATACTTTAAATGACCTAAGTAGAGGTGCAAAAATTGACCGACTTAAATAACCCAACTTAACCCGTCCAAAACTCAACTCCACCTAACCCACATTAACTGAAAAGTCAATGCCTTGTAACCTAAATCACTTGAAACCAAAGTAACCCAAATCCATGAAACCTAAAACCCAAAAAATCTAAATCTAAACTTGAAAGAACCAAAATTTTAACATATTTGAAGTCTAATGAACTTGAGACCTGATTAACCCAAAACCCAATGACCCAAGATCCAATGAAACCAAAATAACTGAAACCCAAATGAACTAAAACCTAAGCTCTAATCTAATATGGCTTACCCAGTTGCTACTAATAGAGCCAAGTGTCACAAAGTTAGACTCAGATTGTGCTAATTCGCACGGTACTTAGACACCTTCTGAAAAAAATGAGCTAAGTAAGTCTTATAGAGTTTGAGAGAATCGACTTGGAGTCGAGAGAGGCTAAAAAAAAGGCAAGAAAATCAAAGGCATAAGAGAAAGCTTTGCAAAGGAGAGAACCTTCAATTCAATGGTATGTCTTACAAATGAGAGGAGTGTGGTATTTATAGTGGTTCCACCTCCTTAATATGTGGCTACAATTAGTTGTTCTAGTTTTTTATGAAACCCCTAGGTCAAGACTATTTTAGAATAATTTAGATATTTATTAAGAGAGAATTTTAAAGACTTGACAGATAAGCATCGGTTTGACAATGCTCTTGGGACAAGCAGTTACATCCTCCCCCACTTAGTCTCACGACGTCCTCGTCATGCCTTCATCCTTATAATGTTGAATGCGATTAGCACATTGCCAAAGTAAATCTTCTCGTTCCCAACTAACCTTATGGTCTGGTAGATGTTTCCACTTGACTAAGTACTCGGTGTAATTAGGAAGTCCCTTTTTTCGTATCACCCTATCAGTAAGGATGCATTCCACTTCCTTGTTGAATTCAATGATGACAGCAGTTGGGGCACGCTTGGATTGCCCATGACTTGGATTTTCTATGTCTTTATGAAAGGTCTTTAGAAGACTTACATGAAAGAAGTGAATTTTGAGTCTTGGGAGAAGTTGGACTTGGTAAGCAGCCTTCTATACTCATTTAATTATGAGAAATGGCCCTTCATATCTCCTCATTAAGCCTTTATGACTTTGTGTAAGGACTCGAATTGGTTGGGTGGCAACTTTACCATCACCTAGTCTCCCTCCATGTATTCCTTTGGGCATCGCTTGGAATTGACCCACTTTTTTATCCGTTTGGCAGCTTTGTCAAGGCAGGCTCTTGTGATGTCTACCTCTTCGTGCCATTCCTTTACAAACTTGTAGGTAGCAGAGTTGATTCCCATGTAGGAGGCAACAGTACTTGGGGTTAAAGATTATTGTCCCATGACAATTTTAAAGGGACTTTTGCCTACTGCTTCGCTCTTTTGGAAGTTATAGGAGAATTTGGTAATGTCAAGCAGTTTTGCCCAATCTCACTGATGGGCACTAACACAGTGCCTTAAGTATTGCTCCAATAAAGCATTGATGTGCTTGGTTTGGCCATCACTTTGGGGATGGGAGTTGGTTAAGAAGTTCAAATCAGTCCCCAGTAACTTGAACAACTCACGCCAGAACTTTCCTGTAAAGTGGGGATCTCTATCACTTATTATGCTTTTAGGTACTCTTTATAACTTCACCACATTCTTGAAGAATAGGCCAGCGGTTTCGTCAACTTTGCAATCAGTGGGGGTTGGAACGAAGATGGTGTACTTGCTAAATCAGTTAACAATTACCATAATGCTTCCAAACCCATCAAACTTGGTAAAGCCACGATGAAGTCCATTTAGACACTTTCCCAAGGTCATTCAGCAATTTGTAGTGGCTCAAGTAGACTGATTGGGCATTGTTGTTCCACCTTCATTTGTTGACAAACGAGACAAGTCCACACATAGGCCTTAATATCATCCTACATTTGTAACCAGTAATAGTTTTGTTGAATAAAGGCAAGGGTGTGTGCCATACTTGGTTGACCAGCCCATAGGGAGTTATGAAACTTCTTGAGAACGTCTTTTCGTAGATTTCCCCACTTAGGAATGAAGACTTGATTGCCAATCACCATGAGAATCCCATCATTTAGCCAAAATTGTCAAGCCTCCCTTCACTAGCGATCCTTAGTAGATTTTTGGCCAAATTGTCCTATGATGTGCCTTCCTTGATCCATTCAAGGAAGTCACTCTTTGGTGTGCTGGTGGATAGTGCTACTAGTTCCACCTTTCGACTTAATGCATCGACAACAACATTAGACTTACCTAGCTTATATTGAAGCTTGTAGTCAAATTTGGCCAAGAAATCTTGCCAATGAGGTTGCTTGGGGCTACATTTCTTCTAAGATTGGAAGTAGCTTATGGCGACATTATCAGTCATGATCACAAACTAACAGTGTATCACCTCTCCATATCATTCAGTTTATAGCTTTCATAGGCAATGGAATGCCCATCTTGCTTCAGGACTCCCTTAATGGTAAAGTCAGATGCGTTCATGTGAACTTCAAAAGCCTTCTAATAGTTAGGCAATGCCATGATTGGTTCTTTAGAGATTGAGTGTTTCAATCTCTCAAAGGAGGATTGGCATTCCTTTCACCAATGCCATATAAGTAAATTTGTCAGTGGTGCAGCTACGATAGAATATCCTTTGATAAACTACTTGTAGTAATTAACCAGTCCCAAGAATGATCGCAATTCAATGACTTCATAAGAGGTTCCCATTCTTGAATGACATGGACCTTTTCTCAATTCATCATAAGCTTGCCATCCTTCATCTTGTGACCAAAAGCACTTGTCCTTCTTTACATACAACTCATTTGCATAGAGAATTTGAAAGATTTGTTTAAGGTGATCTTAGTGCTCCTTGAGAGTGTTACTGTAGATCACTATGTCATCCAAGTAAACCACAACAAATTTGTCAAGGAAGGGACGAAGTACCTTGTTCATTAGCATGCAGAAGGTAGTAGGGGCGTTGGTGAGTCCAAAAGGTATAACTAGGAACTCAAAAGCTCCATAACGCATCATGCATGTAGTCTTTGGTTCATCACTAGGTGCTGTACAAACTTAATAGTACCTCGACCTTAGGTCCAACTTTGTGAAGTACCTTTCCTTCCCCAATTTATCAAAGAGGTCAGTTATCAACGGAATTGGGTACTTGTTCTTGATGGTTACCTTGTTAGACTTAGTAGTTAATGCACATTCGTAGCGATCCATCCTTTTTCTTTTGGATAAGACTCCGTAAGGGGTTTGATGACTGGATGTAGCCCAAGTCAAGTAGATCTTGAAGTTGCTTCCTTAATTTCCTAAGTTCGAGAGGTGCCATACTGTAAGGACCATGGCAAGGGGCTTGGCACTAGGTTCTAGTTTAATGTGATGATCCATATCTCACTTGAAAGTTTCTTGGGCAACTCCGAAGGCATTACGTCCTTAAACTTCTCAAGGACAGCTTAAATGGGTTGTGGCAATGATGGAGTAGGCTTTGCCATGTCTTCCTCAGCCTTTAATTCCCTTATTGTGGCAATATAACTTTGATCCACCTTAAGACCCACTTTAAACTACAAGGTAGAAATCATTGATGCTTTAGATTTCTTTATACTTTTCAATAGAATCACTCGGATCTTGTGGTTGTCAAGAATGATAAGGGAAATTGATATAAGAATAGGAAAAGCTAAAGCATTGCAAAAGAAAGCAAGACCTAAAACCTTTTTAAAATCGTCCATAGGAACAATGGTAAAGTCTAGCATATCGTCCCAATCGCCAATTTTGATGACTATTCACTATATTCTCCTGTGAATTGGCTTTGCGTCGGAGCTAACTACCTTAATAATGCCAAATCCCTTAGAAGGTTTGAGACCCAAACACTTGGCCTCTTATACATCCATAAAGTTATGTGCGGTTCCCGTGTCTAGCATAGCACCCATAACTTTACTTTTGATGGATGTATCAATATACAATAAGCCTTTCTCCTTGGGGATAGTTAGAGAGAAAAGTTCGGAAAGAGTACCCAAGTGTTGGATAACTCCCAAATTCGCTTGAGGCTCCTCTTTTGACCTCTCTTTGTTGAGTTCCACCACAATGGCATTCATTGCCTTGGGATTAGGGCAATCCTTAACCCAATGTTGTCTGTTACAAATGATGCAAGGCCTCGGAGGTCCACCAATATCATGCTTGCCTGAAGAGTGCTTGGGCTTGCCACTTGAGGATTTGGCTTGCTTCTCTTTTTTGTCTACCCTTCTCTCCCCTATTTTTGTTAGAGTTAGGCTTTGGTCTTAAAATGGCATTGGCATTTCAGCTATAGCAATGGCATTGTCCAAAGTTCGCATGTTATGCCTATCCAGTTCTACTCTTGCCTAATCCTTCAAAGTGGAAAAGGAAGTATTTGTCGGACAAGTCATTGATTTCAAGCATAAGAGTAGTGAATTCCTTAATGTATTTAGAAACACTACCTGTTTGCTCAAGACAATGCAGCTTTGCTTTAACTTCGTAATCCACGTTGTGAGGGATGAAGTGTTTGTGCAATTCGACTTTGAATTACTCTCATGTGTTGATCACACACAGGCCTTTCTCCCATTCAGAATGTTTCCTTCTCCACCATAGTTGAGTAGCATCTTGGAAGAAGATTGGGGCATTACTTATCCTTGCAATGTCATCAACAACTCCCATGGCCTAAAAGTATTGCTTAAGGTTGAAGAGAAAGTTTTTCGTAGTGGCAGTATTGCAAATGCCATTATACATGGCAGGTTTGGGAACTTTCAAACCATGCACAGTAGTAGTACTACTCATACTGATTGTACTTGTTGAAAGTGGACTACTTCAACAAAGTGAACCCATCTCTCTACAAAGGTTATGAATCTCTACTTTAACAAACTTTCATAAGCTAGATAGTTCTTGGCTAAGGGAACTCAATTCTCCCTCAAATGCATGACTTAATTCTTTGATTATGGACTTGGTAGCCCTGGTGATTTCAGCATTCTCGTGGATCAAATCGTCAATTTGATCGTTTAGTTCTCCCACTAAGGAGCTCACATCCATTATGTCCTTTCTAGGATAGCAGCACGAGATTCCACATGCTCTTTTGTTGTGGCTTTGGACTTCCTATGTTTAGCTAGAGCACATTGCTCCTCTCACCCACAATTTTGAAGTGTGATCTATTGCTCCTCAATGGTGACAGCAATAATTCCTTCCTCACTTGCCATACTCATAACTCAAGCAAGAACCAAGTTGAAACTAGGATTCAACTGTGCTCTAACACTACCTATCATAGAGTTAGACTTGGATCACGCTAACTCGCGTGACACTTAGACACCTTGTGAGAAAATATGAACTAAGTAAGCCTTAGAGAGTTTAAAAGAATCGACTTGGAGTCAAGAGAGGCTAGAAAGAGCCAAGAAAACCGAAGGCATAAGAAAGAGCTTTACAAAAGAGAGAACTTTCAATTCAATGGTATGTCTTACAAATGAGAGGAGTAGGGTATTTATAATGATTCCACCTCCTTAATGTATGGCTACAATTGGTTGTTCCAAATTTCTATGGAACCCTCTAGATCAAGACTATTCTAGAATAGTTTAGATATTTACAAGAGAGAATTCTAGAGACTTGACATATAAACATCCGTCCAGAATGTTCTGGCTAAGTTTTTGGGCAACAATCAGGCTAGGAGTCTAATGGGCCTAGTTTGGAAACACTTTTGGGGCGGGCTGTGACACAAGGCTATAAAAATAATTCCATGTTTCTTACAAGAGAATGAAGATAAATATGATCATATAGATATAATTTCCACACAAAAGCTCATACTAGGGTTCCAGCAAAACAATTTTTCCTTTATTTAATGAGTCTGATTTCAATATTATCTTATAGTTGGCACCAAATAGTCTATAGTAGTACTAGTGGATAGGTAAAGAGGAGCTCTAAGGAAATTGTTGTTCCTATAGCCTTGTATGGGTTGTAATTGTTGTCGACTAGATTTAAGTGTGAAAGAAAGTAAAGCCACATGGAAGGGCAAGAAAGTAAAAGAAAAGCCACATCGAGGGACAAGAAAGTAAATCTGCCATGTAAGGGTAAGAACGTAAATCTACCATATAAGCCCTATTAGGGTTTCATGGAGAAGTATATAAATGCCATTGGAAGACAACAAATGTGGAGGTCGGCAACTAAGCAAAAATGGTCCTAAAGCAATACCATTCAGCAAACAACAAGAGGCAGTAATTGACTAACCACAGAGAAGAGACGTCCAAGCAAGGAGACAACCGGGCAAACACAAAGGAAAAACTATCCAAGCAAGGAGACAACTGGCCAAACACAAAAAAAAGACGCCCAAGCAAGGAGACAATCGGCCAAACACAAAGGAGAAACTATCCAAACAAGGAGACAACCGACCAAACAAGGTGAGCGTCCATACAACCTTACACGGCAAAGCACAACCAATGACAAAGGGGTGGACAGCCAAGCATGGAGGAGAACGGCCAAGGCAAGGTGAACGACAATAAGGAGAAGACACAGTCGGACAGCAACCAAAGGTGAACGAAAAACCTAGTGTGACTGGCCAAAAGAGTATACACGGCAGAAAATAGGTGTTGGTCAGCCAAATAGACAAAGCAAAGCAAGAGGAGTCGGCCAAAACCTAGAGCAACCGTCCAAAGCCAAAGAGGAAAGCCGTCCAAAGAGAGGAAAACCTAGTGTGTGACTGGCCAAAGAGAGAAAAACAAGGAAGGAATGGCTGGACAGCAAGTGCTGGACAGCAAAACCACCACCTGCTGAAAGAGAGAGGACATCCAACCAACCTACACGGCCAAGCAAATAGGTGAACGACCAAACAGGTGTGGACAGCAAGGAGGAGAATGGCCAACCAAGAGTGGACAGCCAAAGCAAGGTGGACGGCCATGGGACAGCACGGTAAGGAGACAACATATGGCAAAAGGAGATAACACCAAGGGATACTTTGGATAGCAAGAGAAAACTGTATGACTCACATAAGAGAGAAGACAGCACACCGTCTGTAAGGGAAGAGAGGGGAGACCACCAGGACAACAAACTAAGCTGTCTGTGTTAAATTAATTAACATGAGTGGCCCATGTTATTTAAGGTATGACCCAAAATGAAAGGCCTAATATGATAGTCGATTAGGCATAATGGTAATTTAGGTCATCGGGTTTAAAATCCCTTTATTCTCTCTATTAAGAATAACTGTTATAGGATGAGGAGTATCTTCTCATTTAAGATAACTATTACAGAAAGGAAGGATCTTCCTATTTAAGGTAACAGTTACAGGAAAGGAACAATGTGTGTATATATATATATACTATTACAGACTTTTCCTAATCGCAACCATCAGAGAGAAAACGTAAAGAATAGAAAGGGAAGAGTAGGTGAAAGTGAAAAGCATTCAGGAATGAAACGGAAAGAGGATTCTCATCTCTGCTACAGGATATCAGCATCATGGACAACAGTATGTTGATTTCATTATAGTTTTATTGCTAGTATTCACATAAAGAAAATATCCTGCATTATAAAAATAAGAATTTCAGAAACAGAAATTCTAGAAAAATCCAACAATTGGTATCAGAGCAGGTCTGCAAATATTGCAATTTGTTTTATTTTTATTTATTTGCATCGTACAATGTTTTATTTTATTTGTTTGCGTATAATGGACAACACGGGGCACAAAAAAAATATTTTGGTTTCTTTTTAATGGAGAACGAAGACGGTTGGCATTGAAAGGGGAAACATTGGCCATGGAGGATCTGCACCAGCGAAAGCCAGCTTTGAAAGGAAAAGGAAAGCTGGCATGAGGATTGTACGCTGCCAAAACCGAATGAATATGGGTATGGCATATCAACCTCACTGTGAAGGTTGTGCTTCCGGGTATAGCCATCGACTCGAACGGATCTAGGTATGGCGGCAAGGATATGGTTCTAGGAACTGCTGAAGACACAAATTGGGATCGATCTAGATCTAGTGTCGCCGTTTCACAACCCTAGATCTAGCAGGGATGCAGGTGTGGTGGGGATCTGGATCGGAACTGGCGGGTACGATAGAACCCGGTCGCTGGATTGTGCGACGCAGGCTTGTCGATGAAGGGTGGTGTCACTGCGATGCGGTCTCGCTGGTGTAGGTGTGTGCCTATCGCACTCGCGTCACTGGATTGTGCGACACGGGCTTGCTGGTGAAGGGTGGTGCCACCGCGATGTAGTCTCGCTGGTATAGGTGTGCGCCAATCGCACCCACGTCGCTAGATTGTGCAATGTAGGCTTGTCGGTGAAGGGTGGTGCTGCCACTGCGATGTAAGGCTTGCCAGTGAGTGGTGGCGCTACCATCGAGGGTTGCTCGACCAGAGGCAACATGTGGGTTATGTTGCCTGTAGTATGGTGTTGCTAGGGGTACTCAACTGATGGTGAAGAAGAAATTTTCGAATGGATACCACCATGTAAAGGGGACCAGTTACTGGAATAGTACACCAACGCAAACGGTGTTAATTCCCACATAAAAAATAATTTAAATCTTCGTAATTGAAGATTTTTTTAAAGTTTATTGAATTCACATCAACATGAATCAAATATTGAAAGCTTATTAGTCACCAAAGTGGCCTGGTTTGAAAGGATTTGAATAGTTAATTGTAAATTTCAAATTATTCATTTTTTGGATGCTAATAAAATTTTTAAAATGAACAATTATAGTTATTAATTATAAAGCTAGGAGATCATCCAAAGATGGATCATTGCTTGTAATTAATGATACTAAAGGGGATTGATTGATATACTAGGTAAGCGTAATTGTATATCAAAGATAACATTCATGTTAACTCTAGTATGATTGATTGATCTATTAAAGTATATTTAAATTAGCATCATTATTGATTAAAGTTATATATTTGAGGATCACCCAAAGGTGAACTTGAATACATGATTAAAGTTTGTAGTGTATTTAAATCCATTTAGGTGTTTTGGGCTTGGACTTAGCTGTCATTTCGGATAAAAAGCCTGTAGCCATTACTGAGACTACTACAAAATCTGATAAGTCTTATCACGAGGCTTGGGTACAGTCTAATAAGCTGATTTTGAATTTGATGTGGATGACGATAGCTAAAAACGTCAAGCCATCAATGCTTAAGACGGAAAATATAAGGGAATTTATGATGAGAATTAAGGAATACTCTCAATTAGAAATAACTGATAAATCCATCGTAGGAACCCTAATGAGTGAGCTGACAACCAAGAAATTTTATTGGTCACAGCCCATTCATGATCATGTGACTAGTATAGCTAATCTAACAGCAAGGTTGAAAACAATAGGCATAGATGTGAATGAATCCTTTTTGGTTCCATTCATCATAAACTCACTGCCTTTTGAATTTGGCCAGTTCTAAGTGAATTATAACACTATTAAAGATAAATGAAACTTTCTGGAAATTAAGGCCATGTTAGTTCAAGAGGAAAGGAGATTAAAGAAGATGAAGGATCACTCCAGTCATCTCATCGTTCGTAATGATGTTAGTGGTAGCAAGTCTAAACCACATAAGAAAAGTAAGAAGAAGGACAAAGCCTCTATAAAAGTCACTGGGGGTCAGATCCAAAAAGATCAGAAATGCTTCTTTTGCAAAAGGATGGGTCACTTTAATAATGATTGCCTAAAAAGAAAGGTATGTACTGTATATCAGTATGTTTTGAATCAAATATAATTGAAGTGCCCAATAATACTTGGTGGTTAGACTCTGGAGCTACTATTCATGTGTCACATATTATGCAGGGATTCATTTCAATCCAGCCCATAACAGGAATTGAGATGTTCCTCTATATGGGAAATAGAATGAAGGTATGAATAGAAGGAATCGGGACGTACAGATTGATCTTGGACACTAAGTGTCACCTGGATCTAGAAAAGTGTCTCTATATTCCTAAATGTGCTAAAATTTTAGTTTCTGTTGCAAAGTTGAATAAAGAAGGATTTAACCTTAAGATTAGAAACGGTGCATTTTCATTGTATAGAAATTCATACTATTATGGATCTGGTACTTTGATTGATGATTTATACTGTTTTAATATTGATGCTATATATGCTAATTCTATATTTCTTGTTGAGCATAATATAGGTAACAAACATAATGTGCGTGATGAAAGTTTTGCTTTCTTATGGAATCAAAGATTAGGTCATATATCCAAAGAAAAGATATTGAGGTTGGTGAAAGGTGATGTCCTGCCTCAATTAGATTTTACTGATTGGGATATATGTGTTGATTATATAAAAGGGAAACAAACAAGACATACATCAAAGAATCCAGCCATGAGAACCAATGAGCCTTTAGAATTGATACACACTAATATTTGTGGCCTGTTTGATATCCCAACATGGGGTGGTTAGAAATATTTCATCACCTTTATAGATGACTACTCACGGTGTTGTTACTTATATCTACTGCATGAAAAGTCTCAATCAGTAAACATCCTAAAGGTGTTTATTAATGAAGTGGAAAGGCAGTTAGATAGAAAAGTAAAAGTGATTAAGTCAGATAGGGGTGGTGAATATTATGGAAAATTCAATGAAAGTGGACAATGTCCTGGTCCATTTGCAAAACTTCTTGAAAGTTGAGACATATGTGTATAGTATACAATGTCTGGTACACCACAACAGAATGGTGTAGTGGAAAGGCGGAATCACACAATTATGGATATAGTTAGGAGCATATTGAATTACAATACTATACCTTTATCATTGTGGATGCATACATTAAGAACTTCTGCATATCTGCTGAATAGGGTTCCTAGTAAGGTTGTCCCTAAGACTCCTTACGAGTTATGGACAAGAAGGAAACCCAGTTTGAGACACCTTCATGTTTAGGTTGTCTAACAGAAGTAAGGATATATAATTCACATGAAGGAAAGCTTGATGCAAGAACCATTAGTGGTTACTTCATTGGCTATCCTGAAAATGGCCAATTCAGTGGGAGTGGGGAATCACGAAAGGTGGATATTAAAGAATTACAAAATGAAAGATCCACAATGAGTACTCCTCAAGTTCATATCCCCACACCTAGTGTTTCTACTCAAGTTGTTGTTCCTTTTGTTGCATCACAGTCACGTGACATGTAAGGACAACAAATTGATACTCAAAACATGCAAAGTGAACACATAAGAGATGAACCAAGCGACAATGTGTAATTTACAAATGACCAAGTGATACCACGAGAAATGGCATTATGGAGGTCTACAAGACAGAAAAGGCCAGCTGTTTCAAATGATTATGTGGTTTACTCACTTGAGCATGAATTGGAATTGAGCATTGATAAAGATCCAATCTCATTTAAACAAGCCATGGAATGTAATGATTCTAAAAAGTGGTTTAATGCCATGAAGGAAGAGATGAAATCGATGGATGTAAACCAAGTCTGGGAACTAATAGAGTTACCTGAAGGATCAAAATGAATTGGCTGTAAGTGGGTCTTCAAGACCAAGTGAAACTCGAAAGGTAACATCAAAAGGTATAAGGTCAAACTTGTTACCAAATGTTTCACTCAAAGGGATGGTATTCACTATAAGGAGACTTTCTCTCCAGTCTCTAAGAAAGACTCCTTAAGAATTATTATGGCTTTGGTGGCTCATAATGATCTAGAGCTCCACCAAAATGGATGTAAAGACTGCCTTTCTGAATGGTGAATTGGAAGAGGAAGTGTATATGGACCAACCTGAAGGTTTCATCACCACTGGGCAAGAAATTTGGTGTGTAAATTAAGGAAATCGATATATGGACTGAAACAAGCCTCTCGACAATGGTATATTAAGTTTAATAATACCATTACGTCATACGGTTTTGTAGAGAACACCGTTGATCAGTGTATCTATATGAAGGTCAATAGGAGCAAGTTCATTATATTAGTCCTATATGTCGATGTCATTCTTTTTGCTGCTAATGACATAGGTTTGTTACATGATGTAAAGAAATTTCTGTCTGAAACTTTTAAAATGAAAGATATGAATAAGGCATCCTATGTGATAGGAATAGAAATATTTCATGATAGATCACAAGGATTGTTAGGATTGTCTCAGAAAAGCTATATCGATAAAGTATTAGAGAGATTTAGAATGGAAAATTGCTTAACAGGAATAGTTCCAATTTAGAAAGGCGACAAGTTCAGTGAATTGCAATGTCCAAAGAATGATTTGGAATGAAAAACGATGGAATCAATTCCCTATGTATCACTGGTTGGAAGCCTGATTTATGCGCAAACATGTGCTCAGCTAGACATTAGTTTCGCAGTTGGAATGTTAGGTCAATTTCAAAGTAATCCTGGAATAGATCATTGGAAAGCCAGAAAGAAAGTACTTAGGTACTTACAAGGCGCCAAAGATTACATACTTACTTATAAAAGATCAAGTCATCTTGAAGTAATAGGCTACTTGGATTCAGATTATGCTGGATGTGTAGACTCGAGGAAATCTACATTTGGTTACATGTTTCTCCTAGTTAGAGGAGCAGTTTTCTAGAAAAGTGGGAAGCAATTTGTTATTGCTACTTCCACTATAGAGGCTGAATTTGTACATGCTTTGAAGCTACTCTTCATGCATTATGGTTACAAAATTTTATCTTAAGGTCTGGTTTGGTCGACAGTATAAAAAAGTCGTTAAACATTTACTGTAATAATTCTGCAGCAGTTTTCTTCTCTAAGAATGATAGTATTGTTCCCACAGCCTTGTATGGGTTGTAATTATTGTCAACTAGCTTTACGTGTGCAAGTAAATTAAAGCCACGTGGAAAGGCAAAAAGGTAAAACCACACAAAAGGGCAAGAAAGTAAATTCACTGTGTAAGCCCTATGAGGGTTTCATGGAGTAGAGTATATAATGGTCTTGAAAGACAAAGAACAGGGTGTCGGCAATATTGAGCATTCAGCAAAACCTAGACAACCAACAAAGAGAACACCAAACCCCACACGAAAGAACACCATTGGCAAGGACGAAGAGAGTAAACAGTGCAGTAGTCAAGTGAACAGTAACCGTGAGTGAACAGAAGCCATCGTCGGTAGAAGAAGAAAAACCCAACGACTAATGAACAGTACACGACAAAACGAAGAGAAGCACAACCAAAATCAGATTTGGGGGCTAAACAAAGAACAAAGGTGGACGGCTTAAGCAATTGAGCAGCCATCGACAGGAAGGAGAGAGAAAACACAGCCATTGATGGTCAGAAAATCGAGCAAACCAGCAGACGAAGAGAGAGAAAATGCAGTTGATGGACGAAGAGAGAGAAAACCCAGATCAGGAAGGAGAGAAACCCATGAGGAACGGCACACCACCGATCTGCAAGGAGACAACACGGTAGAGAGAGAAATCGACGGTCGGAAAACTAGAGAAACGGGTCGACAGGAGAGAAAACTGGGTATGACTATATGGGGCTGGACAGCAGGACGAAGAAAAGCAGACCATTGGTAGAAAAGGAAGGAAATCCGGCCAAGTGGGTGAACGGAAGAGAGAAATCTGGCGAAGAGAGAGAAATCCGGCGAGAGGATAGAGAAATCTGACGGGAAGAGAAAGAAATCTGGCAGTAGGAGAGAGAAATTCGGTTGGACGGTGAGAGAGAAACGGATAGGTGAGCCGTGAGACAGTAAGATCGTGAGACAAGGAGACGGGTGAGACCCTAAGACGGTAAGCAGGAATTGTGTGAAACAACGTAGAAAAGAAATTCAACGAAGCACGTAAAGACCTCAATGTATTTCCAGATTTCTTGAAAAGAGGTTAGAGAGCGTTGCGGTGAACTTTTAAGCAGTAGTGCAATAGCCTTTCAATTCAATAGAGGCAAGATAAGTTAGAAGAAGGATGGACACAATAAGTGATACTCTTTGTATTGTATTTGCCTAGTAATTGCAATAGTTAAAGCAGTAAAGAATTAAAGACATCCATTGTAACCTGTGTTTACAAGTATAGTGGATAGTCTCAGTAGAGGGAGAGTCCCTACCACCGTGGACATACGTCACATTGATGGAACCACATAAATCTCGTGTGTCCTTAATTTGCTTTATGTTCTGTGTTTTGAATTGATTTGTGAACGTAGCTAAAGTATTAGCCAACCCATAACCTAATGAAGACCTAAACAAGAACATCCATATTGTTTACTAGGCAAGGTGTCTGAAAGGTGACTTTGGGGACTATTGTGATTAGTAGGTAGCAATAGATCTACCTTAGTCGAATCTGAGAAAGAGTTCGCTTTTAAGAAATGATTGAAGTTGTTCACTTACCTACAAATTATAAATTGTGGTGATATTGATTCACCCCCCCTTTCAATATCACAAACTAGTAGATCCTAAGGAGAAGTCGGGAACTTCAAATAGGTATTCTAAAGGTACGAAACATATGAATTTGAAATACCTATCTGTTAAAGAAGAAGTGCAAAACCAAAAAGTGTCTATTGAACATATTGGCACTGAATTGATGATAGCGGACCCATTAACTAAAGGTTTGCCACCAAAAACATTTACTGGACACGTTGATCGGATAGGTATTATGGACAGGTCCTCATTCTCTTGAAAGCCAATATTTTCAGATGCTCATATCATTGTGACACTTGTGAATTCAATTAAAGTTATAATTTTGCTTATACTTTGTTATCTCCATTTAGTTGTATACAATTATAGTTTGTGAGATAACTAATAACATATATGGAAATGACAATTTAAAGTTTCAATGTTCCTCAATAAAGTTATTATGAATTATGATGATTATGTGATACATGGAAGGAATCATGTTGCTAAAAGATGTGTGACTGCCATGATCCAATCATTTTAATTCAATCAAGTATTGTGATTTGATGATCTTTAAGGATTGTACGCACTTATTTGTTATTGATTCATCAAGTCATAATATGGGCCAAGTGGGAGATTCTTAAATTAATTAACATGAGTGACCCATGTTATTTAAGGTATGACCTAAAATGAAAGGCCTAATATGATGGTCGGTTAGGCATAACGGTAATTTGAGTCATCAGGTTTAAAATCCCTCCACTCTCCCTATTAAGAATAACCCTTACAGGAAGAGAAGTATCTTCCCATTTAAGATAACTATTACAGAAAGGGAGGATCTTCTTATTTAAGGTAACAGTTACAGGAAAGGAATAATGTATGTGTGTGTGTGTGTGTATATACACTATTACGAACTTTTCTTGACCTCAACCATCAGAGAAAAAACGTAAAGAACAGAAAGGGAAAAGTAGGAGAAAAGTGAGAAGTGTTCTGGAACGAAATAGAAAGAGGATTCTCATCTCCATTACAGGATATCAGCATCATGGACAATGGTATATTGATTTCATTACAATTTTATTGCTAGTATTCGCATAAAGAAAAGATCCTGCATTATAAAAATAAGAATTTCAGAAAGAGAAATTCTAGAAAAATCCAACAGTTTGGAGGTGTGAAATGGACAAATGCGAACCAGAAACGGTGGTAAGGCATGTGACCAGCAAGGCGTGCAAACTAGAAACGTACATCGGATGTGAAACGCCAAACCAGAACTGTGCATGAGGCGTGTGACCAACAAAGGGTGCAAACTAGAAACGTGTATGAGATGTGTAATGCTAAACCAGAAACATGAGGTTGGCCATAAGACATGGAATGGCAAACCAAAAATGTGAGGCAAGCCATGAGACAAGGAGATGGATGAGACCGTTAGATGGTGAAAGCAACTGTGTGAGACAACCTATAGAAGGAATTTGGTGAAGCATTGCAAAGAACTCAACGTATTTCCAGATTTCTTCAAAAGAGGTTAGAGAGCGTTGCAGTGAACTTCTAAGTGGCAGTGGAGCAGTCTTTCAATTCAACATAGACAAGACAAGCTAGAAGAAGGGTAGACATAGTAAGTGACAATCTTTGTATTGTACTTGCTTAGTAATTACAATAGTGAAAGGAGCAGAGGATTAAGATATCCATTGTAACTAGAATTCTTAAATATAATGGATAGTCTCGGTAAGGGAGAGTCCTTACCACTATAGATGTACATCACATTGACAAAACCACATAAATCTCGTGTGTCCTTAATTTTCTTTACATTTTGTATTTTGAATTGAGTTATGAATGCAGCTAAATTATTAGCCAACCCACAACCTAACGAAGACCTAAACAAAAATATCTGAATTGTTTATTAGGCAAGGTATCTAAAAGGTGACTTTGGGGACTATTGTAATTAGTAGGTAGCAATAGATCTACCTTAATCGAGTCTGAGAAAAAGTTAGCTTTTAAGAAGAGGTTGATGTTGTTCACTTATCTGTGAATTGCAAATTGCGGTGATACTGCTTCTTTCCCCCTCTTAGTATCACAAACTAATAGATCTTAGGGAGAAGTCAGAAACTTTAGAAATTTACTTAATTCAACATAAATCATGGATGAGTTCTACAAGAGACTAGCATCACCATTTTTTTTAGGTTACAGAATGGAAAACCATCACCAACATAGAGAAAGAGAGATTGGGTATGTGTGTGTGTGTGTGTGAGAGAGAGAGAGAGAGAGAGAGAGCAACATACTTATAGAAGATAACATACTAGAGAATATCTAGCCATGCTTTCAACCAAGTTCCTTTGTAAAAAATTGATAGAAGACAATCATTAAAACATTCACACAAAAGGACCAAAGCAACTAAAAAGACAAACACCAACATCATCCAACAAACAAATACATATATGCACATTAATAGATTTTTGGACTTGGCTTTGAAATAGCTCTTTGTTGGTTTCATCTCCCTTAGATTCATATACTTGCTTATGAAATTTCTTTCTATTCAACAAAGGGATGTACCAAGCCAATATTTCTATTTTCTTTATTGGGACTGATTTAAGTGTTTTTTTGATTAAACCCTTCATTTTACTGTGAAGGTGAGAGGGTATTGTTACAGTAATAATAAACTGATGCAGATAAACCTAGTCAACTAAAATGCCACCAAAGCATTCCAGCACTATTGCAATGTCCATTACTTGTGCAAGCTTAAAACTTTGAGAGTTCTTTTGTTATTTAGCAATGAAGAAGTCACGCAAACTTGTGATGTTGGGATATCTACTTTTGATTGAATGGAGCGAAGCCTACATCCACAAGAACATTAACTGAGATGCCTAAGATATTTGTTGTTGAGTCATTCAATGAGTAGAAGGCATATACTTGCTGTATCCGAAATAGTTTCTATGAAAGCAGTGTAAGAAGAAGTAAGTAAAACTTCGTAGGGACGTAACCAGAGAGGGAGACCAGCTTCTTGGAATATATTTGACATCAAAACACCATAATTTCAAGCTTGAATCACATGTAATCAAAGCTTATGTCACAAAAAGCTTAATCAGATTGTTGCCACTTCATTTTGGCTAAGTTAATCAAGTTTAAATGGGGAAACATGAATCTAGTTCACAAGAGAGGCATCAAGTCACAAAGATATAAGAAACGCCAAGTTGGACAGAACATTTTACTGGACATGATCATGAAAGGAAATAGTCAGTTTTCCAAGTCATCTCATTTGAAGCATTAAGCATTTTGCTATAAATACCTTGGAATGTCCAAAAATGCCAAGGAGCTTTTTGCCTTCGGCAATTTTTTTTTAGAGATAATTGATTTACAAATTAGTCAAAGTGAGGGAGAAAAATTCACTTCTATCAAAAAGAAATAACCAGTGTAATATCAAATATGCAAATACAAACAACTTAAACAACATTTTCTAGTTGTTTTGGTAGACACAGACAGAATTTTCAAACCCAATGTTTTCATCATTTGTTTTATTTTCTAAAGTAAAGAAGATCAAAATAAATAATAAACTTTTAGCTTTTGAATTTGATTTTAGGTAGGGTCCATTGTTGGCCATACATACTTTTTTTAAAATGAACAGTCCCAATCTAATTATTGTGAATATTTCTTCACAACTCAGTGCCTAACTTCACGAAAATAACCAAGTAGATGTAAGAGAATAACTAACACTATATTTTTTTACATTTTTTGCACCTTCTTGACCATAGCAAAGCAATAAAGCTCTACATGTTGTTTTAAGACTAGCAACACTAGCAAAAATACCAATGACCACTATTCCACAAGTACCCACCATAAAAGTGAGAAATAAGTTGCACAACAAGGTGCTCCTGCCTGCAATCATTAACACTTTTGACAATAACCTACATGAGAAACAATAAAAACATGAAATATCAGTATCAGCAAAATCTGTCCATATACTATAACAAACATGATGATAAGCATTCAGTAGCTACCTCACCTAGTATTAAAAGTATTAAATTTGCAACACAGAGTTGTCATTACCAGCATGTAATTAATATAAATGTTTAATCTGCATAACTTACAGATTGCAAATCCCAAGTAGGCAATTTCCCATATATCGAAGCCTTCCAAATTCGGTGTTTCATTTCCTCCCAAAGTTCACCACATAAGGGATCTGTAGCCTGCGGAGCACCACCATTAACCTGTTTGGAAATTAGAACATCTAAAACCCAAAATTCTGTAATGAAAACAAAGGGTTATGAATTTTTATTATTATGAATCCTCACCCTTTCTTCTGCATCAGAAGAATCTTGACTTGCCCATTTCCGAGGGAGTCCAGGACGTGCTTCTCCTTTGGTTGCAGCTGCTTGAAATGGAGAGTCAAAATTTTACACCGCCTTTGGATGAAACAATAGTAGACTTAGCATGTGTCACAGTAACTGCACCTTTACTTCCTCTATGGCAATTGTACTGGGAACGCGACGATGCTCCTTTCGACGTAAGGGACCTTCATCCCCAATTTATTCCTTCCTAACACCAAGATCTGCTTTCAGCACTACCCTTACCCATCCAAGAACATTGTCATAATCTAATCCTTGGTTCATACTACTATCATTGATTCCAAGGTTTGGATCATGTACTTCTGAGCCCACTGATTGGCCAAATGATTTCTTAACAGAAAGATCCATTTTAACTAATTTCAATTTTGCCTCCGATGAATGGGACATTGCCTGGTCAATAGCTTAAACTGTAGACATGGACATCCTATCACTACTATTCTGATACACTTCCAGGGCAGTCCATAGAGGATAGCCCCATCGAGGAGGCTTTGGCAAAAATGCGTTTACATTTGCCAGGGGAATTCCTCTCGAAAGTTTTTGACCACCAAATGAATCCTTGGAACTGCTGGAAGAAATAAGAAACAATATTTTGGAAAGAAAATTTAATTGAATAGATATGTAAGTAAAACATGCAACAGTAACTACACATTGATATCTCTACTAGCTACCACCAGATATTTAACTGCAATTACCTTGGCACATCACTTTTCAAGATTTCAACGCATATCAGGTAGGGTGCCTTTTCCCTAGAATTCAAAAGAACAACTTCATCTTCAGGTATATGGACCACACGATACAAACCCTTTCCCATGGGAAAGCAAACACCTATAAATAAACAACAATGCACTGATTAGTGGTTAGAGCCATAAAAATACTGAACAGAAAATATAGGACAAATGCTACAATCACTTTACTACATTAAATCATACACAAATCTGTCATGAGAATCTTCAATATCTAGGTGGTAAGGACTGTTTGGTTTACACATTTAAAACCTACCATCCCTTTATTTTCTAGAACAGCATAAGTTAAATGATAAATAAGAGCTTTTCACATAATATTAAAAAAGAAAAAACAACAATTTTTTACAAAAAGCTAAAGCCTAATTATTGGAAGTAGGTACTAATAATTTAACAACTAGCAAGTTATCTCCATCAACCCACCACCACCAACAATATTCATTCACCTTTTAGACCAATATGCTGCCATAAAACATCACCCTGTGACAGACAAATTGGAAGTGCAACCACCACCAGTAGCCTAAACATGTTGCTGCTGCTCTTGCCCCAATTTGGTCACCACCATAGCACACAAACAATAGTTGCAACGGTGGTAGTAATGTTGATACTTAATACCATAGGCTATACAGAGGCAGGGGCAGCACTGGTGGAAGTTGCAAGATGGTGGCAGTAGAGACACTGTTGAAAGACATCAAATACAGAAGAGAAAAGTAAAAAATGACATCTTCACTTGTATAATTATGATTAATTGCATTTACCTTGTAGCAACACCAAAAATAATTAGATTTTCCAAGTTTGAAAAGCCCAGCTAAAAAAAAACAGAACAAATAGTATCAACACTGTTATCCTTAAAAAGCAGGGTTCAAAATGAAAACAAATCTTTTAATGCCCCCCACTCCCCCACCCCCTAACCCAAAAATAAAAGAGCAATTTTTACAAGGCCAAACATACAGCAGCACACATTTAAGCATGATTCTTAGACTACAAGAAAAGGCATAACACACAAACTCATTATTGCTTTAATGGGGCCACCTATCAACTAAAATCTACCATGATCACAAGGAGTACCTCCAGTACTTTAGGCTTCGGTTAAACGCCAATTGATCTCCAAGAAAGACTAAAAACACAACATTGACAAAGCAAAAGAAGTGTTAGCGAGACTTCAAGTAAATATGATGTACTGCATGCTAAAAAACATGGAAGTGTGCATACTTGCATATGTTTCTTGGTAAATGCAACTTTGTATGTGCTTGATTTGTGCATTTGGCAAGCCAATGTGAATATTTAAATATATAACCACTAATGCACAACTCATAAAAAAGGAAGGTTAAAGTAGAGGGCACCTATATTGGATCCCAGAAAATGAGGTTAAAAAATGCATAAGTGAAAAGGAGAACTCACGAAGGGTATTGACAGACCTCACGAAGTGCACTTTTGTGATCTTTAGCAAGAAATACATCTACTAGACCATATGAAGTCTCACATAATGACAACACAAAGTCCAATGAGTCATGATATGCCCCTTTCCGGAATTGGGATGCGCTATTATTTGGACGTGGAGGTTTTACATTTGAATTTTCATTTCGTTGCTTTGGTGAACCAGGATTTCTCTGCCAAAATAAGAAAAGTGAAGTCAGGAAACAATAAAATTTATTTGTAGCTTGGGGCATCTAATGGAAGACTTCCCAACAGCTCAAATCTAAGACAGAGCACAGCTTGTTGACCTAGGTTGTCCCTAAAGTATGTAGTTCCATCCACTGTAAGAATAACCTTTTTGTCCAACACCAAAATAAGTTTGGCACATGCTTATTAATCAAAAACTATATTAAGATATAACCAAAATTTATCTAATTAGAAGTTAATGGAACTTCTAGGTCTCTTTCTTGGACAAAATTAGTTGCATTTGAAACTGGCATTACCATGTGGATTTTCATCAGTTAGAAGTTTATGAAATATTCAACACAAAAGATTATATACATCATTGCATGGTAGGTGCACTGCACCCCAAAGCACATCTTAGCTAAAGCAAGTTCCTTATCAATAATGCAAACCAAACTCTTCACCAATAACCATATGCCTCTGTTGCCTCATTTGTCAGAAATATAGAGTGTGCCAAAGTTGTTATCGCAAGTCCAACTTGTTGTATATTGAGGTTAAGATTAGCAAACTTATGAACTCAAAAAAGCAAGTCTTCCAAGGCCTACCATTTTAACTTTACACCCTAATATTGCTGTTATGGCATCCAATGCTGTTTAATATTTAACATTACAAGTAATGTGCAGCACTGAAACATAGATAGGAGTGTCCTCCCATATTTTCTCTTTTTTTTTTTTGATAAAAATTTTCTCAAGAATGAGAAAATAGAATCAAATGTTGACAATGAAACAACCCCAACTTAGCCTATGATAAATTAAAATTTTGAAATGGTAAGTAACATACAATGAGAATAGCCAAAATGAAAAATTGATAGACATAATTAGAATATTTGCTGCTTGATAGAGAATCCAATGTCAACAACTTAAGCTCGTATGTCCAATGACTCGTATCCAATTTAAGGAGATAAAAAAATTCATTACAACCTATATGGTATTACCGAACCCCTATCTCCAAAAAGTTGTGTGAGAGAGAGTGTGTGTGTGTATGTGAGAGAGAGAGAGAGAAGAACAAGTATAACAATCCAGAGTAGCATGACTACAAATATTTGAAAAAAACACACACACACACACAAATTAATAATAGCCAGCTCTAATATGGCACAAGAGTATCCAATCCAAGATTTTAAACTAACAAGATAGGCCAGCCAAGTAAGGCCATACTCATTTTAACTTCCTAACTTCCAATAAAGTAAGAAAATTTATGAAAAATACTATATTCAAGATTTCCCAGATGAGAAGCCTTAGAAAATCATCTCGAGTCCTCTCTGCTCAACACCATTAAATGCATTCCACCTAACAAATTCAAAGAATTAACTCAATATGAGCAGCTTAAATCCCCCCTCCATAACTTCCTATAATGACTGCAACCACATCAATTATCTTCTTTATATTTCACAGGCAAGGCAAATATAGGGTGAACAACATAACACCTTTGCCTATGCAAACAATCAAAAGTACAAAGTACCAACGCAGATAAAAGAAAAATAATATTTAACATTTCCAACAGTTGTAAGTTACACAATTTGACAAGCCCATGTTAGAAAACTAAGTCACTCTAAAAGGAACAAAGAATCTGTACATATTGAAGTAATAACATAATGTATTGTGCAATGAAGGTCCTAAAAGGAAGACCCAAATAGTCAGCATCCTCTTTGTTCTTCTTTAAACTGAATAACTCTAAATCTTTAATTGAATGATCATGATCTCTAAAAGCTTGCAGAAAAAATTCTCTGTCCTAGGGCTACTCTCAAATAAGGTGCCACTGTTGCTATTTTCATTTATTGCACTATTTTTAACTTCTTCTGGGTGCACTTGAAACAATCTTCAAAGCAATGAAAAATCTGATGGTTCTTCTTCCTCACCATTTAAGTTGCTCTTATCAACTTTATCATTCATATCTTTCTTGTCCTCAAACACATCTTTAGATATCTTTTAGAAGAACCCCTCCTTTTTATCATCCTCCACAATTCTCGAGCATTTTCCTTGAGAGCTACTTTTTTCCTCATCATCATTCCTTTTTTTCCCCAACTTTTTATTATCTTTAAGCTTCTTCTTGAAAGGATTCTTTAAGAATCCCTCTTTTTCATCATATTCCACTGATTTACAAACTGATTTGTCATCACTATCACTTTTACTATCTCGAAACAACTTCTTAAAGAAGCCTTCTGAACTAGATGCCAATTCTTCATCCTCCCCTCTATTACTCTCTCTTAAAAGCCTTTTAAAAAATCCTTCTGAGCTTGATGTCAACTCCTCTACTACTATCCCTTAGAAGCCTCTTGAAAAACCTATCCTCCTCACTCTCTTTCTCATCTTTATCAATTGACTTCCTAAAAAACAATGCATCTCTCACCATTTAACCTAGAATAAACCTCTTAAAAATCTTACTCTCCTTATGTGACAAATAACTCTTATCCTTCTGCAAATTATTCACTAATGAAGGATTTTATTTAAAGTCTGGTTTTTATTCCCAGGGCTTGAAGACTCATTGTGAGGACGTATGAGGGGAGGCCACTCTCCCATTAAGGTGGCCGTAATTTGGCACTTCTCCTGAATACTACTGATTCCCTCATTATCATCATAATCCTAGACAACAAAAACCAATGCACCTATATGTGTTGGTGCAAGAAAGCCTCCTGGATATGCTGATGTTGTAGGGAAGTCTCTAGACGTGTTGCTACTACTATTATACCCTCCTAGGTCATATTGTTGATCTACTGGAAAGCCTCCTAGATGTGCTGCTACAGTGGCTATCATGGTAAGGGTTTGTTGGTATGGGTGGTCAGCTACCTTGCTCTCTTTCTTTCCTCATTGGCTGACTACACCTTGTTGCTCCTCCTCAGTGGCTATTGCACTCTTCTTGGCCAGTTACCTTTCCTTGGCAACTACTGCACTCTCCTTGGCTGACTACCTTGCCCTCTTTCTTTCTTTCCTTGGCTAGCTGCCTTGCCTTTTCCATTCATTCAATTTTATGCATGCCCTTATTTTCTTTTTACAAGACACCTAGCGATATTTATAAAGCCTTGAGATTAAGGCTATATGATCATTAATGGCTATCATTAATTCCCACATGTTGCCCTATAATTAAAAGCTAGATTTGAGTCCTAAAATTTGGGGTTAATGGTCAATAGTCAATAGTCAATCTTGACCTTTAAAATTTAGGGTCAATGGTCAATGTTCAATCTTGACCCTTAAAATTTAAGGTCATGATCGACATTGACTCCTCAATGCCAGGGTTGACTTGTCATCACCTGTTTCTCCGAATGACCTTAATACATCTTAATGACATTCATAACATCAAATCAACACATATAATTGTGTGAAATGTTGTTGATAACAAATTCAACATTTAGCCATCAAAGATGGGCTCACCTTTGTCCTTTTCTTATATTTTTGGTGATGTATGCCATGACTTCATCTAGTTCAATATCACCATCTTCTTCTTTGGAGCTGTTGTTAGATTCTGCTTCTTGGTCTTTAGTCTTTAATTTCTTCATCACCTTAAAGGTCAACTCCTTCTCCACTTTAGACTTCTTTTTTTTTTTTGCTTCATTAGGGATATTCTTATTTCATAAGTCACCAATATGCTGTGTAAATCATCTTGGGAAAATCTATCTAAATCTCTATCTTCTATGGAGGAAACATTGGCACTGTAAGCTTCTAGTAAGGTTCTAAGTATCTTCCTTACCACCATAGCATTATTGATCTCCTCTCTATAGCCTTTAATGGAGCACATAATTTCATTTACTCTTGTGAAGAAGGTATCCATAAATTCATCATTTTGCATCTTTATATCTTCAAATCTACTCCTCTAGTTTTGTAACTTGGCTTCCTTCATAAATGTTCTTCAACTTGTCCCACATTTACTTGGCTATGTTGACCCTATTACTTTAGTGAATTCTTTGTTTAATAAAGAGGCATATAAGGCATTTCTTGCCTTTCCATCACACTTCAAATTCTTCTTATCAATAAGCATCATAGCAACAGGGATGAAGGCACTAATAGTAGATTCAAATACACTCAAATTAAGTGACATTAGATATAAAGCATTCTATTCTTCCATAACTAATAATTCCATCCATCAAAAGTAGGAATGCCCTTGCTGTTAACACTGTTCATGCTATCCATAATATCAACCAACAGTAAATGTAAAGACTTATAATAGAAATAAATAATTCCAAATCAAAGTAGGCAAATTGGATTAATAGAGGAAATTGGCTCTAATACCACTTGATGAGGACCTTCTTAGGTTTCACATTAAGAAGGGGAGGGGGTGAATCAATGTGAGATGCTCACTTTTTACAAATCTTTCTGAATGAACCTTTGTGACTTGTTAGAGTTGATGATCTAATTTTTAACTTTCTTCTTTATGTGAAAGCAGTCTTATAAATATTAATCAAATGTAAGTACTTAAGGACACATGACAATTTTTATGTGGTTTACCTACAATGTGTGAGCTATGTCCATAGTGTGATAGGATCACTCTTAAATCACACAATCCACTCCTATTATTGAGGGATACAATTATGGTATGCAAGGATCATTCCTTAACCACTTACAATGATCTCCTAATCACTCAAGGGTTTGATCTCTCGATCATTAAATGAGATGATCTCCTGATCACTCAAAAGGTCTCCTACCTCTTTTCAAGAAGTACATAAAAGGCTTATAATGAAAACCTTTTTGTAGAAAGATCACTCAAAGTGCATAGGTTGCTATTATAGAAAATCGATCTTCTCTTTCCTCACTGCTAATCTTTGCTTAAGCTTTGCTAGTGTTTTCTTTGCTGGTTCTTTACACTGTAGGTTCTCTCGACTGTAAGTTCTCTCCACTGTAGGTTATCTTCACTGTAAGTTTTGTCTACTTGTTATCAATGCTACCTCCCCTACTACCTTGGCAGGTTCTCTTCCTTATTGCCATTACTGCCTCACTTGCTACCTTGGTAAGTTTCTTCCCTTACTACCAATGCCTTAGTAGGTTGTCTCACTTGTTGCTTTGGTAAGATCTCTCCTCTACTGCTGGTGCTACCTCTCTTACTACCTTGGTAGGTTCTCTCCTCTTACTATTAGTGCTGCCTCCTTTGACCTTGGGAAGTTCTTTCCTCTACTATTGTTGCTACCTCACCTGCTGCCTTGGCAGGTTTCTTCCTCTGTGGCCAGTGCTACTTCACCTGTTACCTTGGTAGGTTTCCTCTATATGTGCATTGCTGATTTGTGGATTTAAATTATTGCCAATAAATACAAAAGAGGAGATTGTTGAGCCCATCTTTGATGGTTAACATGGGATTTGTTGTCAATAGTATCTCACATTGTTGGTCTTATTGATTTGATGTTTTAAATGATGTTGAGATGTAGAGAAGTCATTGGTTAAAACCATTGATAGTAGGTCAACTGAAGTCAATGAGTCAATATTGATCATTGACTCTAAATTTTGGGGGTCTGTTGACCCTTGACCATTGACCCTAAAATTTAGAAAGTCAATGTTGACCATTGACCTTAAATTTTAGGAATCAAATTTAGCCATTGATTATAGGACAACGTTTAGGAATCAACCTAGTCATTGATGAGTGTGCAACCCTAAACTTAAAGGTATAAAATAAACCCATGCATCTTGCAAGATATGTGTAAAGGTTGTAGAATTTTAAGAGAGAACAATAAATAGAGGTTAAGAGGCAAAGAAGGCAATGACCAAGGATAGTGTAGTAGCCAATCGAGGAAGAGGTGACGACAAACACCAAAGAAAGAGGCAGCCACACTAACCAAAGGAGGAGTTACAGCAACCAATAGCCATACCAAAAGGAGAAGAAGAAGGCAGCCTAACCAAAGGGAGAACAAGGTGCAGTTGCTGGTAGTCACACCAAACCAAAGGAGAGGGCTTGCAGTAGCCACATTAAATTAGAGGAGAAGGTGTCTAGCAAACACACCAAACCAAAGAAGAAGGTATGTAGTAGTCACATCGAAGAAAGAAGAAGGTAACAGCTAGCCAAACCAAAAGGAGAAGGAGTTGTAGTAGCCACTCAAGGAAACTAGTAAATTACAGCTAAGAGAAGGAGCCCATTGCAGTAAAGACAGGTAGTTATACTAGCAGATTGCAATAACAACACATTCTGTAACACCACCAACAAATCCCATAACCTGTAGGTGTAGGCAGACCAACAACAATTGTAGATTAAAGCAGCAATAGCAACATCAATAGTAGAAGTAGGCAAACAACCAGTAATTGCATATTGTAGCAGTAGCAAGCTTTAGCAATAGAAGCAGGCAGACTTGCAGCAATTGCATATTGCAATAGTAATAGGTATAGGCAATAATACTAACAAGCAAAAATAGCAATTACAGCTTGCAAGTGCAACTAGCAGCAAGCACAACCAATAGTGTGTCCTAGCAGTAAGGTAAGAAGCATAACCAATAGCAGGAGGAGAAAACTTGCCCTAGCAGTAGGCTTGACAACTTCCAACAACAGAGGAGAAAATGTGCTCGATAGCAAGTCTGGTAGCTTACAGCAGCAGAGGAGAAAATGTGCCTCACAAGAAGTCTAACAACTTAAAGCAGCAAAAGAGACAACTTGCCAAGGCAGCAAGTGAGGAAACCTACCAAGACAACAAGTGAGGTAGCATCAGTAATAAGGGAAAAGAACTTATCAAGGTAGCTAATGAGACAACACCAGTAGCAAAGGAAGGAGAGGATCCGCATTCTGTACTAGCAACCTGTGTATATTAAATGATCCTTCTCAGGAAAGTGTTAGTCATAAACCTTTTAATAAACTTGTTGAAAAAGGGTGGGATACCCTTGGAGTGATCGGGAGATCATTGTAAGTGGTTAAGGATGATCCTTCCACACCATAATTGTATCCCTTGATTACAAGAGTGGATTATATGATTTAAGAGTGATCCTGTATCACTGTGGATGTAGCTCATACATTGTGGGTGAACCATGTAAAAATTACTGTATGCTCTTGGGTGCTTGCGTTTGATTGATATCTGTACAATAGTTCTCACGTAAAGAAGAAAGATAAAAATTGGATCCTTGACTCTAACACCATAACCTAGGCAAGTTACCACTCCTGCTACCCTGGTAGGTTTTTTGCCATCCTGTTATACACATTTTCTCCTTTACTGCTGCAAGCTACCAGATTTGCTGCTAAGGTACGTTTGTTACTGCAAGTTGTAGAACCTGCTACTAGTTGTGCCCTACACTTGCTACTTGCTACTATTTTTGCTTGCTGCAATCTGCTGGTTGTGATTCATTTACTATCGATTCTGCACACTGCTATTGTTGATGGTTGTGCTTACACTTGCTACCTTTGTTGGTTATGTTTGCACTTGCTACCTCCTTTTTCTCCTTTTGTTTTGGCAAGCTATTGTCTTCTTCTTTCTTTGGTGTGGCCACTACACAACTTCTTCTATGGTTTGAAATGGCTGCTACATGCCCTCTCCTCAGGTTTGGTGTGGCTATTGCATGCCCTTTTGTTTGATTTGGTGTGGCTACTGTACGCCTCCTTCTTTGGTTTGGTGTGACTACTGTATGCCATCTTGTATGGTTTGGCGTGGCTGCCTCATTCTTTGGTAGTTGCTGTCACCTCTTCTTTGGCCGACTGCAAATACAATTCCCTTGGCTAGTTATTGCTACAACTCCCTTGGCTGACTGTTGCTGTACTCTCCTTGGTCGATTGTTGCTTTCCTTGGTGGCTGCCACCTTTGCCTTGGTTGGTCATTCTCTTATTTGGTGGCTACCTTTCTCTTTACCACTTAATCTTGTTTTGGCCAATTGCACACCCTTTACCACTTAAGCACTTTTTGTCGTTCTCTATTAAAATTCTGTAGCACACCCCTTTTTTGAAAGATGCATGGGTGTATTTATAGAGCCATAAGATTATGGTTACACACTCATCAACGGTCAGCATTGATTCTCAATTGTTGCTCTACAATCAACTGCCAAATTCAATTCCTAAAATTTAGGGTCAATGGTTAACATTGACTTCTTAAAATTTAGGATCAATGTTCAAGGGTGAACGATTAACCTTGACCCCTAAAATCTTGGGTTAATGGTCAACATTGACTCATCAACTTTATGGTTAACCTACTATCAACAGTTTTTTCCAATGAACTCTTTGCATCTTAATGGCATTCATAACATCAAATTAACATATACAAATATGTTAGATGTTATTGCTAACAAATCCAACATTATCCATGAAAGATGGCCTCAATAAAAACCTTTGTGAAGAGGACCTTCTTAGGTTTCAAACTAAGAGGGGGAGGGGGTTAATCAGTGGAGGTGCTTACTTTTTCCAAGTTTGTCCTAATTAAACCTCTGTAACTTGTTAAAGTTGATGATCTAATTTTATCTTACTTTTTTATGTGAGAACGGTCGTATAAATATCAAGCAAGAGCAAGCACTCAAAAATGCACATAATTTTTACGTGGTTCACTCATAATGTGTGACCTACATCTATAGTATGATAGGGTCATTCCTAAATCACATAATCCACTTTTGTTATCAATAGATATAGTTGATGTTGTTGAAAGATCACTCCTTAAACACTTGTGGAAGGATCACTCCTTAACCAATTACAATAATCTCTTGATCACTCCTAGGGTCTCCCACCCTTTTTCAAGAAGTACGTAAAACGTTTATGACAAAAATTCCTTGATAAAGAACACTCAATGTTCACAATTGCTGTTGCAGAAAACAAATCATCTCCTTTCTCTACTACTGCTTCTTCTTCATCTGCTAAAAAAAAGTAGTGCAAAGGGCCTTTTTTTTGCAACAAAAATTATGTCATCAACATAAACCACAATAATTAACTGGCCCTTATTATCTTCCTTTATGTACAAGTTGTTGTCCACATTCCCTTTTTTGAACTTTATATCTTAAGGCATGTATCTAGCTTGGAATACCATGCTCTTGGAGCTTGCTTTAAGCCTTATAAAGCCTTATTCAATTTGCACACACTTGAACTATCATGATCAAGTATAAAACCATTAAGTTGTTCAATAAATACCTTTTCTTCAAGCTCTCCATTCAGAGATGCATACTTCACATCCATCTAATAAACTTTGTAGTTTCTTTGAGCAATAATGGCCATTAATATTTTGATTGCTTTAAATCTAGCCACAGGAGCAAAAGTCTCTTCATAGTCAACACTTTTTACTTATGAGTAGCCTTTGCAAATAAGTCTTGCCTTGTTTCTTACCACCTTACCTTTTTCATTGAGCTTATGAAAACCCACTTGTTTCCAATGTTATTTTTCCCTTTAGGTTTAGGTACTAAATACCAAGTGTTGTTTTTTTTAATTTGATCTAGCTCTTCTTTCATTACATACACCCATTCCTTGTGCTTTAATGCTTCTTCCACTAACTTGGGTTTAACCTTAGAGATCAATGAGGTTTGTTCACCATCTCTTAGTGTTTTAATAATCTGCACAGTGTCCTCTTCACTGCTAATAATGTTCTTAACCTTAACTTCAACTCTAACTCTTCTATGAGTTTGGAAATGCCTTGATTCTGCTTCTTCATCACTTATAACTTGGGAATCAATGTCTTCCTTATGCTGAATGCCCCTTGATTCATCACTTTTAGATTCTTTTTGGTTGTCATACACGGTATCTTCAACTTCTTCATGCTATGATTGCATTATAGGACCATTCAATCACTTTAACTTTAAAGTTGTTTGCCATTTTAAGCAACCTTTTGTTATAGCATATGAATCCTCTTCCATTTGGTACATAGCCCAAGAATATTCCTTCATCAACCTTCTCATCAAATTTGCCAAGATGCTTGCCTTCGATTTTAATGAGGCATAAGCTTCTAAACACTTTAAAGTGTTTTACGCTTGGCTTCGTTTCATTCCACAACTCATAGAGTGTTTTCTTTGGATGTCATCTCATCAGTTATTTGTTTTGAATCGGAGTTACAATGGTGATAGCATCTCTCTAATAGCCATGTGAAATACCATGCTTAGCCAACGTGGTTCTTGCCATATCCACTAAGCTTCTATTCTTCCCTTCAGCCACTTCATTTTGTTGGGGTATATGTAGGGACTAGCATATTCATACTTCACTCTATGCTTCTCCAAATAAGCTTTAAATTCACCATATGTGTATTCTATCCCATTGTTCATCCTGAGCCTTTTAATTTTTTTCCCCCAACTGATTTTTAGCTAGCCTTCTGTAGTTTTTAAAATTATTGAAAACTTCTAACTTATGTTTCAAGAACATAATATAAGCCATTATTGTAAAATCATTAATGAAGGAGATGAAGTACTTAACAGCCTTTGTCAATCTTTGTCTTATAAGCCCACAAACATCCGAATGAATGAGCTCCAATGGTTTCTTTGTTTCAATCTCCAAATTCTTGTAGGAAGCTGAAGTTCCTGACTTCTCCCTAGGATCTACTAGTTTGTCACAATTCACAATTTGTGGGTAAGTGAACAACTTAATCCTCTTCTTAAAAGCAAACTCTTTCTCAGACTTGACTAAGATAGATCTATTGCTACCTACTAATCACAATAGTCCCCAAAGTCACCTTTTAGATACCTTGCCTAATAGACAAATCGGACGTTTTTGTTTAGGTCTTCGTTAGGTTATGGGTTGTCTGATACTTTAGCTACATTCACAACTCAATTCAAAATATAGAACGTAAAGCAAATTAAGGACACACGAGATTTACGTAGTTCTGTCAACGTGATGTACATCCACGGTGATAGGGACTCTCCCTTACCAAGACAATCCACTATACTTAGGAATTTTAGTTACAATGGATGTCTTAATCCTTTGCTCCTTTTACTATTGCAATTACTAAGCAAGTACAATACAGAGAGTGTCACTTACTATGTCTACCCTTATTCTAGCTTGTCTTGCTTCTATTGAATTGAAAGGCTGTTCCACTGCTACCTAGAAGTTCACTGTAACGCTCTTTAACCTCTCTTGAAAAAATATAGAAATATGTTGAGTTCTTTTTGATGCTTCATCAAATTCCTTCTCTAGGTTGTCTGACACAGCTCCTGCTTTCATTATCTCGCGGTCTCACCTGTCACCTATTTCATGATCTCACTGTTTCACATTTTTGGTTTGGCATTACACATCTCATGCATGTTTCTAGTTTGCACCCTTTGCTGGTCACATACCTCATGCACATTCTAGTTTGGCGTTTCACGTCTCATGTACATTTTTGGTTTGCATATCTTGCTAGTCACACGCCTTACCACCGTTTCTGGTTTGCACTTGTCCATTTCACACCTTCAGACAGCTTGCTTTGCTCTCCCAATGGTCTCCTCTTTCAAGGTTTCTCCTCTCTTTGCTTACGAACGGTGTGCTGTCTTCTCTCTTATGTGAGTGACATGTTTTCTCTAGCCGTCACGCCTTTTTGCCGTGTGTTCTCCCTTGCCATCCAACCTTGCTTTGGCTGTTCTCCTCCTTGCTTGGCCATCCAGCCCATTGCCTTTGGTTATGTTTGTTCGAGTAGATTGGTTTAGATGTTTACCTCATCTGGCAGTGTAGGTTGGTTTGGACGTTCACCTTTGGTTGGCCAATTGTCTACCTTTGGCTGTCCTTTGTGTTTTGCTGTCCAGCTCTTGCTGTCCAGCCATTCCTCTCTTGTTTTCTCTCTTTGGCAGGTCACCCTTTGTGTTTTGTCATCTAGCACCTTCTAATTTGTGATTTGCCGTCCAGCTTTGGTTGCTGTCTAGCCATGTCTTCCCTTGTTTTCTCTCTTTGGCCAGTCACCCTTTGTGTTTTGTCGTCCAGCACCTTTTAGTTTGTGATTTGTAGTTCACCTTTCGTTGCTGTCCAGCCGTGTCTTCTCCTTTGCAGGTGATGGTTTGCCGTTTGCTCCTTTGTGTTTGCTGAGTGGTTTGCTTTGGACGTCTTTTTGTTTGGCTGGCTCCTTCCTCACGTTTTCTCTATTTGGTCGGCTGGTTGTCTAGGTTTTTTGTCCATTTTGCTCAATTGCCAACTTCTCTTTATTTGTTGTCTTCCAATGACCTTTATATACCCCTCCATGAAACCTTAATAGGGTTTACTTGCGGCAAATTTATTGTCTTGCCCTTCCATGTAACTTTTACGTTCTTGCCCCTCTATGTGACTTTTACCTTCTTGCCCTTCTATGTGGCTTTACTTTCTTGCACACTTAAACCTAGTTGACAACAATTATAACCCATACAAGGCTGTGGGAACAACAAAAGCAATCACTATCTTCTTCTTTTGACACGTGTTGCAAATTACATCTCTTTCTCTTCTCAGCTTGGGTATATCTTTCACAGCTTCATTTTTGGACAACTTGTTTAGCCCATTTTTTCCAAGATGTCCCAATCTTCTATGCCACAACAAGTTCTTACCTTTGGTTTTCATGTAGTATATGCTTTTGCTCTTGGAAACTTAGTATAAGTTTCCATTTATTCTTTCACCCTTAGTAAGAACAACACCATTATTTAATCTCTTTATTGTGCAACCACTTTTGTTGAAAGTAACTTCATATCCGTCATCACAGAGCTGGCTAACACTAAGGAGATTGCATTTTTGCCCTTTAACAAAAAGCACTTTCTTTGATTTCAACTTTTTTGCACCAATTTCAAGAGCACCAACACCTTTAATCTTTAAGCCACTATCTTTGCCAAATCTGACTGACCCTTCATTATATTTTGCTACTTCCTTCAACATCTTGGAGTCTTTTATCATATGTGAAGAGCAACTACTATCTAAGATCCATGGCTTTTCTTTCTTGGAAGCTTTTAAGGCTACTTCCACAAACATAGTCATTTCTCTTCCTCTTCTTCTTTTGTCGAATTTAGAAGCATATATAGGTGTTCTCCTTTACACTCTTTGACTGGGCAGAAATTTTTGGCCAAATGTGGAAGCACGTATTGGTCTTCTCCTTTGCATTCTTTGATTAGGTAGTAATTTCAATCAATCCTTAGCAGTGTGTCTAGCCTTTTCACATTTGCCACAAATTTCTCTTAACAAATCAAATCTATTTCTCAGTGGAATATAACTTTTTTTCACCTAGGATTGTCTCCTTTCTTGATAGAGTCTCCCTTAAGAATTTTGCCTTATATTCCTATTCATTATAGACCTATTACTTTAGCACACATTTTTCTTGTGCCTATACTCACCACAACTCTAGTAAAATCCTTCAAATTTGGATTTTCTTCTCTCACCAAGTTCATATCTCCTTTCTTTAACAATTACTATGGCACCCTTCTCCCTATCTTTGACAACCTATCTCCTTTGCATGGGAGTCTTCACCATATTTTTCCTAACCCATTTTAGCTTAGGTTGGTTTCTCTCCTCTATCACTTCATTGTGCTTGCTTTTAGGTATAAACACAATTTTCTTCTTCTTTGCTATCTTCTCATTTGGCTTTTTGAAATAGCTAAGGCCTTTCTTCCCCATGGAATGAGGTCTTTGTTTGCTTAAACACTTATCCAATTTTTTGTTAGTATCCTCCTTAATGACATTTACTAAAGTTGACTTTCCTCTCACTTCCATGGTTTACATAAAGCTGTCTTCATGCTTCTTCTTTTTTGGTTGATTCCTCACCACTTAAAGATTCTTAATCATCATTTACTTAAGTAACCAGCACATCCTTTAAAGCATCATCATCAGAATCATAAACAATTTCTTCTTCAAAATCTTCTTCATCCAGCTTGCTCAAAAAATTCCTTCTTTTGGATCTAAAGAGTTGCTTTTTCCTTTTGACATTTGAATTTCTAGCTTTAAAATAGTTGGATTGCTTTCTTCTCCTCCTTGGAACCGGTTTATCATCATCAACACTATTTATGTCTCTTTTCTTACGGCAAAGTGCCTAATTGTTCCATACCTAAAGCACTTCAAGGCTAATTTTCCCTTGTACTTCCCTTTTCCTTTCCTCATATTCTTGGCGATGCATACTATGACTTATTTAGTTTAGTATCACCATTTTCTTCTTCAAAGTTACTGTCAGATTCTTCTTTTTGGTCTTTAATCTTTAATCTCTTTATTGCCTTAAAAGCCAACTCCTTCTTCGCCTTACACTTCTTTTCTTTCTTCTTCAGGGCTATTCTCATTTCATAAGCCATCAATATAATGTGCATATCATCTGAGGCCAGCCTATCCAAATCTTTACCTTTCATGGAGAAAATTTTGGCATTGTAAGCTATCGATAAGGTTCTAAATATCTTCCTTACCATAGTAACATCATTGATCTCCTTTCCATAGCCTCTAATAGAGCACACAATTTCGTTGACTTTTGTGAAAAAAGGCATGAAGTTCCCAACTTCACCCTAGGATCTACTAGTCTGTGATACTGAAAGGGGGGTAAATTAGTATCACACCCCTTTTAGATACCTTGCCTATTAGACAGATTGGCTATTCTTGATTATGTCTTCTTTAGGTTATAGGTTGATGATTCTTTAGATATGTTCACAACTCAATTCAAAACACAGAATGTAAATTTAAAGTAAGGACACAAGAGATTTACGTGGTTCCGTTAATATGACGTACTCTACGCTGGTAGAATTTCTTCCTCTACCGAGACAATCCACTATGCTGGAGAATACTAGTGTGGCATTCCCTATGATTGCAATGTAGTTACAATGGATGTCTTAATCTTTTCCTCCTTTCACTATTGCAAATACAAAGCAAGTACAATATAAAGAGTGTCACTTGCAGTGTCTATCCTTCTTCTAGCTTGTCTTGTCGTTGTTTGATTTGAATAGGTTGCTTCACTGTCACTTAGAAGATCACCAAAATACTCTCTAACCTCTCTTGAAGAAATCTAAAAATACGTTGAGTTCTCTTAAATGTTTTACCGAACTTCTTCTCTTGCTTGTCTCACACAACTTCTGGTCTCACCGTCTCTGATTTCAAGGTCTCCAGGTCTGGTTTTACCATTTCACTGTTCTAGTATGGTCCCACTTGGTCTCACATCTCATCTGGTCTGGTCTCACGTCTCACCTTCTCCAAGTCTCACATCTCACCTAGTCTGGTCTCATGTTTCCATGTCTCACTTGGTCTCACTATTTTGATCTGGTCTCACCTAGTCTGGTTTCTAGGTCTGGTCTACTTTAATGTCTCACCTTCTCCAGGTCTCATGTCCTCTCTTTTTGGTCTACTCTCAAGTGTTTCTGGTCTCCTTTCACCATCGAACGTTTTTTGTCTACTCACAACGTTGCACGTTTCTAATCTCCTTTCACCATCAAACATTTCTAGTTTGCACACATCGTCGCACATTTCTGGTCTGCTCACAACGTCACATGTTTCTAATCTCCTTTCACCATTGAACATTTCTGGTCTGCTCACACCATCGCACGTTTCTAGTTTGCTCACAAGTTCGCACATTTTTAGTCTCCTTTCACCGTCTCACGTTTCTGACTTTGCTGGTCTTGGTTTGCTCTCATCATCTCACATTTCTAGGTCTAGTCTGCTCTCGCATTTTGCCTTCTCTAGGTCTCACTATCGTACGATGGCTGCTCCAAAAGAGATAAGTCTTGGTTTATATACTCCCTTCTATGAAAACCTTAGTAGGGTTTACTATAGCTGTAGTGAATTTCCTTTCTTGCCCTTAATAAAGTAATATTCACAAAAACAAGTTATTAGGTAAAGAGTAAAAAAGGAATACTGTTGCGGCTAGGAAGAGAACAACTAGAAATTTGTATGTGATTGATGAAAAAAGAGATCCTCTTGCAACTAAGACTATTTAAGAAAGAAAGCCAAAGAAAACATGGACCAGTGCTCATCAAGAAAATCAGATCATAGGTGACCCATCAGCAGGAGTTACAACAAGAAGAAGAATTGTGCGAGCTACTGCTTTACTCTCATAAGTTGAACGTAAATATGTTGATGAGACTACACAAGATCTAAATAAATCTCTATCCATATAGTTGTTTGAAAAGCATAGAATGAGTCTGTCTGTGCGAATGCCTCCTCAAGCCTGAAAATCAGGTGAATCCTCCATCTCTACTTTAGGAGTTTTTCAAATTTGTAATTAGTTGGCAAAAGGGGAGAGAAGCAACGATATAGGGGGGAGCCGTTAAAAAAGGGGGAGTGCATATTTAAGGAGAGTTGAAACTATTGCATAGTAACTTTTGTTATGAGTGTTGCTAAAAATTACAAAGGGGGAGATTGTTGTTCCCACAGCCTTGTATGGGTTGTAATTGTTGTCAACTAGGTTTTAGTGTGCAAGAAAGTAAAGCCACATGGAAGGTCGAGAAAGTAAAAGTAAAGCCACATGGAGGGGCAAGAAAGTAAAGCCATATAGAAGGGCAAGAATGTAAAATTAAAGCCATATGGAGGGGCCAGAAAGTAAATCCATCGTGTAAGTGCAAGAATGTAAATTCGCCACGTAAGCCTTATTAGCGTTTCATGGAAGAGAGTATATAAAGACCTTGGAAGACAAAATTAGGGTAAGGCCAACACAATTGCATACACAACAAGAATAGAGGGAAACTGTCCAAGGAGAAGAGACATCCAAGCAGGGAGACAACCGACCGAACACAAAGAAGAGACGTCCAAGCAAGGAGAAAATTGGCCAAACACAAAGGAGAAATTTTCCAAGCAAGGAGACAACCAGCCAAACACAAAGGAGAAACTGTCCAAGCAAGGAGACAACTGGCCAAACAAGGTGCGCGTCCATACAACCCTACACAGCAAAGCATAACCAACGGTAAAGGGGTGGACGACTAGGCAAGGAGGAGAATGGCCAAGGCAAGGTGAACGGCAATAAGGAGAAGACACGGCTGGAAAGCAACCAAAGGTGAATAGAAAACCTAGTGTGACCGACCAAAAGAGTATACACGACAGAAATAGGTGCTGGTCAGCCAAAGAGACAAAGCAAAGCAAGAGGAGTCGGCCACAACCTAGAGCAATTGTTAAAAGCCAAAGAGGAAAACCGTCCAAAGAGAGGAAAATCGTCCAAAGAGAGGAAAACCCATGTTGTTCTCACAGCTTAGTATAGGTTGTAATTGTTGTCAACTAGGTTTAAATGTGCAAGAAAGTAAAGCCACATGGAGGGGCAAAAATGTAAAATCCACATAAAAGGGCAAAATAGTAAATTCGGCCTATTAGGTTTTATGGAGAGTATATAAAGGCCAATATAATTGCCAACACTATAGCTGCACAATAGCCATCGTGAACAGTAGCATTGAGTGAAAAAAATTGGGGGTTTGAAGGAAGATATACTGACGATAACAAAGAAGAACAACTGTCAAGAGAGAGAGAGAAGGAAATGCTGAAAGTATGGGCTGAACGAAGAACAGTGAACAGAGGTCGAGATATGACCAAATCAAAGCCGTCGTTGGGCGAATGAGACAAGAGGACCGAAATGGGGACAAAACCGAAAATCACTGAGGAAGGAGAGAAAAAGGAATGACCAAAAAGAAAGACAAAACAGAGAGACCAGATCGGGAACGAGTGAGACCAGATCCGAATTGGAACGAGTGAGAGGAGACTAGAACGGAGGTGCAAACGGCAAAAGGGAGAAACCTATAAGGAATAACACATCTCCGTCACATCAGCGGTCGACGAGGAGACAACACAACAAAATTAAGAGAGAGAAATCCGATGATAAGAGAGAGAAATCTGGCAGGACAGCAAGAAAGAGGGAAACTTGAACAGCAAACCAAAAATGTGAGGCTAGTCGTGAGACAAGGTGACGTGGAGACAGTGAAACAGTAAAGCCATGACAAGGAGACAGGAGATACAATGAGATGGTCAAAGTAGGAGTTGTGTGAAACAACGTAGAGAAGAAATTCGACGAAGCACAGAAAGAACTCAATGTATTTCCAGATTTCTTCAAGAGAGGTTAGAAAGTGTTGTGATGAACTCCTAAGTGGTAGTGGAGCAGCCTTTTAATTCAACAGAGGCAAGACAAACTAGAAGAAGGGTAGACACAGTAAGTGACACTCTTTGTATTGTACTTACTTAATAATTGCAATATTGAAAGGAACAAAGGATTAAGGCTTCCATTGTAATTGAAATTCTCAATTATAGTGGATAGTCTTGGTAAGGGAGAGTCCCTACTACCATGGATGTACATCACAGTGATGGAACTACATAAATCTAGTGTGTCCTTAATTTGCTTTACGTTATGTGTTTTGAATTGAGTTGTGAATGTAGCGAAAGTATCAGCCAACCTATAACCTAATGAAGACCTAAACAAGAACATTTGAATTGTCTATTAGGCAAGGTGTCTGAAAGGTGACTTTAGGGACTATTGTAATTAGTAGGTAGCAATAGATCTACCTTAGTTGTGTTTGAGAAAGAGTTTGCTTTTAAGAAGAGGTTGAAGTTGTTCACTTACCTATGAATTGCAAATTATAGTGATATTGATTCACCCCCTCTCTCAGTATCACAAACTAGTAGATCCTAGGGTGAAGTCGGGAACTTCAATTGGCATTAGAGCTAGGTTCGCCAATTTGAAGCTTAACAGCTTGGTGTACTAGTTTGAAGGGATCTAGAAGTTTGACTTGTTCAACATATTGAGAAATTGAAGCCGGTACCAGCACTAGCATAACTTACAGCAAGAAGGTTCCAATCTTCAATGGAACCGACTACCATATGTGGAGAGTAAGAATGCAAGTGGTATTTGCAACCATAGGTATGAACGTGGTGAAATGCATACAGGAGGGTTTTGTGGCTTCAGAAGAAAGTAAAGACCCATCCCAAAGGAGTTAACGCAATTTGAGATAAATGAAAAGCCTTAAATGTCATCATTTCAGCATTGACAGATGCTGAGTATGCTAAAGTTATGGACTACAAATCTGCTAAGGAGATATGGGACAGATTGCAAAAAATCTATGAAGGTGATGGCAGAATAAAGGAGGCTAAACTTCAAGTGTTTAAGGAGAGATATAAATCTCTCAGAATGTAGAAGAATAAGACATTTCAAGAGTTCTTCACCATGGTTATTGATGCTGTAAACAACCTGAGAAGTCATAGGAAGAACAAGAAGGACTCATCGATTGTGAAGAAAATTATGAGAATTTTGCCTGAGAGGTTTGCCTCAAAGGTAGCAGCCAGAGAGGAAAGTAAAGATCTCAATTCTATGTCTTTGCATGATCCCCAATGCAATCTCATTGCATATGAGATGAGGATAAAGTTAGTTGAAAGCTCTATAACAACAAAGGTATCAAAGAAGGCAGCTTTCAAAGCTATGAAGCACTTGAAGATAAGAGAAGATGAAGAATCATCTAGTGAGGATGATGATGGTGATAAGGAAGAAAGTGAAGGTGAAGTGTTGGCTTACTTCACAAGGAAATTCAAGAAGGGGTCTAAGAAGGGAAAAGGACAATTGTCCTTGAGATGTTATCATTGTGGGTAAATTGGACACTTTGCTTCTTAGTGCAAGGTAAAACTTGATGATGAAGATGAGGATGGTGATGATGAGCAGAATTCAAGATGGAAAAGATCATCATTCAAATCAAAGTAAGTCCAGTAAGAAGACTGCCAACCCACAGAAGAAGAAGAGAGACTCATTAAAGAGTTACATGAGTTAGACAAAAGAAGCTGATGAGGAGGAAGATGAAGACTCATCAGATGAGCATGCCTTTATGGCATCAGCTCAAGGTGGTAGTTCAACCTTTGAAAAGGAAGAGGAGGTTGATGAAGAAGAACCAGATCTTGAAGCTAAGTTGGAAGTAGCTTCAAAGGAGATAATTAAAATGGGCAGAACCATAAAAAGGTTGGAGGCTTACATAAAACAAGTTAAACCAAAGTCTGAGGAAGTTGAAAGTCAAAAGGATGAAATAAGGGCTAAACATATTGACTTGAAGAGAAGATTTGAAGAATAGATCAAACTATGTGAACACCTTACAATAAAGCTTGGTTCAAGGACTTCAATGATTGAAGCAATGGAGATAGAGTTATTGAAACTTCAACAACAACTCAAAAAGAGTGAGGAGAACTTGCAGAAGTTTGAAATGATAGGAAAAACAAGTTCTGCAAAAAGAGAGAAGAATATAAAGAAAGTGCAGCAATCTAAGGCTGCATTGGCTAAAGAAAATAAGAATGTGCCAAAGAAGTTGAAAGAGAAGGTTGTAACTCAAAAGAAGATAGAAGAATATAAAGAAAGTGCAATAATCTAAGAATATGCCAAAGAAGTTAAAAGAGAAGGTTGTGACTCAGAAGAAGATAGCTAAGAATAAAGAAGATTTGAAGAAGCAACCTAGGTTGACAAACAAGAAGGAAGAAAAGAAAGTCAGCCAGTAGAGGGCTATGACTAAATAGATGAAGGAGAAGGTGGTGGCTGAAATGAAAGTCCCACAAGCAAAGAAGCCAACTACGTTACCTACACGACAAGTGACAAACAGAAGAAGACAAGCTATAATTAAACCCAAGAAGAGGCAATTTCAAGGTCATTGCCTTTATTGTGGAGTTTGGGGTCATAAGGCGCGTAACTACTGGTGGAGAAGGCCAGTATATATCTCCAACTTGAAAAGATACAAAACTCAGAGGTGAACACCTGTCATGAGTTCTTGCACATATTGTAAAAGGCAAGGATACACTAACAAGGAGTGTTGGTGGAAGCCCAAACCAGTGGTTTCAAATAACAAGTTTGCTATATTGGCAGACTTGGATAGTGTGAAAGGTGTAGGCAGGATGTCCATAATGCCAAGAGATGCATGAAACTTTTCCTTGAGGAAGAGAAGGCACTTAATGGAATTGTGAAAACAAGCGGTGCAGTCAAAGCTGAGCAAAAAGAGAAAACTATCTTCCAGCTAGTTCAAAAGAAGGAATATAAAGTAAAAAGGGAGGTGGCTAATATAGCTGAAATTGCACTAAAGGCTGATTACAAGGATAAGCAGTGGATCCTTGATAGTGGATGCACTTCGCACATGACAGAAGATAAGAGTAAATTATCAAAGCTAAACAAATCAAGAGAAGATAGAGTCAAGTTTGGCAATGATGATTCATTCAACATCAGTGGTCAAGAGTCAGTGAATATTAGAAAAGGAAAGTTGAAAGATGTTCTGCATGTTAAAGGACTTAGATATAATCTAGTATTTGTTAGCCAACTATGTAACGATGACCATAAAGTGATATTCACAAAAATAGATTGTCAGGTAAAGAGTAAAGAAGGCAATACTGTTGCAGTTAGGAAAAGAACAACTGGAAATTTATTTGTGATTGATGAGGACAAGACAAGCAACTGTTTACTCACCAAAGAAGAAGAAAATCAACTCTGGCATAGAAGGTTGGGACACTTGTCATAGAAGAACATGAGGAATTTAACCACTACTCATGCAATCAGAGATATTCCCGACCTCAGGAGAGAGAGAGACAGAGTATGTTTGCTCAGCATGCTCTAAAGGAAAACATGCCAAAATGCAGTACAAGACCAAAGAGTTTAGTTCTGAAGTAGTGCTTAACATTGTACATATTGATTTGTGTGGACTGATGAGGACAAAAGGGTGGAAAGGTGAGAGGTACTTTATTTTGTTTGTTAATGATTATTCGAGAAGGACCTGCCTCATACACCTCAAAAACAAGTTAGAAGTTATTGAGGTCAGATCAAGGCACTAAATTTAAAAATAAAGTTTTTGCAGATTATCTTGAGAAGCATGGAGTTCATCATCAAATGGCAGCAGCAAGAACACCTTAACAAAACGAGGTGGTAGAGAGGAAAAATAGAGCTGTGGTTGAAATGGCGAGAACTTTACTACTGGAATCAAAACTTCACACAAGATTTTGGACAGAAGCAACATTTACAGCCGCTGTGCATCTGCTAAACAGAGTATTACTAAGGCCCAATACTGATAAGACTCCATATGAGCTATGGAGTGGGAAGAAGACAATAGCCAAGTATCTTAGAGTCTTTGGCAACCCATGTTTTGTTAAGAATAAGGAGCAAAACTTGGGAAAATTCAACGTTAGGTCTGATAAATGCATCTTTGTGGGATACTCAGTAAAGAAAAAAGGTTATAAAGTTTTCCTGCATAAGCTGGGAAAAGTGATCACTTTCAGTGATGTGAGAATAGATGAGAATTGGAAAACGATGCAAAATGGAGAAGTTGAGGACAAAAAAGAAGATGACTTCAATGTAGATAAAGAATTAGACCAACCTGAAGAAAAGGAACAAGAAGTAAGTTCAGACTCAGAGAAGAGTGAGTCTAAAGATGAAGAAAGAGATCCTCTTGCAACTAAGATGGTGCAAGGAAGAAGGACAAAGAAAACATGGATCAGTGCTCATCAAGGAGATCAGATCATAGGTGACCCATCAGCAAGAGTTACAACAAGAAGAAGAATTATGGGAGCTACTATTTTACTCTCACAAGTTGAACCTAAATCTGTTGAAAAGGCTATTCAAGACAAAGCCTGGGTCAAGTCTATCAATAAGGAGCTGGATCAAATTGAGAAGAATGATACAAGGGAATTGGTTCCAAGACCCACTAATAAGAATGTCAAAGGAACAAAGTGGATGTTTATGAATAAACATAATAAAGATGGCAAGATGGTGAGGAACAAGGCTAGGCTGGTTTGCAAGCATTGTATGGTCTTAAGCAAGCTCTAAGAGCATGGTATAGTAGGCTGGATGCATACTTAAGAAGGTTGAACTTTAAAAGAGGAACGGTTGATAACAACCTATATGTGTTCAACTCAGAGAAAGGCCAGTTGATAACCATAGTATATATAGATTATATCATCTTTAGAGGGGATCACTCTGAGCTATGCCAAGATTTTGCACAAAAGATGAGTGATGAATTTGAGATGTCATTGATTGGAGAAATGACTTACTTTCATGGATTACAGATAAAGCAATGTGAAGAAGGTATCTTTATTTCTCAAACGAAATATGCCAAAGAGATGCTGAAAAGGTTTGGCATGAAGGATAGCAAACCTATCAGTACTCTTATGATAGTAGGCTATAAGTTAACAAAAGATCAAGAGGGAAGAAGTACAAGCCCTACAAAGTATAGAAAGATAATAGGGAGCCTTTTGTACCTTACAGCATCAAGGCGTGATCTTTTGAAAGCTGTGTGCGCTGCCAGCAGATTCCAAGCTGATCCTAAGGAGTCTCATGTGTTGGCAGTGAAAAGAATCCTAAGGTACCTCAAAGGAACACTGGAAATGGGTTTGTGGTATCCAGCCATGGATTCTATTAAAATACAAGCATACATTGATATAGACAGGACAAGAAGTATAGATGATAGAAAATCAACCAGTGGCTGTAGTTTCTACTTAGGTTCAAAGTGTGTTGCATGGTTAAGTAGAAAGCAAAATAGTGTTGCTTTGAGCACAACTGAGGCTGAGTACATGGCTACTTGTGTAGTAAGTACACAAGTGATATGGATGCTGAGACAACTGGTAGACTTGGGTGTTGAAGTGAAGTTACCAGTAAGTGTACTTTGTGATAATCAAAGCGCTATTGATCTCAACAAGAATCCGGTTCAACATTTGAGGAGCAAGCATATTGACATCCGGTATTACTTCATCAAAGATCAAGTGGAATAGGGTACAAATCAGTTAGAGTATGTTGGCACTAAAAATCAAATTTCAGATATTCTAACTAAACCTTTGTCTACTGAGTTGTTTGAGAAGCACAAATTAAGTCTATCTGTGCACATGTTCCTCAAGCCTGAAGTTTAGGTGAATCCTCCATCTTTACTTTACAAGTTTTATAGATTTGTAATTGGTTGGCAAAGGGGGAGAGAAACAACAGTGCAGGGGGACCTGTTAAGAAAGGGGGAGTTAAAACTACTACATAGTGACTTTTGTTATGAGTGTTCAATTACAAGGGGAGAGATTGTTGTTCCCATAGCCTTGTATGAGTTGTAATTGTTGTCAACTAAGTTTAAATGTGCAAGAAAGTAAAGCTACATAGAAGGGCAAGAAGGTAAAAGTCACATAGAAGGGCAAAATCATAAAATCCACATGGAAGGGCAAAATAGTAAATTCACCCTATTAGGTTTTATGGAGAGTATATAATGGCCAATATAATGGCTAACACTGTAGCTACACAATAGCTGTTGTTAATAGTTGTCGTTGTAAATAGTAGCAGTGAGTGAAAAAAATTAGGGGATTGAAGGAAGATATACCGATGACAACAAAGAAGGACAACCAACAAGAAAGAGAGAGAGAGAGAGAGAAGGAGATGCCAAAAGTAGGGGCTGAACGAAGAATAAAGAACAGAGGTCGAGATACGGCCAAATTGGAGCTATCATCATGCGAAGGAGACAAGAGGACCAAAAAGGGGAGAAAATCAGACATCACTAGGGAAGAAGAGAAAAAGGAACCGCCACAAAGAAAGATAGAACAGAGAGACCAAATCGTGAATGGGTGAGACTAGATCCGAATTGGAACGGGTGAGACGAGACCAGAACGGAGGTGCTGAAGGCAAGAGAGAGAAACCCGTGAGGAACGACATACTAGCGGTCGGCGAGAAGACAACCTATTGCTCAAAATTTTTCTTCTTTTGGATCTAAATAGCTACTTTTTCCCTTTGGCACATGAATTTCTAATTTTAGAATAGCTAGATTTCTTTGTTCTCCTATTTGTTACCAACTCATCATCATCATCATTATTAACTTCTTTTCTCTCTGAGCAATCCACAACAAAGTGCCTAATTACTCCACAACTAAAGTGCATCAAGGGTAATTTTCCCTTGTACTTCCCTTTTCTTTTTCTTATATTTTTGGTAATGTATGTCATGATTTTATCAAGTTTACTATCACCATCTTTAACTTTAGAATTGTTGTCGAATTCTTCTTCTTGTTCTTTAATTTTTAATTTTTTCATTGCCTTAAAGGCCAACTCCTTCTCTGCCTGCCAACTCCTTCTCTGCCTTAGGCTTTTTTTCTTTCTTTGTTGGGGTTCTTCTCATTTAATAAGCCACAAATATGTTGTGTAAATCATCCAGAGGCAGCCTATCCAAATCTCTATCTTTTTTGGAGTAAACTTTGGCATTGAAAGCTTCTGATAAAGTTTTGAGTATCTTCCTTATCACAGTAGCATAATTGATCTCCTCTTCATAGCATTTAATAGAGCACATAATTTCATTTACTCTTGTAAAGAAGGCATCCATAAATTCATCATTCTGTAACTTTATGTTTTCAAATCGGATCCTTTAGATTTGTAGCTTGGCTTCTTTTATAACCTTGTCTCCTTCATAAATATTCTTTAATTTGTCCCAAATTTGTTTAGCTGTGTTGCACCTCATCACTTTGGTGAATTTTTTGTCTAATAAGGAGGCATATAAGGCATTTCTCACCTTTCCATCACACTCTAAACTCTTCTTATCAGTAGGCATCATAGCAACACCTTCAGCAACAGGGATGAAGCCATTAATGATAGATTCAAACACATCTAGACTAAGTGACATTAGATGTAGAAGCATTCTATTTTTTCATAATTTATAATTTTATCCATCAAGAGTGGGAATGTCCTTGCTATTAACACTATTATGTTATCCATGATATTAACCACTAGTAGATGTAAAGACTCACAGCAACAACAAATAATTACAAATCAAAGTAGACAAAATGGATCAACAAAGGAACCTAGCTCCGATACCACTTGATGAGGACCTTCTTAGGTCTTATATTGAGAGGAGCAGGGTCTTGTTCGGTCTTGTTATCAAGGGATACAGTTAATGTTGTGGAAGGATCACTCCTTAACCACTTACAATAACCTCTTGATCAAAGAGTTGATCTCCTAATCGCTTAATGGATTGATCTCCTGATCACTCCAAGGGTCTCTCACCCTTTTTCAAGAAGTTTATAAAAAGGTTTATGACTAAAACTTTCCTAAAAAGGATCACTTAATGTGCATAGGCTATTATTACAAAATGCAGATCATCTCCTACCTCTATTGTTGCCTTCTCCTTGCTACAATTATTGCCTTCTCCTTGCTGCAATTGTTGCCTTCCTCTTTGCTGCAATTATTGCCTTCTCCTTCTTATAATTATTGGCTTCTCCTTATTGCAATTGTTGGCTTCTCCTTGATTCAATTGCTGGTTTCTTTTGCTGTAACATTCTCCTTATTCCTCCAGTGCAATTATTGGTTTGCTTTGTCACTGCACTCTCCTTCTAGATGCTACTACTATTGCCACTTTCTTTGGTTTCCATTACTCCTTATTTGATACGAGTGCCTCTTTTTTGGTGGTCCTCTTTCTTCTTTAATTGATTATCACTACACCTTTTTTGATTAGTTACTGCTGCACCTTCTCTTTTTGGTTGCTATCGCAACTTCTTCCTTTGGTTTCTTTGGTTGTTGTTGCACCTTTTGCCTCTGGTGTCTTTTGTTTCCATTGCACCTTAGGCCTTTGGTTTCCTCGGTTGCTGCTGCATACCTTCTCCCTTGGTTTGGTTGATTGGTTGCCGCTGCACACCTCTCCTTGGTTTGCCACTACACACCTTATCCCTTAATGTGGTTGACTAGTTACATCTATACACCTCTCCTTTGTTTATTATTGTGCTCCTTCTCCTCTAGTGCAATTGTTTGGTTGTTGCTGCATGCCTTCTTCTTTGGTGGTTACTGCACCTTTTTCTCCCTTTGGTGTGGCTACTATCACCTCATTATTGGTTGCACCTCTCTTTGGTTTGCTGCTACACCTTTCTTTGCCGGTCACTCTCTTTGTCATTCTCTCTTAATTTTTCTGCAACACATACATGTCTTGATAGATGCATGGATGTATTTATGAACCTTGAGATTAGGGTTGCAGAATCATCAACGGTTAGCATTGATTTCCAAGGATTGTCCTACAATCAATGGTTAAAATTGATTCCTAAAATTTAAGGTCAATAGTCAATATTGACTCATGAAATTCAGGGTTGACCTGCCATTAATGGTTTTGACCATCGATTTCTCTACATTTCAATGACATTCATAACATCAAATTAATAAGGATAAATACGTGAAATATTGTTGACAACAAATCCAACATTAGCCATTAAAGATGGGCTCAACAAACCTACTAAAGGTAGAGAGAACCTAAGTAAGGGCAGAGAGAAACTAGGTAGAGACAGAAAGTTGAGATTGGCAGAGACAGGTAAGAAACCAGGTAGAGACAAAGATTTGAGATTAGCAGAGATTGAGAGTTTAGAACTAGTAAAAAATATGAGTTGTTGAGAGTTTAAAGCTGACAAGTAGTTGAGCAAAGACTGGTAGTGAGGAAGGAGACAACAGTAGAAAGTTTGAGTAAAGAGTAGTAGTGAGGAAGGATAGAACAACAAAAAAAAAGGAGAAGATTAGTTTTTTTCCATAACAGCTTGTGCACATGGAGAGATCTTTCTTAAGGGAGTTTTTGTCATAATCTTTTTATGTCCATCTTTGAAAAGGGGTAGGAAACCCTTTGGGTGATCAGGAGATTATTATAAGTGGTTAAGGAGTGATCCTTTCATAGTGGCTAAGGAAATATCCTTCCATTACACCAATTGTATCCCTTGATTGCAAGAGTAGATCATGTGAGCTAGGAGAGATCTTATTATATGGTAGATATGGCTAACGCATTGTAGGTGAACAATGAAAATAATTTGTGTGTTCTTGGGTGCTTGTACTTGCTTGATGTTCATATAGCCATTCTCACATAAAGAAGTAAGATAAAATTGGATTATAAATTTTAACAGATCATAAAGGTTTAATCTGGACCAATTTGTAAAAAGTAAGCATCTTATACTAATTCACCCCTTCCCCCTCTCTGTATGAGACCCAAGAAGGTCCTTATCAATTGGTATCAGAGCCTTGAGTTCCTTTGTTGATCCATTCTGCCTGTTTAGATCTGAAATTTTTTGCTGCAACTGTGAATCTTTACATCTATTGCTGGTTAATATCATAGAGAGCATAAACAGTGTTAACAGCAAGGGTATTCCCACATTTGATGGACAAAATTATTAATTGTGAAAGAATAAAATGCTCCTATATCTATTGTCACTTGGTTTGGGTATGTTTGAATCTGCTATTAGTGGCTTCACTCTTGCTACTAAAGGTATTACTATGATGCCTACTGATAAGAAGAATTTAAAGTATGATGGAAATGTTAAAAATACCTTATATGCCTCCTTATCAGACAAAGAATTCACCAAATTCAAAAAAGCCAAACTACAAATCTAAAGGAGCAAATTTGAAAATATAAAGATGCTGAATGATGAGTTTGTGGATGCCTTTTTAACAAAAGTAAATAAAATGGTATGCTCTATTAAAAGCTATAGAGAGGAAATCAATGATGTTATTGTGATAAGTAAGATGCTTAAAACCTTACCAGAAGCTTTTAATGACAGTTTCCTCCATAAAAGATAGAGATTTAGATAGGCTGCCCTTAGATGATTTACACAATATATTGGAGGCTTATAAAATAAGAATAGTCCCAATAAAGAAAGAAAAGATGTCTAAGCAAAGAAGAAGTTGGATTTTAAGGTAATGAAGAAATTAAAGATTAAAGAACAAGAAAAAGAATCTAATAGTAACTCTGAAGTAAAAGATGATACTAAAATTGATAAAGTCATTTCATATATCACCAAAAATATGAGAAAAGGAAAAGGGAAGTATAAGGGAGAATTACCCTTAAAGTGCTTTAGTTGTGTAGGCATTGGGTACTTTGCAATGGATTGCCTAAAGAGAAAAGAAGCAAATAGTCAGATGATGATGAGCTAGTCCCAAGGAGGAGAACAAAGAAATCTAACTATTCTAAAGTTGGGAATTTAAGTGCCAAAGGGGAAAAAAAAAAAAAGCTCTTTAGATCCAAAAGAAGAAATTTCTTTAGCAAGTTAGATGATGAAGATTCTAAAGAAGAAACTGATGATGATGTTCAAAAAATGTGCTGGTTGCATAGGTGTTAAGCCCATCTTTGATGGTTAATGTTAGATTTGTTGTCAACACCATCTCATATGGTTATATATGTTGATTTGATATTGTGAATGTCATTGAGATGTAGTAAGGTCATTGGGAGAAACTAGTAATGACAAGTCAACCTTAGTATTAAGGAGTCAATGTTAATTGTGACCCCAAATTTTAAAGATCAAGATTGACTGTGATTGTTGACCATTGATCTTAAATTTTAGGAAATCAATGTTGACCATTGACCATAAATTTTAGGACTCAAATCTAACCATTAATTGTTGGGCAACATGTGGGAATTAACGATGACTATTGATGATTGTGTAACTCTAATCTCAAGGTTCTATAAATACCCTTATGTGTCTTATAAGAAGGGGGTATGCTACAAAGTTTTAAGAGAGTCGGCCAAAGGATTGACCATGCACGAAGGGTTTAGCAACCACTAAGGTGAGCTAGCAAGGCAACCAGCCAAGGAGAGAAAGAAAGAGGGCAAAGCAACCGGCCAAGGAGAGTGTAGTAGCCACCAAGGAGAGGTAGCAAGGCAGCCAGCCAAGGAAAGTGTAGCAGCCACCAAGAAGAAGTAGCAAGATGCAACTAGCCAAGGAGGAAAGAAAGAGAGCAAGGTAGCCAATCACCCTCACCAACAAACCACCAAAGCAACAGCTGGCAGGAGGTGGAGTAATAGCTAATAGGAGGTAGAGCAGCAGCCAATAGGAGGTAAAGTAGCAGTAGAAGGTCCTACACCAACAACCAACATAGCAGCGGCGTGTGAAGATAGTTGTAGTGCATAGGGATAGCAATAGCGGTGTGGGAAAACAGCTGTAGCATGCGTGGATAGTAGCAATGAAGAGTAGCGCACACAAAGAGTAGCAATGGCATGAGAAGACAGCTACAACATGCATGAATAGCAGTAACTACACGAGTAGATAGCAACAATGCAGGCTAATAGCTGTAACAGGGAGAGCTGATAGCAATAGTAGCACAAGTAGATAGCAACAACACACTCAGATAGCAGGAACAGTGTGTGTGGGTAGCAGCCACAACGCTTGCTGACAACAGCAACACGTGTCGATAGAATCAGTAACATGCACAAAAAGCAGGAACAACACACATGGACAATAAGAACAGTGTGTGCAGACAACATCAGCAGCATGCATGGATAACATTAGTAGCGCGCATGAACAGCAATGGCAACAATGCACACAGACAACAAGAGCAGCGCGTGTAGAATAATATGTCACAAGGATACATTGATTTGATCCATTCATGTATCCTTAAGGTGAAAATTCAGGCTAAGACTAAACCTCTATGGGCTGCCCAACCCTTTGCTATTTATGGAAGGTCACATAAGCATGCAGAAGTATGCAGAATGTGCCACAAATTGCCTAGAGAATTCTAGAAGGGATGATATTAAATCCATATCTAAAATATCCTTGTAAATAGAGAGAATATTCTATTCTAGGAGCTTCTCTTGAGGTGTATAAATAGGTCTCCCATCTCAATTATACATCACGAATCCTTTCTTATTACAAGCTCACTTGCAAAACTCTCTTGTACTCTCTCTTTTGTTCTCTTAAGTACTTCCAATTCGCTCACTTGCCCCTCACATGTCTTCCACTGATTCACTCAAACTATTCAAGGCTTGCTTAGCTCATCTTCTCTCACAAGATTGACTAAGTGCCGCATGGATTAGCATAATATGTGCCTAACTCCGTGACAGGTGGTATCAAAGTACGATTGAATCCTAGCTTCAACTTTGTTCTTGTTTGAGTCATGAGTATGGTGAGTGAAGAAGGATTTGTTGAGACCATTATGGATGAGCAAAAAGTAGGGCAACATGCTCGTGGACATGAGGAGCAGCATGCTCTAGCCAAACGTAACAAGTCCAAGGCTCCAACAAAGGAAACCATAGACTCTCGTGTTGGCAACTTGCAAAGGAACGTCACTGACTCCACTGTGGGCAACCTCAATAGTCAAGTCGATAACTTGATCCATGAGAATGTAGAGATCACACGGGCTACCAAAGTCATGATCAAAGAGTTTGGCCACTTGTTTAGGAGAGAAATACACTCCCTGATCAAGATCTGTCCAACCTTCGCAAGTTCATTGAGGGAGAGATTCACGACCTTCATAGGGAGATGGAGTCTCTACGTCGAAACAACTCACTTCTTAATACAACTGTGACTACTAGCACCACTATCGTACATGGCTTGAAGGTCTCAAAGTTTGCCATGTATAACAACACACACAATATCACTGAGGTAGAAAACTTTTTGTTTGGCCTTAAGCAATACTTCGAGGCCATGGGGATTGTCGATGACCTTGGCTAGGGTAGGTAACACCCCAATTTTCTTAAGGGATGCTCCTCAACTCTAGTAGAGATGGAAGCATTCCAAATGGGAGAAAGGCTTATGTATCATTGACACTTGGGAACAATTCAAGGTTGAAGTGCGTAGGTACTTTGTGCCTCACAATGTAAACAGTGAAGTTAGAGGAAAGTTGCATCGCCTATACCAGACAAGTAGTATTTCTAACTACATTAAGGAATTTACTACCCTCATGCTTGAAATTGAAATGTCCGATAGGATTGGGTGAGAGTCAAGCTGGACAAGTGTAATGTGCAGATCCTAGATGTTGCCATTACCACTGCTAAAACCTTCATCAACTACTTTGCTCACTCCAAGAGCAAGAAGCCAAACTCTTGTAAAAGTAGGGGAGAGAAAATTGGGCATAAAAAGTAGGATTCTAGTCGCAACGAGAGTGGGTAATAGAGACCCTCAAATGACCGTCCCTTTGCTATATATGGAAGATCCTATAAGCATGTAGAAATATGTGGAATGTGCCATAATTTCCTAGAGAATTTCAGAAGGGACCATATTAAATGCATATTAAGAATAATCCTTGTAAATACAGAGAATATTCCATTTTAGGAGCTTCTCTTGAGGTGTATAAATAGGTCTCCGATCTTAATTGTACAGCACGAATCCTTTTTCAATAGAAGTTCACTTGCAAAGCTCTCTTATGTTATTTCTTTTGTTCTCTCAAGCACTTCTAATTCACTCACTTGCCCTTCATACATCTTCCACTGATTCACTCAAACTCTTCAAGGCTTACTTAGCTCATCTTCTCCTGCAAGATTAACAAAGTGCCATGGGTTAGCATAATCTAAGCCTAACTCTGTGATAATTAGCAATGGATAGCGTTAGCAGCGCATGTAGACAGTAGCGGTAGAGTGCAATGGTAGCATATGTTGATAGCAGCAATAGCGTGTGCAAACAGCAACAACAATGTGGATGGATAGCATTAGCGTCGCATGTAGGCAACACCAACAGCAGGTGAGACAACACCAGCAGCAAAGGAAGGAGAAGATCTATATTCTGCACTAGCAATCTATACATATTGAGTGATCATTTTCTAGGAAATGTATTATTATAAACTCTTGATAAACTTGCTGAAAAAGGGCGGGATACCTTTGGAGTGATCGAGAGATCGTTGTAAGTGGTTAAGGAGTAGTCCTTACATAAGTGGTGAAGGAGTAATCCTTCGACAACATTATTTTATCCCTTGATAACAAGAGTAGATTGTGTGATTTAGAAGTGATCTTATCACACCGTGACGTAGCTGACACATTATAGGTGAACCATGTAATAATTGTTGTGTGTTCTTGGGTACTTGCATATGCACATTGATTTTTTATTCGTATAGTCATGCTTACATAAAGGAGAAAAATAAAAAATTGGATCATCAACTTTAACAAGTTATAGAAGTTAAATCCGAATCAATTTGTAAAAAAAATGATATCTCACATTGATTTGCCTCCCTCTTAGTGTAAGACCTAAAACGGCCCTCATAAATATGTAAATGATGAAAAAGAATCCTCAAGTGATAAGGAAACAACTGAAGAGGAAGAGAAAGAGATGGTGTAGCAACTTGAATGAATTAAGAGCTTGTTTGCCCAAAAACAGCAAGTTGGAAAAGGAGATGAAGAATCTCAAGAAGTTAAATAAAAATTCGGATGTTGACAAATTTGATCTCTAGGTGAGAAAAATAGTTTAAAGCAAAAGAGAATGAGTACTTGAAAAGAATTGAGGATCTAAATGCACTTAAGGCAGAGTAAGACAAAATACATAAAGATCTTGGCACTAAGATGATTGTACAAGAGCAAAAAGTGCTAAATTTGCAAACTAAGGTTCACAAGGCTGAATCTGAATTGAAGAAGTATGAAAAAAGTGTTGAGTCCATCTTCGATAGCTGATGTTGGATCTGTTGTCAACAACACCTCACATAGTTGTTCTTATTGATTTGATATTTTTAATGTCCTTGAGATGCAGAGAGGTCGTTGGTCAAAACTGTTAATTACATGTCAACTCTGAAGTTAATGAGTCATTATTGATCGTTAACCCTAAATTTTAAGAATCAAATATGACCGTTGATTATAGGGCAACCTATGGAAATTAGTGTTGACCGTTGATGATTGGAAAACCCTAAAACTCAAGTCTTATAAATACATCCATGCATCTTTCAAAAGGAAAAGTGTGTAGTACAAAAATTTGAGAGAGAACGACAAAGGGAGTGACTGGCCAAAAAGAAAACTGGCAAAGAGAGAGGTAGCTACTAAAACGAGAGTGAAAGGCAAAGGAGGCAACCAATAAAGAGAGAGGGCGTATGTGCTGAATGGCAAACCAAAGGAAGGTGCAGCCTTATAGCCACCAAAGAGAGGGCATGCATGATAAATGGTAAACCAAAGAGAGTTGCAGGGTTGGTGACCACACCAAAGAGAGAAGGTGTGCAACAGCAAGCAATCAACCACACCAAGGAGAGATGTGTAGCAGTAAAGGTAGAAGGTGTACATTGGCAAAGGGAGAAGAAGATATGCAGCAACAAGCAATCAACCACACCAAGGAGAGTTGTGCAATGGCAAAAGGAGAAGAGAGGTGTAATAGCCACACCAAAGAAGGTGGCTACTACACCTTCTCCTTCCATTGGTTGCTGCACCTTGTCCTTGAGGTGGCTATTGCATCTTCTCCTTCTATTAACTGCTACATCTATTGTGGCATAGCAGATTAGGACATCTTGGACAAAAAGGGCTAAACAAGTTTGAAAATGAAGCTGTGAAATATGTACCTAAGCTAAGAAGAGAAAGAAATGCAATTTACAGCACTTGTCAAAAAGAGAAGATGGTGAATGCTACTCACAAAAATGTGGAGATTCAAACTAAGAAGCCATTATAGCAAGTTGTAGATATATTTACGAAACCTCTATCAAGAGAGATGTTCAAAAGTTGAAGCTGAACTTATGTATTCAGCCACTCCTTAAAGGCAAAGGTATACCTTCACCCCTCTCCCCTTCCCTCTTCTATTATTCGTTGGATTTGTTGTCAAATGGAAAGATATTTTGCATAAATCCAAAGAGAGTATTTACTGATTATAAGGTGAAGAATCCTCTTCAGCAAATACTATTAAGGAGGATGCTACCAAAAAGTTGGATGAGTGTCTAAGCAAATAAAAACCTTATTCCATTAAGAAGAAAGGACTTGGTTATATTGAAAATTCAAATGAGAGGCTAAAAGAGAAGAAGAAAATTATGTTTGTACCTAAAAGCATATATAAAGAAAAGATAAAATTCAAAGAAGCTGATGTTATAAAGAAGAGAAACCAACCTAAAGTAAAATCGGTTAGAAAAGATATGATGAAAACTCCTATCCAAAGGAAACTAGTTTTCAAAGATGGCAAGGAGATTTTCACACCTAAAAATCAGGTGGCTAAAGGTGTGAGAAATAATTATAATGCTGATTATTACTAAATAGGAGCTAAAGATAGGAGATATAAACTTGTTAAAGGAAGAAAATTTCTTTTTGAAGGATTTTGTTGGTGTTGTAGTAAATATGGGCACAAAGATAGTGTGTGTTGAAGTAATGGGCCTTTAATAAAGAGGAATATAAGGCAAGAGTGTAGGCGAATACTCTATTGAGAAAGGAGACAGTCTTAAGTGAAAAGAAGCAAAATTCCACTAAGATACAAATTTGATATATTGGCAGAAATCTGTGGAAGATGTGAAAAGGTTGGACATATTACTAAGGAATGTTGGACATTGCTGCTAGGTCAGAGAATGCAAAGAAGAACACCTACATATGCTCTAACATTTGGCCAAAGAAGAAGAAAAGGAAAGGAAATAGCAATAATTATGGAAGTAGCCTTAAAAGCTTCACACATGACAAGAGACTCCAAGATGCTAAAGGAAGTAGAAAAATATAATGGAGGGTCAGTTACATTTGACAATAATGGTGCTTTGAAGATTAAAAGTGTTGGTGCTACTGAAATTGGTGCAGAAAAGCTGAAATTAAGTGAAATACTTTATGTTGAAGGGCTAAAATGTAATCTAATTAGTGTTAGCCAATTTTGTGATGATGGGCGTGAAGTTACTTTCATCAAGAGTGGCTACACAGTGAGACAATTTAGTGATGGTGCTGTTCTTACAAAGGAAGAAAGAACAAATGAAAACTTATACCAAGTTTTTAACAGTAAAAACACATGCTACATAAGTACCAAAGATGAGAATTTGTTATGGCATAGGAGATTGGGACATCTTGGAAAAAAATGGCTGAGCAAATTGTCTAAAAATACAACTATGAAAGATGTACGCAAGTTAAGAAGAGAAAGAAGTACCATTTACAACACTCATCAAAAAAGGAAGATGGTGAATGCTACCCATAAAAATGTAAAGATTCAAACAAAAAAGATTAATTGTGACAACTAAAGTGCTATCAATTTGTCAAAGAATCCTGTCTAACACTCCATAACATATTGAAATCAAGTACCACTTCATTAAAGAAAAAGTGGAGAAAATGAAGTAAGGCTAGTGTATATGCCTTGACTCAGAGTAAATTACGGATATATTCACCAAAGCTTCATCAAAAGAGATGTTCAAGAAGTTAAGGTTGAACTTATGTATTTAGCCACCCCTTTGAGGCTAAGGTATACCTCTAACCTCCCCTCCCTTTCCCTCTTCTATTATTATTTGGATTTGTTGTCAAAGGGGGAGATATTTAGCATAAATCCAAAGAGAGTATATATTGATCAAAAGGGAGAGTAGCTTGATAAATCCAAAAGGAGAAATCAAATTAAGGGGAGAAATTGTTAAATAGGAGAAGCAAAAAAAAGGGGGAGTTAAAAATTAAGGTTATTTCCAATTAGTATTGAAGTTCTTGACTTCTCCCTAGGATCTACTAGTTTATGATACTGAGAGGGGGGTGAATCAATATCACTACAATTCACAATTTGCAAGAAAGTGAACAACTTCAACCTCTTTTTAAAAGTGAACTCTTTCTTAAACATGACTAAGGTAGATCTATTGCTACCTACTAATCACAATAGTCCCCAAAGTCACCTTTCAAACACCTTACTTAATAGACAATTTGAATGTTCTTGTTTAGGTCTTCGTTAAGTTATGGGTTAGCTGATACCTTAGCTACGTTCACAACTCAATTCAAAACATAGAACATAAAGGAAATTAAGGACACACAAGATTTACGTGGTTCCGTCAACGTGACTTACATCCATAATGGTAGGGACTCTCCCTTACCGAGAATATCCACTATACTTGAGAATTCCAGTTACAATGGATGTCTTAATCCTCTACTTCTTTCACTATTACAATTACTAAGTAAGTACAATACAAAAAGTGTCATTTACTGTGTCTACCCTTCTTCTAACTTGTCTTGCCTCTGTTGACTTGAAAGGCTGCTCCACTACCACTTAGAAGTTCATTGCAACACACTTTAACCTCTCTTGAAGAAATTTGGAAATACGTTAAGCTCTTTCAATGCTTCACCGGGTTTCTTCTCTATATTGTTTCACACAACCCCTGCTTTCACCGTCTCATGGTCTCACCCATTTCCTTGTCTCAAGGCTCGTCTCGCATTTCTAGTCTCACGCCAATACATGTTCTGGTCTCACGTCTTCTGCCAGTCACTATTCATTGGTCTTCCACTCTTCGTTTTGCCATCTAGCTCCTTTTCTCTCTCTCTCTCTCAACCTTTGTTCTTCGTTCAACCCCCAAATCTAATTGTCAACCGTCCTAATTTTTCGTCAATCATCCACTCTATTTTGCCGTCGACCCGTTATTCTCTCTTGCCATGTCGTGCTTTCTCTCTCACTGTCTAGCTACGTCAACCCGTTTCCTATTTCATGATCTCACTCTTCCTCCATCTCTCTCTCAATTCTGTCGACCTTCTGTTTTAGCCATCAGGTTTTCCTCTCCTTCCACCGATTTGCTCCGATTTGGCCGTCAGGTTTCTCTCTCCTTCTGCCGATTTGCTCTAATTTGGTCATATATGATTTTTCTCTCTCTTCCAACGACTTTGCCATTTTGCTCTTTCAGTCTTTCCTCCAGTCATCTAGCCCCTTTAGTTGTCTCCTCTTTTCTTTATTTTTATCGACCTCTCCTCTTTTCCAACCACAGGTTTGTTTTCTCTCCTATCTTCAATGACACCTACTGTTCACTCAACAGTTGCACTATGCAGTTATAGTGTTAGGCAATTGTATTGGCCTTTATATACTCCTCCATAAACCCTAATAAGGCGAATTTACTGTTTTGCCCATCCATATGGATTTTTTGTTTTTGCCCCTCCATGTGGCTTTTACCTTCTTGCCTTTCCATGTGGCTTTACTTTCTTGCACACTTAAACCTAGTTGACAATAATTATAACCCATACAAGGCTATAGGAACAACAAGTATCAAGTCCATATGCAAAAAGGGAGATGTATGTTTTAAGGGAAGCTATTCCTTTTACTGAGTTATGAGTGCCTTAAAGATATCTTTGCTACATTTGCAAAGTGTTGGCAATCAATTTATTCAAGAGTTATGGAAGACAACATTGGTGGAATGTGATGAGAATAAGGAGAAAAAGTAAGGCCAAAATTAGGATGCTACCAGCCCTAGCTTACACTTGCCAAGTTGGACTAAAGGTAGCAATTGTAGTAGGAGGTCATAATTTATGCTATAAAGATTCATGGATATTTGCTACCAATTTGGACAGACCTCTAGCATTACATTTAGTAGTGGCACTGCAAGTCGCTTATTAGGTAGGAGTCAATGTTGACCATTAGCCCTAAATTCAAGGAGTCAAAGCTGACTATGGACCTTAAATTTAAGAAATTAATGTTAATTGTTGATGATATGGTAACCCTAAATTCCAAGAATTAATGTTAACAATTAAGGGTAGGGCAACCCTAAATTCCAGGAATCAATGCTGACCATTAATGGTAGGGTAACACCAAAATTAATGCTGACTATTGATGGTAAGGCAACCTTAAATTCTAAGAATCAATTCTAACTATTGATGATAAGGTAACCTAAACTCAAGGCATATAAACACCCATGCAGTTGTCAAGTGAGTTATGAGCAAAAGCAGAAAAGAGGGAAAACAAGAGAGTAGCAGCAGAAATACCAATAGGGTGAGCAACATAAAGGGTGAAAGGCATAATTAAAGAGTAGCAGAACAAAAAAAAAAGACCTACAAAAATTGAAAGAAAGAGCTATAGAAACAGAAAGAAAGAGTTGAACAAAATAGAGGTAGAACAGCTAAGAGAGAGTAGAAGAAAAACTCCCAAAAGAGAGCAACGGAAAAACTACCAAGAAAGAGCAGAAGAAAAAAGACTAAAAGATTGCAAAAGAAAATTGATGAAGGTAGAAAGCAGAAGAGTGAATGGCAATGAGAAAGCTGTGAATGGCAGAGAGAGTGCAAAAGAAAACTAGCAAAGAAAAGAGAATTGGCAAAGAGTTAAGGACCTGTGGAGGAGAGAATCCTGATAGAGGTAAAAGAGAAACCCTACAGAGACAGGAGAGAAACCCTACAAAGGAAGGAGAGAAACTCAGTAAAGACAAAAAGAAACTTGGCATAGGTAAAGAGAACCTAAGCAAAGATAGAAAGCTGATACCGACAAAGGTTGAGAGTTCAAAACTGGTAGAAAGTATAAGCTGTTGAGAGTTCAAAATTAGTTGAGAGTTGAGTGAAGACTGGCAGAGCTTGGGCAAAGATTGGAAAAAAGAGGGTAGAGACTAGTAGTGAGTAAGTAAAGAATAGCAAAAAGAAAGAAGAAGATCAGTTTTCTGCCACAGTAGCCTATGCACATAGAGAGATCTTTCTCAAGGGAGTTTTTGTCATAATTATTTTATGTACTTCTTTAAAAAGGGTAAGAAACCCTTGGGTGATTGGGAGATCATTGTAAGTGGTTAAGGAGTGATGCTTTCACTACATCAGTTGTATCCCTTAATTGCAAGAGTAGATCATATGATCTAAGAAAGATCCTATTGCATCATAAATGTAGCTTACACATTGTGGGTGAATCATATAAAAATTCTATGTGTTCTCGGGTACTTGTGCTTGCTCGATTTTTATATGGTCATTCTCACATAAAGAAATAAGATAAAATTGGATCATGGACTTTAATAGGTCACGAAGGTTTAATCTAGATATATTTGTAAAAAGTAAGTATCTCACATTGATTCACCCCTTGCTCCTTTCAGTGTGAGACCCAAAAAGGTCCTTATCAAGGCTATCACTGAGCAATTTAAGAAGATAAATGCAAGGCTAAAAAAGTTACAATAACCTAACAAATCCAAATCCTCTAGAAGGTGTATGATTGAGGAAGAATCAAACTATAAAGAATAAAGTTCAAGAAAAGGTAGAAAGGCTATTTCCAAAAAAGATAACAATTTGGGCAACATAAAGATGAAGATTGCAGCATTTCAATGGAAGAATGATCTTGAACATTATTTGGAGTGGGAAAGAAAGGTTGCACATGTATTTGATTGTCATAATTATTCTGAGGACAAGAAAGTAAAATTAGCAACTATAGAATTCACTGATTATGCAAGTATTTAGTACGACCAAATAGTGGTAAGTAGAAGGAGGAATGGTGAGAGCCAAATTCAATCATGGAAAGTAATGAAATTGGTAATGCACAAGAGATTTATACCTAGCCACTATCATAGAGACTTGCATAGAAAGTTGCAAGGGTCCATAAGTATGGAGCATTATTACAAGAAGATGGTGATGGCCATGACTAGAGCTAATATAGAGGAAGACCAAAAGCCTACCATGGGAAGGTTTATTGGTGGTTGAAACAAGAAAATTACAAATGCAGTGATTTGCAACACTATTTTGAGATGGAGGAGCTATTGCATGAGCTTCAAGGTGGAGAAACAAATCAAGTCCAAAGGATCCAAATTTGGATTAGCTTCTAGTTCTACATGGAAGGCAACTTGGAAAGATGCTAAAGCAACCTTAAAGTCAAAACAAAATGCGAGGCCAATGGAATTAGTTATTATTTTCAAGGTAGGACCCAAACACAATCTTCTAAATCTTATTATATTAAGTGCTTTAGGTGTCAAAGACATGGACATATTGCTTCTAAATGTCCAAATAAAGAAGCTATGATCATATTGGAAAATGGTGACATAAAAGGTATTAGTTCAAGTGGTAATAACATGCCACCATAGGAGGATTGTTCTAATGTTAATGTTAAAGAACTTGTTTATGGAGATATGCTAGTTGCAAGGTATGTACTAAATATTCAACCTAAAGATTATAATGATAAGGAGCACCATGAGCACATTTTCTATACAAAATGCCATGTTAAAGACAAAGTATGTAACATGATTATCGTGGAAGAATGTAACATGATTATCGTGGAAGTTGCACTAATGTTGCTAATACTTTATTGGTAGAGAAATTGAATTTGGATACCTTTAAGCATTCTAAGCCTTATAAGTTGCAATGGTTGAATGATTGTGGAGAAATTAGAGTAACCAAGCAAGTTTTAGTTGCCTTTTCTATTAGCAATTACAAGTATGAGGTTCTTTGTAATATGCACCAATGTATGCTAGTTATATACTTCTTGGGCGACCATGGCAATTTGATAGGAAGGTTACTCACGATGGCTGCAAGAACAGATACTCCTTTGTAATTAATAATCAAACTATTGTATTAACTCCTCTCAAATTGTTAAGCCCATTTTTGATAGCTAATGTTGGATTTGTTGTAAATAACATCTCACATATTTATCCTTGTTGATTTGATGTTATGAATGCCATTGTGATATAGATAGATTGTTTATTAAAACTGTTGATGGTAGGTCCACGTTAAATTTAATGAATCAATACTGATCGTTAACCCTAAATTTTAGGAGTCAATGATGACGGTTGATTGTAGGGCAACCCATGGAAATCAATGCTAACCATTGATGGTAAGGCAACCTTAAACTCAAGGCTTATAAATATCTATGTAGCTACCAAGAGAGTGTGTGTGTGCTATAAAAACAACATAAAGAGCATGATAGAATATAAGAGAGGAAGAACGTGTGTTCTACAAAACACAAGAGAGAATGTTGTAGAACACTACGAGAGAACAACAAAGAGCAGTCAATAAAAGGAAAGGGAGAGAATAGCAAAGAGCAATAACCAAAAGGAAAAGAAGAGAACAACAGAGAGCAGCCACCAAAAGGAAGAGGAGAGAACCTGCCAAGGCAAAAGTAGGCAGCACTAGTAGCAATGGAGAAAACCTATCAAGGTAGAAGGATGTAGCACTAGTAGCAGAGGAGAAAACCTACCAAAGCAAAAGGAGGCAACACTAGTAGTAAAGGAGAAAACCTGCCAAGATAGAAAAAGGAAACACTGGCAGCAGAGGAGAAAGCCTGCCAATGTAAAAGAAGGCAGCACCGGTAGTAGAGGAGAAAACCTGTCAAGATAAAAAGAGGTAGCACTAGCAATAGAAAAGAGAACCTGCTGAGGTAGAAGGAGGTAGCATCGGCAACAAAGAAGAGAACCTGCCATGGTAGAAGGAGGTAGCACTAACAACAAAGGAAAGGAGAGAACCTATAGATGAGAGACGGTAAAGTTTAAGGAAGGAGAGAATTAGCAATGAGAAGGATGAGATCTATTTTTCTACAACAACAACCTATGCACATTGAGTAATCTTTCTCAGGGAAGTTTTTCTTGTAAACTTTTTATGTACTTCTTGAAAAAGAGTGGGAGACCCTTGGAATGATTAGGAGATCAACCCTTCAAGTGATCAAGAGATCATTATTAATGGTTAAGGAGTGATCCTTCCACAACATCAGTTGTATCCCTGAATAACAAGAGTGGATCATGTGATCTAGGAGTGAACCTATCACACCATAAATGTAACTCACACATTGTGGGAGAACTACATAAAAATTTTGTGTGTTCTTGGGTGCTTATGTTTGCTTGATATTCATATGGTTGTTTTCACATAAAGAAGCAAGATAAAATTGGATCATCAAATTTAACAGGTTACAGAAGTTTAATTGGCATAGATTTGTAAAAAGTAAGCATTTCACATTGATTCAACCCCTCTCCCTCTTAGTGTTAGACTAAAGAAGGTCCTTATCAATTAGTATTAGAGCAAGGTTTCCTCTATTGATCCATTCTGCTTTGATTTAAAATTTTTGTTACTATTATGAATCTTTACATCTACTACTTGTTAATATCATAAAGAGTATGAACAATATGAACAACAAGGGCATTCTCACTTTTGATGTACAAAATTAGTACTTATGGAAGAATAGAATGCTCTCATATTTGATGTCACTTGGTTTGGATGAGTTTAAATCTAGGATCAGTGGCTTCACCCCTGTTATTGAAGGTGCTGCTATAACACTTGCTAATAAGAAGAATTTAGAATGTAATGAAAAGCCTAAAAATGCCTTATATGCCTCCTTATTAAACAAAGAATTCACCAAAGTGATGAGATGTAATACACCCAAACAAATTTGGGACAAATTGAAGAATATTTATGGAGGAGACAAGGTTGTAAAGGAAGCTAAGCTAAAAATCTAGAGGAGCAAATTTGAAGACATAAAGCCGCTAAATGATGAATCTATGGATGCCTTATTTACAAGAATAATGAAATTATATGCTCCATTAAAAGCTATAAAGAGGAGATCAACGATGCTACTGTGGTAAGGAATTTGGATATAGAAGAAATTTTTTTAACAAATTGGATAAAGAAGATTCTGAAGATGAAATTGATGATTTTGATGATTATGCTATGGAAAATGTGCTGGTTGCACAGGTAGATATTGAACAAGAATCCTTAAGTGATGTGGAATTAGTTGAAGAGGAGAAAAATGAGATGATGTAGCAACTTAAGAATGAATTGAGAACTTGTTTGCACAAAAATAGGAAGCTAAAAAAGGAGGTAAAGCATCTCAAGAAGCCGAATAAAAATCATGTCGTTGATAAATCTGATCTGTAAATAAAAGAAAAGGAGTTTGAAATGAAAGAGGAGTACTTAAAAAGAATTGAGTAGTTGAACGTACTTGAGGTAGAGCGAGACAAGACAAATGAAGATCTTGGCATTAAGGTGATTGCACAAAATCAAGATGTACTAATTTTACGAGCCAAGCTCCATAAGGTTGAATTTAAATTGAAGATGTATAAGGAAAGCTTTATGCAAGGTGTGGAAGTGAAAAAAGAGTCCTCTTTAGTAAATGCTATCAAGGAGAATGCTACTAAAAAGTTATATGAGTGTCTAAGCAAAGAAAAGCCTTATTTGATAGGGAAGAAAGGACTTGGCTATATTAAAAAGCCAAATGAGAGGGTAGAAGAGAAGAAAAAGATTATGTTTGTACTTGAAAGTAAATACAATGATGTTATAAAGAAGAGAAACCAACCCAAGTTAAAATGGGTTAGGAAAGATGTGATGAAAACTCCTACTCAAAGGAGATAGGTTATCAAAGATGGAAAGAAGGTTGCCACAACAGTTGCTAAAGATAGGAGATATGAACTTGGTGAAAGAAAAAAAAAATTCAGATTTGAAGGATTTCACTGAAGTTATAGTAAGTATAGGCACAAGGCTAGTGTATGCTAAAGTAATAGGCCTACAATAAAGAGAAATGTGAGGCAAGAGTCTAAGGGAAGACTGTATCAAGAAAAGAGATAACCTTAAGTGAAAAGATGTCAAATTCCACTAAGAAACAAATTTGATATGTTGGAAGAAATTTGTGGAAGATGTGAAAAGGTTGGACATACTACTAAGAAATGCTTGACATTACTAACTAGTCAAAAAGTGCAAAGGAGAACACCTATATATGCTCCTCTGTTTGGTTGGAGAAGAAGAAAGGGAAGGCAAATGGCTATGGTTATGGAAGTAACCTTAAAAGCTTCCAGGAAAGAAAAGCCATGGATCCTGGATAATGGATGCTCTTCACACATGACAGGAGACTCCAAGTTACTGAAAGAAGTAGAAAAATATAATTGAGGGTCAATCACATTTGATAATGATGGTGCTTTGAAGATTAAAAGTGTTAATGCTACTAAAATTGGTGTAAAAAAGTTGATATTAAGTGAAGTGCTTTATGTTGAAGGGCTAAAACATAATTTAATCACTGTTCGCTAACTTTGTGTTGATCAGCATGAAGTTACTTTTAGCAAGATTGACTACACGGTAAAGAGATTAAGTAATGGTATTGTCCTTACAAAGGGAGAAAGAACAAATCGAAACTTATACCAAGTTTCGAGTAGTAAAAATACATGCTATATAAGCACCAAAGATGAGAATTTGTTGTGGCATAAGAGATTAGGACATCTTGGACAAAAGGGGCTAAAAAAATTGTCTAGAAATAAAGCTGTAAAGATGTGCCTAAGCTAAGAAAAGAAAGAAATGCAATTTGTAGCACATGTCAAAAAGGGAAGATGGTGAATGTTGCTTACAAAAATGTGGAGATTCAAACAAATAACCCATTGGAGCTTATTCATTCAGATGTTGATGGGCCTATGAGACAAAAATCATCAAAGGGTGATAAATACTTCATCTCTTTTATTGTTGATTTTACAAGAATGGCTTGTATTATGTTCTTAAAACATAAATCAGATGCTCTCAATAATTTTAAGAGCTACAGGAGGCTTCAATTGGGGAAAAGAATTAAAAGACTTAGGATAGATAATATGACAGAATATACTTGCAATGAACTTGAAAATTATTTGAAGAAGCATGGAGTGAAGCATGAATATGCTAGTCCTTACACACCCCAACAAAATGAAGTGGTTGAAAGAAAGAATAGAAGCCTAGTGGATATTGCAAGGACCATATTGGCTAAGCATGGTACCTCACATGGCTACTAGAGAGAGGCTATCACTACTACCACTTAAATTCAAAACAAATGCTTGATGAGACCATATATAAAGAAAACACATTATAAGTTATGGAATGGAAAGAAGACAAGCGTAAAACATTATAAAGTATTTAGAAGCCCATGCCTCATTAAAATCTAAGCCAAAAATCTTGGAAATTTTGATGAGAAGGCTAATAAAGGCATCTTCTTGGGCTATGTACCAAATGGAAAAGGCTTTAAATGTTATAACAAAAGGTTGTAGAAAATTATGGAGAGCTTTGATGTTAAAGTGATTGAAGATGGTTCCACAATATAATCACGACATGAGGAAGCTGAAGATGCCGTGTGTGATAATGAAAAGGAATCTGAGAGTGATAAATCAAAGGTTGTTTAACATGAGGAAGTCATTGATTCACAAATTACAAGTAATAAAGAAGAAGAATCAAAGCATTCCCAACCTCATAGAAGAGTTAGAGCTAAAGTTCAGGTTAAAAAACATTATTGGTAGTAAAGAGGATTTTGTGCAAACTAGGAAAAGACTAAAAGGTGGTGAACAAACCTCATTTGTTGAGCTCATCATTGATGGCTAATGTTGGATTTATTGTCAACAGCATCTTATATAGTTGTTCTTGTTAATTTGATGTTATGAATACCATTGAGATGCAAAGAGGTCGTTAGGCAAATCCATTGATTGCAGGTCAACCCTAAAGTCGATAAGTTAATGTTTACCATTAACCCTAAATTTTAGGGGTTAAGGTTGACTATTGACCCTTGACCATTGACCCTAAATTTTAAGAAGTTAATGTTAACTATTGACCTTAAATTTTAGGAATCAAATTTGGCTGTTAATTGTGGGGCAACCCATAGGAATCAATGCTAACTATTGATAAGTATGTAACCCTAATATCAAGGCTCTATAAATACCTCCATGCATCTTGTAAGTCTAATGTATGGGTTACAGAAAAATTAAGAGAACAACATTTGTACTACAAAAAATTGAGAAAGAATCTAAAGAAAGAGAAATTGGCCAAGGTAAAAGAGGTAACCACAAAGGAAAGAATAACTAGCTAAGGCAATAAAGGCAACTACCAAGGAAAGAATGACTGGCCAAGGCAAACGAGGTAGCCACCATGGAGAGGTACAGCCAGATAAGAGAGGTATAGTTGCCATAAACCTTACCAAAGGGAGAACAAGGTGCAGTAATCGGTAGCCACACCAAACAAAAGAGAAAAACATACAGCAACCATACTAAACTAGAAAAGAACATAGAATAACTAATAGCCACACCAAACTAGAGAAGAACGTACAATAGCCACACTAAACCAAAACCAAAGGAGACGCGTAGTAGCCTACCAAAAGGAGAAGAGTGTTGTAATAGTCGGCTGCCATACCAAAGAAAGAAGAAGGCAGCAACCAACCAAACCAAAAGGAGAAGATGAAGGCAGCAGCCAGTCGAAACCAAAGGAAGAAGTTGCAGCAACCAATCAAGGAGAGGTGTGCAGTAAAAGGAAACCAACAGCAATTGTAGCAACAAGGAAATTAGCAATTTTAGTAAGCAAATCAGCAATAACAACAATGACAGGTAGCAATAGCAGCAAAGGCAAGAAGCAATGGTAGCAAAGTCAAGAAGCAATAGCAACAATGGCAAGTACCAACCAACAAATTATAACAACATAACCAGTAACTTGCAGCAGCATAACTAGCAACTTGTAACAGTAAGCAGTAAGTGCAAGCACAACTAGTAACAAGCAAGAAGTGCAAGCACAACCAATAAGTGTAGGCACAACTAGCAACAAGCACAATTAGCTACAGGTAGCAAGTGAAGGCATAACCAATATATTATTGTAGTAGGCAGCAAGTGCAAGCACCAGTAACAAGAGGGGAAAACTTGCCCCAACAGCAAGGCAAGTAGCACCAGCAACAAGAGAAGAAAACTGACCGTGGTAGTAGGGGAAGGAATTTGCCAAGGTAATAAGTAAGGCAACACTAGTAGTAAAGGAAAAGAACCTACCAAGGCAGTAGGTGAAGTTGCATCAATAATAAAGGAGAGACAATAGTAATAGTGTAATGAACCTACAGAGAAAAGACTAGCAATGCTTGAACAAAGACCGACAGTAAGGAAGGAGAAGATTTGCTTTTTGCATTAATAGCTTGTGTACATTAAGTGATCCTTCTTAGGAAACTGTTACTAACATTTTTATAAACTTCGTGAAAAAGGGTGGGAGACCCTTGAAGTGATTAGGAGATCATCTCATTTAGTGATTGGGAAATCATTGTAAGTGGTAAAGGAGTAATCCTTCAATAACATAACTATATCCTTTGATAACAAGAGTGGATTGTGTGATTTAGAAGTGATCCTATCACACTATCGATGTAGTTCACACATTGTGGGTGAACCACATAAAAATTGTTGTGTGTTCTCTAGTGCCCACGTTTGATTGATATCCATACAATTGCACTCACATAAAGAAGCAAGATAAATAATTGGATCATCGACTCTAACAAGTCACAAAGGTTAATCTAGATAGATTTGTAAAAAGTGAGTATCTCACACTGATTCACCCCCTCCCCCTTTAGTGTTAGACCCAAGAAGGTCCTCATCACTCATTGATCTCCAAGGTTGAATCCAAGCTAGTGGAAGAAGCATTAAAACACAAGGAATGGATGTGTGCTATGAATGAAGAGTTTGATCAAATTGAAAAGAACAACACTTGGTGATTAGTTCCTAGACCTAAAGGAAAAACATCATTAGATCCAAGTGCATGTTTAGAAATAAGCTCAATAAAAATGGTGAGGTTGTAAGAAATAAAGCAAAACTTATCTGCAAAGGCTACTCACAAGTATAAGGTGTTGATTTTGAAGAGACTTTTGCTCCTGTGGCCAGACATGAAGCAATCAGAATATTCATAGTCATTGTTGTTCAAAGAAATTACAAAGTTTATCAGATGGATATAATGTCTGAATTTTTGAATGGAAAGCTTGAAAAAAAGGTTTTTATTGAATAGTCTAATAGTTTTATACTTGATTGTGATTGTTTAAGTGTGTGTAAATTGAAAAAGGTTTTATATGGCTTAAAGCAAGCTCCAAAAGCTTGGTATTCCAAACTAGATACATGTCTCAAAGATATGAAATTCAAAAGAGGAAATGTGGACCGCAACTTGAACATAAAGGAAGTAGGACAAGGTTAATTAATTGTTGTGGTTTATGTTGATTACATAATTTTTGCTGCTCAAAGAGAGACCCTCTGTACTGCTTTTGTCGATTAGATAAAGAAGAAGTTTAAGATATCAATGCTAGGTGAAATGCAATTCTTCTTAAGGTTACAAGTTTTGCAAAGTAAGGCTGAAATTTTCCTCTCCTAAGAAAAATATACATGTGAGCTGTCAAAAAGTTGAGTAAAGAAAAAAAAGGCAAAATAGTTGATTAGAAGGAATGTAAAAAGTTGATTAGATATTTACTGTATTTGACAACATCAAGGTCTAATCTTGTTTTTGCTATAACACTTTGTGCTAGATTTCAAAGTGAGCCTAAGAAATCTCACTTCGTGGCTACTAAAAAAATTCTAAAATATATTAAGGGCACAACACATTATTGGTTGCTTTATGATAGAAGTGGATAGCTTAGTTTATATGGGCATACAGATGCTGATTGGGCTAGAAATTGTGATGACAATAGGTCAACATTAGGTGGTGCTTATTATTTGGGCAGTAGATGTGATTCATGGCACAGTAAGAAGCAAAATTCAATGACTCTAAGCACTACAGAGGCTAAATATATGGCTACTACTTAGACTTGTACTCAAATGCTATGGATGAAACAATAACTTAAAGATTTAAAGGTGGATGTGTAACTATCATTACTGATTGGTTGTGACAACCAAAGTGCCATCAATTTATCAAAGAATCCTATCCAACACTCCAGATCTAAACATATTGAAATCAAGTACCACATTATTAAAGATAAAGTGGAGAAAAATGAAGTAAAGCTAGAGTACATGCCTACCATGACGCAAGTTGCAGATATATTCACCAAACCTCTATCAAGAGAGATGTTCCAAAAGTTAAGGCTGATCTTATATGTTCAACCACCTCCTAGAAGCTGAGTTATGCCTCTAACCCCTTTTCCCTTCCCGCTTCTATTATTCTTTGGATTTGTTATCAAAGGGGGAGATATTTTGCATAAATCCAAATATAGTATACACTGATTAAAAGGGGGAGTAGCATGATAAATCCAAAGGGGAAAATCAAATAAAAGAGGAGAAATTATCAAGGGGGAGAAGCAAAAAAAAAAAAAGAGTTAAAGGTTATTTCCAATTGGTATCAAGCCCACATGCAAAAAGAGAGATGCATGTTTCAGGGGGAGATGTAAATGTCAAAAGTTATTGCTTGTGCTTAATTGTTGATTTTTGGATTTATTATGTTGCCAACAAATCCCAAGGGAAAGATCATTGAGCCTATCTTT